>JAQIUQ010000268.1:1430000-1831290 GCA_030378365.1 Hybognathus amarus | reverse complement strand
GATGTCTTCATTCAGTTAGTATTGCTTATGTACCTCACAAAGCCTTACTAGGTGTATATGAACAAAACCAGCAGCTCTCGAGTGCTCTCTCTTCACTGAAAATTGGCACATGCACACTACCAAGGCAATGCCATAAAGTGAGCATCGCAACACAATCTCTTTAAAGGAACCACGACCAGATTTATGTCTAGTGTCATATTTTGTGATACTCATCCCACTTGGCTACATTTAGCTAAATGTCCCCAGTACTAGCGTTTTCGCGCTAAACAGTTTCGAGATGCAACTCTTTACATTGGATTATCATGAAAACAAATTTCAGAGAATGGTTGACTCAGGTACCAATGTTTATTAGACCAAAGGTTCATTTTGCGCCGGAGTTCTCCTTTAACATGAAGTATAGGGCTTCCACAATATACGTCCTCCTTGTACGTCACCTACGCCGCCGTCAGACACGCTTCTGGTGTGAGAAGACACAGAAAACGTGATGCAGCCGCCATGCAACAAGAACGCCACACTCAGGCCATGCAGCCAGTGTTGACCGGCCTTAGTTGTTAAGATGGGATAAGCGATCTTGTCAAGAATAGTAATATAAAAAAGTGCCAGTATTAAAGGATTAGTTCTCTTTCAAATAAAAATCTCCTGATAATTTACTCACCCCATGTCATCCAAGATGTCCATGTCTTACTTTCTTTTGTCGAAAAGAAATTAAGTTTATTGAGGAAAACATTGCAAGATTTAAATCTAATTGCAGCCCAAGGTTCGACGGTACAAATGTAGTCTTCAAAGCAGCTTCAAAGACTTGAAGCGACCCCAGTCGAGAAATAAGGGTCTTTTACGTAAAAACACACACCTTGAGTGTTTTCTTGAAAATGACTAAAAGATTCAGAGTAGACAGGAGAATCACAGGGAAACAAGACAAGTAAAAATAAAATCCAACAAATTCAAAGAACACAGGGCTTAAATACACATTGGATGACAATAACCAAGATAATAGGGACAGGGTATACTAATGAACAATCAAGAATATTAACTAGAACACAATCTAGCAAGCAGACAGGGAAACTCAAATACACAATGAAAATCAGAAAATATAGATGTGATACTTTTATTTGAGTTAACTAACTAAATTATACTGTCTTTGCTTAGTGACATCTGGTCGTTGGGATGGTTGCTTCAGTGATCTCTGCATGCTGGATGTGTGGGTGAGTGTGTGTATGTATGTATATATGTATATATATAACCCCTCCACCTGGGTCCCACTCGATCTGCTCCGAGCGGGCCTCGAACCCGGGTCTCCGGCGTGAGAGTCAGACGCTCTAACAAGGAGACTAAAGACTGCAGCCTCTAAGCGTACATATATACATATACATATCTTTGGGCCAAAGACATGGACACACCCTGCACAAATGGCCAATCCATCAGTGTGTTAATTGTGCAAATTAAAATAATCATAATACTCATTCAAACAAAGAGAACAGACCAAATCTATTTTAAGATCTTGGTAACTACAATGGAGCAACATTTTGCCATTTGTACCAAAAGGAAATATTAGTTTACATTTGCAAACACAAAAATAATTTTTCCTTCTGCATTTTCTCCTCTTCTTTAGCTTGTTTGGGTCCTACAAATACTGTTGGCTTTGTTTAACAAATTGTCTTTGTTCTTCTATGGCAAGTTACTTTGATGGAACGTGTCTGAATATAAATCCAGTGACATAAATAAATGTATATATATATATATATATAATCTAGAGGTTAATCAGACTTCTATTTCCCTTTATCTGACAGTCTAACACCATCAAGCGTCGCTGTCTACATGCCAATAGCTTGAGGGGAACCACACCCACAATCTCAAATATGTATTCGGAAAGATCTAAAGGAATTAATCAGTCAAATGCTGAGCCGGGACCCTCATGCGAGACCTTCAGCTGATGAGATTCTAGGCTAAACCATTCCTGAAAGATGCAGTAGAGAGAAAATAGGAGGATTCAGTATGCACTGCAACAAAGGTTCTTGACTTCCATCAATACCTTCAATGAGGCCTACAATGAGCACTATAATGACTTTAAGACTGCCAGTGGGTGAGTGGAAAACAGCAACAGATTCACTAGAAGAGATTCATCATGAACTGTACTATAGGCAGTCTGTCAGGTTACAGTGATCGGAGCCGCTGGAGGAATTCACTGCATTAGTTGGTGCTGTTTTGTCACCGTTCACATTTGGAGCATCTCTGATTGTAGCTGGTGTCTGGGATTGGTGTTGGGAGTATTGAGGTGCTGTGTAACAGGTGCTGCATCCAAACATTACCAATAATGTCAAACAAAAATCACTCCAGTAAGAGGTTTGAAAAACTTCAGCAGGACTACAAAATAGCAAGTGAACCGATTCTTAAGTCACTCAAAAAACTGAGAAAGTTACTGAGAAAACTTACAAAGTTTCGTGATTTTGTCCCTAGCTCAACTTTAGATAATGTGCAAATGTCATGGAGAATAGGCAGAACCACCAGTCGCTGGTGTCACAGAAGTCGTGACTCTTGGAATGTTGGCAAGTTTTAGAGCAGAATTGCTGTTCAGTCTGCCGGTGTCGGGACGAGCAGTCGCTGCAGCTTCAGGAGTGTTGAGTGGAATCTTAATCATAGCAGACATCACCTTCATTGTGAAAGATGCCACAGAGATTCACCAGATGAGACAGGGAAGAGTAGATGATCCAGAAAAGGTCCAATCCCCTGTACTCAAAGCCATTGCACAGATGAGGAAAACACATACAGAGCTTTGCCAGGTCTTGACAGTAATTCAAGAAACAAGAAATGAGTTGGCCAATGATGGCAGAAATTGAATTTAAACATATAAATATGATACAAGACGCAAGCAACATTCTCCAGATTTATATGTGAGCTTAAGTGAAGAAATAGTTTTTTTTTTTTCAGAAAACTATTTAAATGTACAGTGTGTTTATATGCACGAGAAACTTCTCTGAAATAACTTAATTCAAAAGATAATTTTGTATGCCTGAATATTTCTGTGAACAGCACACCTGGGATTAGTCATTTATTTATTTATTATTTATTTTATTTTATTTGATAGGGACAAGTGGGAACAATCAACATGCACCACACTACAACATTTTATAGCCAAAGCTTAATTGCACTGTCACGTCCCCAGATGGGCTTTTCACATAACCGTACATACATAATTACAGTACAAAAATAATACATTTACATTTACAAGATCTTTGCTTAAAACTAACATTGCATACAAAAAAAATGTGCATGTGAGCAAACTATCAATGATTGCATAATTGATCTAAGTCAACGAAATTCGGAATTGAAAGGAACAGAAACTTATATTCACTGGATGGTCATATACCTTTTCCCCACTATAGATGGGGGTAAAAATCACACAGTGTACCTTTAACAATGCTTTGTTTGTTTGGGAGTCGATTTTCTCTTTGGCAAAGCAGATTGAGTTTGTATGCAAAATGCTGTATTTGTTTGTTTAAATATGGCACATAATTCGCTTTATAGATAAGTCCATACACACCCGTTTCATACTTCCGTGCGTGCTGTAACTCTGTCTGGACCGCACACACCGCTAGCCTAGCTTAGCACAGAAGACTGGAAGTAAATGGCTCCAGCTAGCATACTAATCCCAATAAGTGACAAAATAATTCCAACATTTCCTATTTACATGTTGTGATTTGTATAGTCATGCTGAATAAGCTAAGTCCAAAAAGTCGACTTGTACCTTTAAACATCATACATAATTTTTCTTACAATGTCCAAAAGGTCATTTAAAAAAATACTCTATGCCAAAAATATGCACTGCATTACATATTCATATGTGAGTATTGTAATAACATTCAATATGAATAAAATATTGGTATAGAAACTGTATGATATGCAACTGTATTCAAATCAATTGTTAATAATCTTTAATATTAAATAGCTTTAATATCAAGCTTAAGGAATCAGATCATGCAATGTGTGTCAATGCCCAGCCCTAGTTTTCAAAGATAATATTTAGCCTCTAAACCTCACAGATACACTTTTTGTAATGTGTTATGTACTATTTAATGTTTATTAATGTTTTTTAAACAGTATCTGAATATCAGTTTTTATTACATAAATAAATGTATGAAAAAAACCTTATTTTCAACCAAATGGTTCAATGATATTTAAAGTAAAGGTACAAAAATTAAGATACTACTATGTATTAATGTATTTTTTATATAAAAAATACTGTTAAATATAAAACCTTATTGTAAAAGTTATTTTTAAACTCAGCAATTATAAAAGTTATCTTTTGAATTTGTGAAAATAAATAAAAGGAAAGTTTAGTTAAACTTTAATATTAGAAAGTTCTTTAAAAATGACTTATTTGGCATTTAAACCTTTAAAATAAATACATTTTTGGATTTACCATAAAGTAACTTCTCAATTGTTTTGGTAAAGTTTGAGGTTTTTTCCTGCTTTCCATTTTTTTCTTTGGTGAGGACAGTAATGGGGTTAAAGACAATTATTTTCTGCATTTTTTAGTCAAATACAGTTGTGTGTGTATGTTTTATTGCATGTTGTGTAATGGACATGATACATATGGTGTACATAATATACACAAAATGACCTCATTCACTTTTTTGATCAATAATGAGTAAAAACCAGTAACATGTTGTCTCAGTAGTTTATACTTTTTTTATTTTGTCAGGTTTTATATGTTCAATATTCTATAATCTGTCTATTATTTGTTTTATTTCTTTCGCAGATTTTTTTAACTGGAATATTGCTTTCTGCACATCATTAATAAAGGTTTATTAAACTCCTTTGTATGTCTTTGTTGATGTGTGTAAGTTTTGCACGTTTGTCCTTTATCCTCTTGTCTTCTTCCAGATTCTCTCTGAGGATTTCAGGAACCAGAACTAACCTTGGACATCATTTCTGAAAGCTTCCAGGACAAAAGCCCAATCTTGAGACATGGGGTCTCCCACTTTTACTGTCCTGTTCCTGAAAGAACTGGTTTCCCAAAGCAGGAGGAGAAATGTTCACTAACACCTGTGCATTGTGCTCGGATAACGAAAGATCTCTCAGGATTTTCCTCAGGTACAGTGACAGACTTTTTCCAGTATGTCAATAATAAGGCCAACGTAAAATGTAAGACGATTAATGAGTCTTATTTATGATGTAAATAACTGAGCTTACCCGGATATTGTGTAGAAGTTAAGCTGAACTCATCTGTGAGAGTGTCGATGTGTCTCAGATTTATCATCAGTCTTCTTTTAGCTTCACTAAACCTGTTAAAACATTTCAGAAGAGACATTGACATTAAACTGATATATTTATGCATGATATAATTTATCTTTAACAGTCAAAACTAAACAGAAATCTAATTATCTAATATATGAATATTAAAATAGACCTTATAAAGGGTTTAATTTATGTGTCAAGCTTTTTCTAATAATAATAATAATAAAGATTAGGTAGAGAAAAAGTATGTAACACTTATTAGACTATTTGTATCTGTAATTTAGATTTTCAGAATTGATTAGGATATTAATATATTAATTTCCAGATAATATCTTTTGTAAATATGGTATATTTTTAAATTATTTATTCTGGTTTATTGTTAGTGATAAACAGTATGGGCCATATATGAAACACAAGCAGCGCCATATTTTGCTAGTTTCAGGTGAACACAATCATCTGAGAATGAGCAGACATCGCAAGCCCTTCTGAATCACCATAAACAATATCAAATATTAAAGTCACTCAGTTATTGACAGCGTTTGCACTTGATAACTGTACACAGAAAATCTGTCCATCCATTTTTGGAAACAGACCAAAAAGTCTTGTTGACCAATTTGATTCTGGAGAGGAAAAAAAAAATAAAACTCTCTCATAATATGGATGGATGGATGGATGGATGGATGGATGGATGGATGGATGGATGGATGGATGGATGGATGGATAGATAGATAGATAAATCTGCATGGTTTATCCTTTTGATCTTTCATTCAAAAAATTGGCAAAAAATCTAACCTTCCAGTGAAGTAAAAGAATTGAAAGTGGGGAAGAAATCACATTATAAAATACATGTTTTTCTCCAAAACACATTGGCCACAATTATTCATACCCATAGAATTTTTTTATGAATAAAATATCTCTGAAGGATATTCCCATTAATATTTACCTTTTTTTAGCACACCAGGGTGACTAGGAACATGAAATTGTCCAGCTATGACTTCTTGTTTCACAGGAGTATAAATATGAGGAAGCACAAAGGCCAAATCCCCTGAATCATCCATCACAATGAATAAAACCAAAGAACATGGTTCTGATGTGCATCAAAAGATTGTTGAGCTTCACAAAATAGAAAGTGGCTGTAAGAAAATAGCTAGAAAATCCCCATTTTGACCATCAGGACAATAATTAAGAAGTTATAATCAGACAAAAGATGTTACGATTCTGCCAGGAAGATGATGTGTGTCTATATTTTCTTAATGGACAGTGAGGATAAAAGTTTGAGTGGCCAAAGACTCTTCAAGGATCAGAGACGGAGAATTGCAGAGATTAGTTGAGTCTTGGGGGTCAGAAAGCCTATTAAAAAAAAAAAATCTAACAACCCTGCATCCCCACATGTTGTTTGGGAGGTTTTTTAAGAAAAATGCTCCTGGTTATCCAAAAACAAACTCTATATTCTGTGGTCAGACACCGACTGGATCTTCAAATGGCACAGGCTTCTGTGATCAGATGAGAGCTAAAAAAAGAGCTTTTGGCAGTAAGCACACTAGATGGGTTTCCACACGCTGACACTACATGAATGACCTTTGCAGCAAAAAAAAAAAAAAAAAAAAAAAACAAAAAAAAAAACGCGTGAACAATCAGTTCGGCGTTCAATAGGTCTAAATGATTAATTAAATGTGCTGACAGCTCATCACCTGCCAAACAGATTACACTGAGCGGAGCAGGGTGACCGGTTGCGGCTCCACGGCTCGTCCGTGCCCATAGGCAGTAGGACGTCTACCTAGGCTATATGATGTTGAGAAGCACCCAAGGTCTGCCGCGGAGCTAGTCTGGATCCGCAAACCTTATCTGTTCTGTTCCGGATTCGTTGCACTGTGCAAGCCAAGTGGACTTCGTTCCGGATCCGTTTTGTGGTAAGTCCGTGGCAGATCCGTTCCGCAGTTTGTGATACATCCAGATCCGTTCCGGAGTTTGTGATAGGCTACATCCGCGGCAGACCCGTTATACGGAGTCATTTTGCTCTCTGGGGCTCGAGCCTCCACTTTCATCACGTCGTTCATTCGGACGCAAACTATAGTGACCGATCACGATTTTAACAAGGTTGGACTCCAATTTTCATTATTAAGATGTAATTTACAGTTGTTATGGTCATTTAGCAGCGAAACAAAATCGCTTGGTCGAAACGAACACCGAAACTAGACACACTGGTGCAAAATCGAAACTAAAAAAATATGTTTTTTAATAACAATAACTTCTAAATACTGTATTATTGGACCACAATGCAACTATTGTTCATTTTTGAGGTGTTTAGATGATCACCGCTTCCAGCAGTGGCACAAATTGATATTTGATTGTTTGTCAGTCGATGGATATTTCCATTTCCTCCATCAGACATCATGTGCACGAAAGCGCGCCTCCATTTTATATCAACGATTCAAACTCTTATTATTAGACGGCATTATCAAGTTCTTTGCACAAACAGTTTAATGTTTTAAAATGCTTATGGTGACGCAGACTACAGCCTGTCTGTGTGTTCGTGCTCTCCCTTACGAAAAATAAGTATTTTACATTTATAAGTTTATTTACGAAGTACATACTTGTATAAAGTAATATTCAAGTAGGCCTAATATAGGTTATTATGATATCAAATATAAAGTAATATATAAAGTAATGTTCAAGTGTACTTTATGTAGGAAGTACTAATATCAATAGTGAACTTGTAAGTGTACTGGGGCCTATTTTAATACTGATTTGGACTAAATTGGCCGAATTTTAGTATGTAGCCCTACATGTATACGTTTAGTGTACTATAAGTGTAACAGTAGTACAGATTTTAAATACACAACCAGGTTTTTCATTTGTAATATAGTAAGTATAATAGTAATTGTAATAGTAGTTTACTATTTTAATACAAGTAGTGCATGTTTGAGTTTATGAAAGTGCATACAAGTGTTCTCAGTAGTTTAGTAGTTTAAGTGAACATGACGACATTAGCCTATACTTATAGTTTACTATATATATATATATATATATATATATATATATATATATATATATATATATATATCTTGAAAAATATATTTAACTGTACTTTAACTAATTTTAAAAACTATAAAATATTGTTTCAAGCACCATTTTTATCACCACTTTGAATGTCCGTAATTTTCATAAAGAAAGGCAACATAAAAAAAAGTTAAAAAATAGTTACACAGACTACACCTTGGTCAGATTCAGAACAATGATCAAAACACAGATTGAGTAGATCGAGTCCAACACCCCGAGATCTTCACAGTCGTTTTCTCTTTACAGTTTCTTGTAAAAATACAGCAGCCACACACTCCTTTTTGTATGGCCACATTCACTTTGTTTGTATTCCTGAAGAAGGTTGTAAGACTGAAAGCTTGCTAATAAATTGATCTTGCACAGTGTTTGAGTGTGCAGCTGCTGTATTTTTACAATTTTCCATCATGATTTAATGTAGCAGCATTTAATGGTTTCAACATTTCATTTGTTAACACTGTTTTGATTTACACGCTGTTTATTGTTTGCTGATCACATTATATTACATTTGCATGGGCAATCTTCTTTCACTTGAAACAGTGAAACTTTCACTTGTGTTTTTAATCTGGAGATTCTGTACCAGAGTATGTCATAGCGCCCCCTACCCTATAACAGTGAAAACATGGAAAGCTGGAAAATTCAGTCAATGGTGAGGAAAGAGTAAAGTAGAATTAAAGTAAATTCCTATGTGTACTTTCAGTGGACTAGCCTACACAAAAATTCAGATACACAGAATTTGTTTTATATTAATATTTTTATCAATACTTTTCTAACAATGTAAGTTTCATAAGACTGAATGAAAAACTATATAAAAAAGATAGCTTATATTTAATAGGCTACTCGAGAGTTAACAAGCCAAGTATACTTTGAATACTTTATTATACTTTTAAGTATATATTGATTAAAAGATTGAGTACACAAGCACAGCAGATTAGTAAGTTGAGAAATAAATGTATTACAAGGAGAAACGCAAACACAAAACCCCTGTTTTTTGTTGTTGTTGTTGTTTTTTGTCGGCATTGTTTAATATTTAATGAATCGATATCTATAAAGCCACACAGCCAGTTAGATCAAATGTTTGTGATAATTTGTTAATGGACTTTTGAACATTGAGGATGATCAATAATATGCACATTTCAATGGCAGGGACCCTGTGATTGTGAATCTATTTGAGTTAATCAGGGTTTATTGGGATTTGTCTAGATCCTGATGTGTCCCCCTTCTCTCTGTTAGGTTTTGAAGAGTCTGACATCTCGGACTGATTATTAAGAGACAGTCAAAATGAAGAAAGTCTTCAGAGTGACTCTGGCTACAGTGATCACAGCATGGACAATCCTCCTCGAATGAATTGTGAGTCAGTAAATTACATTATGATGTTTTGAGCGTTGTTTTGCTCAGACAGATCTTATGATCTCGACATGATAAACACTTCGATCCTTAGTGAACTGAGGTAAATGTGAATTCAAACAGGAAGTTTTGAACATGTTTATTTTGCAATTCTCCAGCATTTCTGAAATAAAAATATCTAATAAGAGTGTATTAAGTTCAATCAAATACGTTTTTACTTCAGTATAACCTGACGACGTTTAGGTTTTATTAAAAACAAACTAACTGTATATAATTTCCATTTCTGTTGACTAAATGTAATTTATTGGTGGGAGTGGAGAAGAAGCTAGATAAAATATATTATTCATAAAAACATTATCAAAATAAGTTGATTATTGTCAATACTTCAATTGAGTGATTGATTTATTTTCTTGATTTTCTTGAAATAGTTGTCAGTAATTACACAATTCAGGCAATGTGTGGACTACTAATGAACAATTTGTTGAATTATTCTTTGTGTGAAGAGAGACACAAAGATTTGAGTTCTCTTTAAAAGATAATTTTGAAAAGGAAATGTGAAATAAGAAAGAAGAATTATTGTTATTTGAAAAAGCCCTTCTATAATTCACTCTTTTGTTTTTTAGTTATATGTGATAATCTGATATATGCAAATTAATAGTAAATTCACATGTTATTTAATTTCAGCGGCAGTGTCATCATCCAAACACCACCGCAAAGAACTTCCTGAAATTCTGTAAGAGGATGATCTTAAACATTACTGACTTCATTTAAACCATCTGACTTTTTAGGTGTTCCAAACAAATGTGATTATTATATGATGGAACAATTTTAATAAAAATATCCTTTGAACTTAAAACAACTCACCAAATCAGCCAATATGGTTACCATTTATCAAAATTATTTTATTATAAATTGTAGGTGCAATATAATGAACCTTTAATATTTCTTTCTCTAGAGCGGATGTAAATCGTCTACAGAGATGATTTTAATAAACTGTACGAGAAGATTTCCCTCAACTTCAGCGGTGCATAGAGAAACTGCACGACATCATCAGAACATTTGAGAAAGATTTCAGACGTGCAACTGAAAGAACTAGAGATGATGAGGACGCCAGTGATGTAAGTGAATATTTGCCTCGCACCAGTCGGAAGACACAACATCAGTAGAGAACACATGACTGCGTTGAATGCGCAGATGTCAATAGATTATGAGGTTGCTTGGAACAATAGCAGCAATTTTTCCTGCCGTCGAGCTTTTGCTGGACCTTCTTCTCTAGTTTCGAAAAATACCAGCACGCTTGATGACATAGACTATCTAAGCAGGAAAACCTCTAAATGAACAAATAGATGAAAGAGAGATGAAGACAAAGGCTGGGGAGATTCATTGTAGAGAATGAGGAATGTAGTTTGTCAGCTTCAGGACATCATGAAAGAAATTAAGAAAACAAAAGACAAAATGGCAGAATACGATCTGACAAACAAAACAATATGAATTTGACATCACTTTCCCGTCAGGATACACTTCCTCACCGGACTAAGATGATCACTGTAATAATAGAGTTAAAACAAACGATTATCTGTTTAATCTGAAGCCTATTGGCCTCAATAGTGTTCCTTACAACTGACCAAAGATCAGTGATTCATGGATATTAACATCAGGAATCACGTTTCCTGACAGTTATATGTGCCGGATTTTAACACTGGGGAAAATATGTACATTATCCTGTGAATGCTTTATATAAATACAATATTGGTCTAAATCCGCGCAGATCACTATATATTGATCATTATATATTGTTATATATACATTATATATAATCATACACATAATTTAAAATGGCAAATATTTCATCATATTTCATTTTGATGAGTTGTCAATACAATACATCACAAAAAATATTTACTATTTGATTTGACCCCAAAATTCAACATCTTGACACATAATGTCACATGATGACACATAAATCCCCCTTTCTCTGCCTGGATCCAGTAGTTCCTTCTCTGCTTCCTGTAGCTTTTCTTTTTCAAATCTTGTTTATATCCTCTATGAACGGTTGAGACGTGTTGATAATCAGTCAACCCCGACAGAAGAAGAGCTCAACTAATGACCAACACAACATTAGATTGAATTTATATTAACATTTCATTGTCCTTCAGTGTATATTCTTTCCCTGACAGTGTTTTTCTTTTGTTTCCAACCACAAGCCAATTTCATGGCCCCCGAAATATTTATTGTATAGATGTATCTGGGCATACAATATATAATAATAAAGACCAAGGCCTCTGCTAAAGTACAACAACATTTGGTTCTAGCTTCATGATTTTTTTAATCATCACTTGAATACGGGTAAGTTTAATAAAAAAGCAACATTTTGAGGAAAAAGCTGAAAAAAATCACGTTTCAGAGTGAAATGAATGAAGTCTTTGAAAAGAATGTGATTATCTCAGCTTTTTTAACAAAATTATGCTTTTTTAATGAAACGTATTAGATAAAAAAAGAATGCATGAAGCTAAAATAAAGTGTTGTTTTTTTTTTAAAGTGGAGGGTCTGTTCTTTCTTTTGATATATTGCATGTTCAGATGTTCATACATTCATTTAAAAGAAAATGCTGGTGGGAGTTAAAAAACGTTTTAATGTTTAATAATCGTATTAGTTTGCATGTGTGCTTCAGTCTCCTGTCTCTGCTTCTTCTTCACTTGTGTTTTAATCAGGAGATTCTGTACTCTTTCAGAAGAAGTGTAATAGCGCCCCCTACAGTATAATAACTGACACAACAGACTCGCAGCCGCTGGCGGGGAATCACTATGTTGTGACGTAAAAGCTTAGTGTTTGCTTCAAACTGTTTACATTTTGTGAAATTGAACTGTAAGATTTTATACATTGCTGTTGTCTTTGCATTTTGATCAAAATATGTTTGTTATTCTCATTTATTGTTTATTTTGTTAACATTTTTATACTGAATTTTATCTGATGTAAACATTCACTTGATTACCATGTAAAATAAAGTGCAAATGTAAATGAAACTATGAAAATATTCTGGGTGATTTCTGAACTGAACATGGGACTAGGGCTGGGTATTGACACAAATTTCACAATTCGATTCACAAGCTTGTAATTCGGTTCAATTCGATATTAATTATTTTGGATATGAGGCACATGGCAAATTTTCACAAGGGAAACAAATATCTTAACTAATCACTCTTGAGAAGAAAAGGTTCTATATAGAACCTTAAAAGGTTATAAAGCGTTACGTATTTGGAACCCCTAAAATGCAATGCAATGAATGATCACAAAATTCCAGATATTGGGGTTAAAAAATGTAGTTAATCAATATCACACAAAGAGTGACATTTCAGTTTTTATCATGATTAAAATGCGATATTAAGTTACTACAACAGTTTAATAAACAATAATTTAATTACAACTGCAAGATGTTGCAGAATAATGTAATATATGAATGAATAATAAGAAGCCTCAGATGCCAAAAGTGTTCTTTCTTGTCATTATTGAACCTTTTTTAGTATAAAATGTCCTTTGGAGTTGAGTAAAGAACCCTACGCTTCATATATAGAACCCCAATGGGAGTCAGTTGTAGCCTGCTAGGCTTTCATTAACCTACTCTCATAATGGATTTGTATACTAGCACTTAAATTACACTTTTATCTATTTTTCTAATATTAAAGTTATATGAAATGTAAACACTTAAATGGTGGCTGTCATAAAACCTTCCAGATTCATTCAAACATTAAATATTGAAGTGCATAAAAATATGTAATATGATGCATATATTTAGCAAAATGCTCCTTTCTAGAGTTATTTTTTTCTAGCTGACTAATGAGTTTATGGTCTCTGGATATGTTTTTTTTCTGAATGTGGTAAATGTGACTTTGCAGGACATTATTTACAAGCTGTTTCACTGACGTCTTGAAACAGTTGAAACATTGAGCGGCTTAGATCTATGGGATCGCAAAAGGACCTTGCAGACGTTCTTCGTCTGAGGGTTCAGTGGAGCCCGTTCATGGTGCAGAACCCCGCGCTGAGGCTTCTTATCTGCCCTTGTGTGTGTGTCAGCGTGACTTTTATACTTACGGTTGTGCTGTCACATGTTACATCAGGATGCAAACACAAAGCAGGATTGGATTAGTTTCATTCATACTACAGAGGTGTACGCTTAATGAGCATCCCCAAAGATGTCTCTTTCCCTTCTCTAGGAACAAGTGTTACAGTCGTAACCCGAGACGCTTGCTCACTAATACCGGGCTCATTAAGGTTACTATATGACTCTGTATATATTTAACAGACAAAATCCAGATCGGATTATTATTTCATTTATAACAAGGTTAAAGCAAACATTTTAAATTTGTTTCATTATTTTTTGAAGAATTTAAACTCAGAATTGAATATTTTGCTAATAGGTGTATTATGTGATAGTTTGATACATACAATCAGTTAGTGTATCCACTTCTGTTTACTTCACAGCAACAATATCACATCAATGAATCAAGAGACTATATGATGTTTTTGTCATCATCGACACATAACTATGAGCATTTCAATTATCATATGTTTTTGTTGCCATGACAAACATTGCTTGCATAGTCACAGTTAAAGCAGTCAGAGAAATGTCAAGTCAGACAGTCACAGTCAGAGAAACAGGAAGTAAAGGCACACGCACACACACACACACACACACACACGGCAAAGAAATACGCGGCAGAATTTCAGGAAGAAAGATTGACAACACTTGTTGTTCAGGTACAAGATGCGAAATTGGGTAAATCTGCTTCAAAGAGAAAGTATGATGAAGCTAGAAAAATAAGGCAGAATCGTTGGACAAAACTCACGGATCAACATCGATAAGTCTTGTCCCAGATGGAAGGGTTTTATGAGGGAAAACGGCTTTAGAAGCGACACAGAGGATGCCTGTTTTCTGCTGAACCGGTAAGATATTTAAACTTTACCAATCAAAATTAAAACTTTTGTTTGATAATGTGACAATACCTAGACATAGTAATACAGACATAACTTAGCTTCTCCCTCTTCCAGTTACCTCTGGTGCGTCATTCAGGTTGATCCTGACTCTGAAAGCGGTGTATAAACAATCAATGCTGTCCGACTGATGCCTCGAAATCATAACGTTATCTATTTCCCCTTGCTGCTTTGATGCTCTCTTATCCTTAGCTCTTATCTTGTACTAACTAGCATAGAAACAAGCTATGGTAAAGTCAGTGAATAAAACACTAACACAATGATGATCAAATAACAATCGCAATAACATGTTGATTTACTGATTAATTAAGTAAATACAATTTAATATAAAATATAATATAAAAAAACCTCATTGCTTGACTTGCTACTCTCTGCAGACTCAGACGACGATTATTCTCTTTGACTTTATCCTACGTTGGCCACCGTAGCTTCAAATAGAGTTTGCAAATGGAGGGAGAGCCGTGAGTGACTGGCGGTTTGCAATTCGCAAATCTCACCACTAGATATCGCCAAAAAACAACACACTGCACCTTTAAATCTTACATACATTTTCTTCTATATAACAATTGGGAGTGACAGTTAGCAGTGGGAGGATAAAATGATCTTTGTGTCCGTGTGGGACTTTGAACTTCACTCTGCATCTGTGTATAAACGTTTATGATGGTGATAAAGACGTTGGTATAGAACAGTTTCACTTCTGATCAACGAATCCTGCTGGGAAGATCTTTATGTGAAATTAGTGCTGTCCTGTCCATAAGAATTGAAATGTGAGTATTCTTGATCGCATTGATTACATGTGAATATGTTATGGTTGAACACTTTAAACGAAATTCATATAGGAAATAATATATTTCATGTGCTGAGAATTAACTTGACCGGCAAAAGCAGCAAAAATACCAGTGTTTTTATTATGTGACTGATTTACTTCCATTTGGTCAATAACTGAATAAAATATCTGACAAAATGTTCAATTTTCATTTAGTTTGAACAATTTGCATTAGACTGTAAAAATCAGACACACACACACACACACACACCGTACCCCTTCCTCTGATCACCTTATCTACATTTTCTCACTCTCTTTCTCTCAGTCAGTAACACTTTAATCTCACACAAGAATAAATATGGTTTTAATGTGAATGTGAAAATCTTTAAAGGGGTGATGAACTGAGAAATCAAATTTTCCTTGAGCTTTTGACATCCAAGAGGTCATCATATTATACGAATATCCTGTAAGTTTCAGAACTGAAAACATCCTTGTTAGTCCAATAAAAGCTTTTATTGACACCAGCCTCAACAAACGACTCGTTTTTCAAAGTGGGGAACTATGACGTCAAAGTTGTTAAAACCCCACCCCTGGATTCCAATAGGACTGCATGGATAAACTTTATTTTTAATGATGTTCCAGCTGATGAGGGTAAAATATTGTCCGTCTGTCGCTTCATTTCACTGAGGATTGTTTTGTAAACAAGACTGGATTTGCAGACCGATTAAGAGTAAAGAACGGTGATGTGCCGTCTATATTGGATCTGACAGGAATTGTACAACACACGGACTCTGGGTCGAACATGTATATGCGAATTGGTTGCCATTTGACAACATTGACGTTTTCTCCCACGTGCACCGACGGGTGAGTTAAACTCATTATAATATGCAAAACTGTTATCCACTCACAGCAGTGGGCATTTACTTCCAAGTCTTCAGTGCGACACGCCCATAAAAACCAACCGTTTTTCAGGTAGGCTCACAACTTGGGTACAAAATAGCCTATTACTTATTCATTTTGATGTTTTGAATGCAAAAACCAAGCGAACATCATAAATTGACCTCAGACAACAATATAATAAAAATTAATAATATAATAATAATTTAAAAAGCCAGTTCATGACCCTTTAAGGATTGTTTAGTATCATTTTAAAGGTCTCAGGGTGACTGGTACAGATGTCTCATTCCCAAAGAAGTAAAACAAAAGGTAATGAAATTCTTAGAATATAGAAATATCTTGCACACAGAAGGGTGTGTCTTTGCATTCAGACAAAATGTCAGAAGGTGTTGACTAAATTACCACTAAGCAAATGGTTACCACTGGTAAATTTCCACTGGAAGCTCATGCTTACATATGAAATGAGGTCTGCCTATATAAAGAAATGCAACGGAGAGCTAAGGGCTTTTTCTGTTTCAGATCAGCCTGTGATGCTGTGTCGTTGAGACTCAGCATTCATGTATTTTAATGTCGGGTAAAAGATTTTCCTCTTTGTTGTAGGACATTTGATGGTTTGCATTAATTATCTTTCAATTTGATAATGGAATTGTAATAATACAGTACATTTACCTGACATAATAAATTGTTATATTTGATTATTCTAACAGACTTTGACTTTATTTTCATTACAGCTAAAATAGTCAAATGTTAACAGTAGATATCATTGATAAACTTTTTTTTTTTTTTTTTCATTTTATGGAGTCAGATGAAACGAGTTAATGCATAAGATAAATGTATTGCATTTAATTAAAAGTCCCTTTGCCATGGGAAAGACAGAACACGCGTGAGACCTTCGCCTCTGATCGAGTACCGCCATTGGATCGAATTTAGCAGCCCTTACAAATTGGTGACCCCGACATGATGTCCCAACAGATGGATTTCGCAAGCAACGTCTTTTCCAGCAAAGTATGGAGATTTTAAAAACAACACGAGGTTTGAACATCTTCTCTTTCTTCTGCCGCTGTGGTAAGTCAGCTCTATTCTACCCTTTTGAGAAGTGTTGAGATCATGTTGTTTGCATTTTATGGGTCGGAAAGCTCTTTGTTCTAGACCGAAACTAAAACACGTGAGGACGCTAGATAGCGGCTGCGGCGTGCAGATGAAGAGTGAAAACCCTTGTTTAATAGATTTTAAAGATACCCTTGTTTGCCAAAACATCAAGAAAACGAAACCTAGAATTGGAATAACATCTTCCAAATGTTTTTCAGGAAGCCTACTCAATGAGGAGCTGTAAAACAAAACCCAAAAGTTTTCAAAAAAGATTTCAGATGCAGTGGAGATGGAGATGCAGAAGGAGAAGGAGATGGAGAGGAGATGGGGATTGAAATGGAAATGTAGAGGAGATGGAGAACATGATGGAGATTGGGAACTTCGTAAAATTTAAGAGGTCAGACACGTGTCATTTTTTTTATATAGGCTATTTTTTTCATTTATTTTCATTTTAATTTATTTTACTTTGGGTTGGGTTATTGGTTAGTCCCAACAGATTCTGAGTGGTAATATCTGTAGCTGTCCATTGTAAACTTTTTTCGATGACTTTGTTAACAGACACATTGAATTGGTCTGCATGAGTGATCAGAGTATATGCTTTGGATGCTTTGTGCTTGAAACTGTTTTGTTTATCTTCTAGTTTTCCCAGTGTTTCCGTGATACTTCAGAGAGAATAAATGTGAATGTGAACATCAGTAAGAAGCGTGAACTCATTTATGACCACTGTAGTATCCTCTGTATTTTGGAGCCTCCTGTCCCAACAGAACCCCAGGCAGTTGTAAGTACTCAATACACCACAAATTATGACAAATAATATAATAAAATGTGCTCAATCAAATGCTCATCTTCAGACAAGGCGAAAAGAGTGAAGAAACAGTTTCTGCTGCCACGGAGACCTTACAGAGGTAATGTTAATATTATGTGACATCAAACAATCTACACATTCTCATTTCTTCACATTTTTATGTGGAGTAGCCTATAGAATCTAAGTTTATATCTAAGTATAAATGGACATTCTCCATCTTCATCCCCCATCCCCAGAGTGTGGAAGAACAGCCGGAGAACGTCCATCAACTGGCACACAGATGAACACAGTGATATTCTGTAAATGCCACAGTTTAATTCTGTAGATTGTTTAGAAATACATGATGCAACTCTAATCTACTGTATTTTAAGGTTGCCACCTAGAGTTTATTTTGGTCTCCTCCCCTTTTTTAAAGAGGAAGCGGTGTTTAATCACTTCATTCATTCTTTCGGTACATTTATTCATTGCTGTTTTTACTGCTGGTTTTTCTATTTTTTTTTTTTTTTTATAAGATGAAGTCTGAAATAACTCTGTTAACTGAAAACCTGCTCCTAACCAAGTTCAGTTTCACCAGAGTTAGTTTACCATGGTAACTGACTCTGAGTATAAGTTACCTCTGTTTCAGAAACTGCTTTCTCAGGTTTGACTTACCTCCCATTCTGAAACAGAAAACCCTGAGTTTTCCTCACTTCAGGGTGAACACACTCAGAGTTTTCACTTAACCTCCTTTCTGAAGCAGGCCACCGCTCCAGTTATGTTCTGGGTTAGAGATTCTCAAATCCAAACCCAAACTGAGTGAAGTGACATGTATACAATATGAATAAAGCCCCTAATGAATTATAATTATTTATAATTGATAGAGTAAAGGCCATTGTTTCTTTGACAGTTTTCAATCTGTTTGTATGTAATGTTTATTTTTAATAAATTCTAATTCATACAAATATGACTTTTGGGTTATTATTATTATTTTTTTCATGATATGTACTGTTATGCTATGTAACCAATCCACACTTCAATTGAGCCCTTAGTCAGTTCTGGATATTTGTTCTGACAGTGTGAGTGCAAACGCTGAAAATCTGCTCCACAATAGCCCCAACATTTAAATATTACATTTCCTTAAACTTACTAAAACATCATTATTTTTAAAAAACCCTTCATTACTTGCATCAGAGGCCTCCTACAATAACATCTGACAGGTGAAACACATTTTTCTTCTTTTTTGGGGGGTTAACATGCACAAAAACTTGCACTTTTTATAACTGACCCTTGTGTCTAGTAAAATCTACCTCAAAATCAGTACATTTACTTTGTCAAGTTCCAAATTTTATGAGACGTTTCTTTCATGGCAAAAAAAAAGAGATGATATTTTCTAGTATTTTTTTTCTTATATTTCAGTTTTTGCAGGGCATCAGAGTGACATATTGTCCCATTTTTGGTTGGTTTACATGTCTTTGTTCCATGTTGTGTTGATATTTCAGGCGAACACATCAAGACTTTGTCTTTCCAGCGTTCTGGCTCTGCTTGTTTGTTTCACAGCAGGGTTCAGATAGACAGCGTTCACACTTATTCATAAGAACCAGACTAACGAGAGCAATTCGCACAAGGGTTTATTTTAAAGTCACAAGTTACAACTACATGATTTAACCAGTTTTTGTCACTTCTGAAGGTCTGGTATAAAACGTTGCTCATGTGGTTGCCCAATAGAGTAAAGTAATGAAAATAGTTAGAGGGAACAATGCTTTCAATAGAGGGTTTATTAATGAATTATTTTCATTTATTATTTATTAAATGTCATTTTAAACATTTAATTTATTATTTATTAAATGTCATTTTACTTAAATCAGATTACTATAAAGTGATTGCACAAAATGTGAGCTATATGAATAATTGTGTATTGGTTTCATATGTTTTTTTTTTTAAACAACAAAAAAATATATATATATATATATATATATATATATATATATATATATATATATATATATATATATATATATATATCTACCCTGGACACCCAAACACCGCACCAAAAATACAATAAAGCCTGAATGTAAAGCAACTGATACATGATTTAAAGATTAGAAGCAATCAAAGAACATGTGCATCACATGTGCAATCTGGCTTGACATTACAAGGAGATTCCTTGGTATCCACTTTGATATCAGTGTAAGTGACTCCTTTGTATCTGCCGCTGGTTCTATACCCAAACACAAGGCCATTCTTGCAGGTGATCTTCACTGTGCCGGTGTAAGGCAGGTAGAAAGTGGCTCTGCCAATGATGATGGAAACCTGCATCTTCTTTCCTGGTGACACATCTACATCTGTCAGTCAGAGTTTCGGTTGTCTCATCTGTGTTCTCCTGACCATAAGTGCTTTCATTTCCAATGGTAACACTGTATACTCCATGAAGTTCAACAACATCCAGAATCCCAGCCTTCACTTCCATACTAACCGTCAAAGTAAAACTCTCACTCATTGACCATGAAAATTTTTTGGTCACTCTCTTTGAGCTTTTCAACTTTTTGTTTTTGAGATGCGCGAGAGTTGTTCCTGAAAGTGAGGGATTTGATTTCTTCTACTGCCACCTTTGGTGTCAGTTGGTGGAGAGTGGGATAGTTGGCGTCGGTGAGAACTCTTGATACTGCTTGGAGAAACATGAATCCCATGCAGTTGAAATGTACGACCAGATCTTCCTACAACTCCCAAACAATACCCAGAGCTGACATCAATCTTATATTCTGTTTTTAATGTCTGCTTTGTCATCTTTGCATTAATTCTCTCGCCTGACTGGTTGTGAATTTGATGGGCTCCAAGACGATTTCCTGCTTCGTTCGCCCACAGGGACAGTGAGGTGAAACATTCACCAGGTGCGAACTTGAAATCTGTATATGGTCTACCATCTGGTCTACCAAACGTTTGTTGTTTCCCATCTGAAAGCCCGACACTGACAGCCCTAATATATGTGTCTCCCATCCAGACTCTGATCTTCTCTAAACTGGCACCGATTGTTCTCACCAGTACATGAGAATGGATTACCTCCATTTCCACCAATTACTTTAGTTGTTGTGCTGTTGGGCGAATCTGAAAATAATATCAATATACAATTTTACAATTTATAATTAAGTTCTCAGCGGTTAAGTTCTCACTGGTTAAGTTCTCACCAAATAAGAATGTATCATCTCCATTTTCACCAATTTGCACAAGATCTGTTGTGGAGGACATCTTCAAATTAAAACTATCTGAAAAAAAATATATATACAAAGATCAGAATTAGCACTCAACTTCACACTTTATTACAGTGTTTCCCAGACCCAGCTTACTGGAGACACATCAACTGTCAGTGTTTAAGTTTGAGGAGGCGAGGACTAAAACGCAGAAGAAAACGGATGTTGCATATGACACTGAAGCTTTCAAAGCGCGTATTAAGTACAACTTCTCATGAAGCTCCGTGCCGGAGCACGGTAATTGTTTTCAGAGAAACACGTGATCAACAAAAAACGAAGCCTCACTTTCTTTACAGTCACGTGAATGCTTCACTTTGCATGCCTGATTGTTTGAACCCAGACCACCAGTCTACAGGTTTCTGGAAGTTTAAGTCCATTTACTGATTTATTTATATTATATATATATATATATATATATATATATATATAGACTATAGCCTATATGTTACGTGATCATATATTCTGACACATAAATAGTATAGAAACAATAAAATAATTAGACCAACATTTCTTGCATCAAGCAATGTGTAATTATAATATCAGAAAAACTGAACATTTAGTTCAGGCTTTGCACACTCAAGGGTTTATGACTGCTATTAATTCGACTTGCCACAAGAAGTGTTTTGCCAGTGTTTTCTACACTGATGCTTTGTTTCTTTTCCCGAAACATCCAAGGGAAAGCCTCAGTGCTTCATTATTTATTTATTTATCTTAAAGATTTATCATTTCATTTCATTTATTCAAGTATAGCATTATTTACAAACTAGAAATGTAGAATTGTTAGTGGTTCATAAGATCACTTATAAAGTGTAAGTAAATGTAGTAAATTCAGGTAGAATTGGGAAAATTTCTGAAATTCTAGAAAATTGGGTTGAATAATCTAATGCAAAGTATTAGAAACTGTTAGCTAACTACATCTCTAAGTCAAGTGCCCTTGAGTGATAGTATACTTACATGAATGACTGCAGTCTGAAAGTCTTCTCAAGAGCAGCTCGTCTGGTGCGAAGCTGGAAAAGTGAGATGTGTTTGGAGAGTCTGCTGATTAAGATAGAGCTCTGAAGGGGACAGACACTGCCAAAAACACACCCCGAGTGATTGATCAATGTTTCCAGTGAAATCAGCTCCACCTCACAGAGTAAAGTGCCATATTAAAACTATCCACCCGAGGCAGTGTAACCAGCTCCCCCACCTCACAAAGTAGCATACCATAGGCCTAAAACCATAAGGAATGCAGATTGTAATAGAAACATTCTGATAAAAGGTCAGGTCTGAATGCAAATATGAATGCAGAACTATGTAGAAGTAGAAAAAAGTAGAATCATTTTTTTAATTATCAACAGAGGCCAGCCTCACTAAACTATGAATCACTAACTATTACTCTAGTCCACAGGGAATATTTACAGAAACTTATGTCTTAAGTTAAGGTGCCCAATGTTGCACCCACAGCAATTGACTTTGTACACTGATGCATGTATCATTCCTATTTTTCACCCACTCAGAATGGACTTTTCCCTCCACAGGCACATGTCAGTAAATTAGGGAATAAACTTGCACTAAATGGGCGGTGCAGCGAAGAGGAGGCGTGTGCTGGCGCAAAAAGTTCCACGTTGCTATTTTGCAGTTTCAGAAAACAATTCTGCCACTGACCAGGAAAAACCTAGTCTAAAGTCAGTGGTGCTTTGTGCATTATTCATATGCTGTTTTAAGGCTGCATGCTTGACCATAATGTAGCATTTGCACAACGTGCATACAGCAGTTTTCATTTTTGCAAATCATACATTGTTACAAGGAAAAAAAATAACACACGGGGATCTTGTGTGGACACATGTCCATGAAAATGTGAAAAAAAAAATCTATTTCATAAATCTAGCTTACGGCATTTACCCAAATTATAAGCCTGTAGCCTGGTTTCCCCATACTGCCTTGCCGCAGCACGATTTTATTCACGCTGCTTGGCAGTATGGATTCCATGATCCAAATTTTCGCCTCATCTAGGGAACCAATCACAGAAAGGGGAGGGAGCAGCAAAATGATGACGACGTCTATGCGACACACTGAAGCAGTTTATTTATACCTATGGATCCAACATGGCAGCAGACGCAAAGTTACCTTTCCATGCAGCTTACGGCCAGTTTCACACCGCAAGCGTGAGCGGCACTTGAGCAGCGCATTCAGCGTAACTAACTTACATCGTCACTGCAGCTGCAGACGCACGAGAGTATTCACACTGGAAGTGTTTGTACAGTGTATCAGCAGCGGATCCAAAGCTACGTGAATAAGCGAGCAATTCCTTACAAACGCAGCTATAAATTTGTTGTGTTAGCCCAGGGGTGCCCAATCCTGCTCCTGTCGATCGAATGTCCTGCACAGTTCAGGGGGCTTTCACACTTGGTTCGATTGCCTGTTCCGACCCCGAGTTCGATTGCTCCCCCCTCCCCTGCCCCCAATGGTCTGTGTTCACATTATATATTTGTATCCGAAGCCGCGGTACGCTTGCCTCATCAAGCTGCAGCCGGCGGCGTAATCATGTTGCTTGGTAACCGCTATGAAAAGGCATCAAAATGGATAGAATAGCTCGCTTCACATTTGTTCTTTTTTTAACCTTTGGTTTTGTTTTCAAAGAAAAGAATAATAGAAACAAAATGTATTATCCTTTTTACCCGTTATTATGCTATGTTTTTATTTAAATTTCGATTTTATTTATTTAAATTTCGTTGCTATATGTTTTATTTATTTATATTTCGTTGCTTTGTTTTATTTATTTAAATTTCGTTGCTTTGTTTTATTTAAATTTTGTTGCTGTTTTATTCATTTAAATTTCATTTTTATTTATTTAAATTTTGTTGCTTTGTTTAATTTAAATTTCGTTGCTATGTTTTAATCATTTAAATTTCATTTTTATTTATTTAAATTTCGTTGCTTTGTTTTATTCATTTAAATTTAAGTTTAAGTTATATCACTAGTGCAGCAGTGTCCATTCTCGAGCATTAGTCCTCCATATAAGACCTGTGTGTGTCTGTTCTGCAATATGTCAGTTCTCGGAGCATGAACTCTGCTCACGTGAGGCACGCCGCTTCCTGCTTGCGCTGTTGTGTAGTTTATTCAAGGTTTATTAATTCGAAACATGTTCGCGTCTGGCTGTCTATCTATATTGCACCAAATACGACACTACTTCCTTGTGAAGTATTCGGACCAGCCCTAGAAAAGATACAGAAACACACTTGCGTCTGTCTGTTGAAAAATGATTCAGAACCACATTCTGCGTCATCAATAGCGGTTCACTTCCGCGGTTTCGGTTCGTTCGCTGTCATCAGCAGCGAACCGTACTGGAGTTCACATGAACCGTACCCAGACCACCTTTTAGCGGACCCGAGTACGGACTCGCTGGTGCGCACCCGAGTTCGGAGACAGCGTCTCACATCATCCAACGAACCGAACTCTGACGTCATTCGAACTCGGGTGCGCACCAAAATGCTGGTGTGAAAGCCTCGCCAACGCCTAATCAGAACACAACTGAAGCAACCAATTATTGTCTTCAGGATCACTTGAAAATTAAAAGCAGGTGTGTTTGATTAAGGTTAGAAGATGAACTGTGCAGGACAGTTGATCGTGGCAGGAGCAGGATTGGGCACCCCTGTGTTAGCCTATGTAGCTGTCTTTATGTTACATAAACTGAAATAATGTTTATGTATAGCCTAATATTTTCTGACTAGATTACTTTTATTTTTTTTATTTAATACACAGTTTCACCTAAACTGCCTTGCCTATTTAAGTTCTTGTTAAAACTCACTAGACATGCTTATTCTGTGCATTTTGGGCACTTTTTGTGTGAAATCATATTTATTTTGTATCCTTCAAAAGTGTGCTTCCACTTTAATTGAGCATGAGCAGTGCAGCAAATCAGATTCGACGCCGAAACATGCGGCTTCACTGCTGCTCCTGCTCCTGGTGTGAATGCACTCATTGATTAACATGCATGCCGGAAAATATGCGCCGCTCACGCATGCGGTGCGAACAGCCGTTAGATATATATGCCATCGTGTACACAAATCTCTGACCCAACATCTTCTTCCTCGTCTAATTTCTGTCGCTCTACATCATGCCATCTGGCATAATTGAAACGATTGGCTGATGAGCTACGTACAGGCGCATTTGATAGACTTTCTTAAAACCTAATACACGGCTCTGGCATTCTGGAAACCACGCCTCAAATACGAGAAAATGAACGTTGTTGCAGACCATGTCTCAATGGACTTGGGTCTGACGTTAGCCAGGCTGATAAGCCTGTTTAACTGAAGCTAATTTGGGTGGGTTCTCACATCTCCATACAATATCACTTCTCTGTGTCACCGTGTGAGTAAAGAGGAACTTCAGAAGATGGATGTGGGTTCCCCGGGGAGGCACTTCTGGTGCAACACCAGGACGGAACCGGTTTCTGTCATGGCCGACGCGGTGGGTTCGGAGGAAACGAGTGGGCAGCTGCACTTGGGTTAGAAGCTGATCTGGGCATTAATTGGAGCTCATATTCTCAACAAGATATAGCAGATACAAAAGGGAGATGTGGAAGACGGGGAGAAGAAGTTGGGGCTTTGAGCGGGTAGAGAATTCACAAGGAAACCCGGAAGAAGGAGAGAATGATCCCTGTGATTACTAGATGTCACGATCTTGGTTGAAAGTCAAGTACATAAATCCTGTTACTTGATGGTGATTTCATCTGGGCCTCATGGAGATATTCGATAATATTCATAAGGTGGTGTGTTTACACGCCACTGGGATCCTTTGTGTGTGTCCTCGAGGGCTGGCGGAGTGAGGATTCGACTATTCTTCAGCGTCCGCATCACCTGGCATTTCCCTCTCTAAGATCAGAGCTGTGGATTGGAGGACCCTGGCTGGATGGAGTGGAGGCTTTCAGTGCACTGTGAGGTAGTGTGGTATTGC
The DNA here is from genome assembly GCA_030378365.1 of Hybognathus amarus. NCBI lineage: Eukaryota > Metazoa > Chordata > Actinopteri > Cypriniformes > Leuciscidae > Hybognathus > Hybognathus amarus. The sequence continues at coordinate 1,804,943 of JAQIUQ010000268.1, read as the reverse complement.
AGTGTTTTGCAGATTGAAGTGGCATGTGTGAAGGAATGAAGATTTGATGCTTGCACAAGGGTGGGGAAGACTAGTTATTGCCTTCACTTTCAAATATTGCTGGGGACTGTCCTGTCTGACGGGATGCCAGGAAATAGTAAAATCAGTTGTGTGTGAGCTTTGTGCAGGTGTCCCACGTGCTGGAGAGCGAGAAGTCCAGTCATCTGCTGTTCTGAGTGTTTCACATCTAAAGCCCGCTGCATTCTGACTTACCATTGCTCTTGTGGAGAACGGGGAGAATCCAGTTATCTGCTTTTCTGCCTTACCCTCGCTGTTCTAGGAGAACTGAGAAACCTCAGTCCTGAAGAGTCCTGTGTCTACCTGAAACTGTTTTAGAGTCATTATATTCAATAAAGCAAATCTGTTCGTGGTGTCCCCTTTGGTGCACTGTAGCTCCTCAGAGTGGTATTTGGTGAGGGTGGTGTGTCAGAGGACCCCACACCCCCCGGCCCGTGACATCTGTCTGAACCTGACGAGACAGTTGGCTCTCTAGTCGTCATGAACGACGGCCATCACAGGCAAACTTTCTGACAGGCTCTTTGGTACCTGATGTAAGATGAGTGATCAGCACGAACACAAATACTCTTTATTACTGAAATATCGATGGATTTAAAAATGGTTTGTTTTCTTATAAACGTTATTAACGTGGCTATAAATATTTTCATTTATAATTATTTTCAATTATTCATAATTATTCAGTGTCATAACTACATCTCTCTGACGTTTTTAAACAAGTTATGGTTATTAAAAAAAGTACATGCACCATTAAAACAAAATGTTCCGAGTGAGGGAGCTGACCTATAGCAAGATGGCCGCCATGCCTGACGCCGACCTCCATTGGCCAGCAGCAGTGGATGAGATTCATCTAGCCTTTATTATGTATATCTATGTGGTGTCCTGAGCTGTGAACCACTCCTGGCGTGTGTCTGGCAAATTCGCCTTTATAATAACAATCCGCCATGGAACAAGCATGTCTGCTTTAAAGGGAATGTGAGATGGCACTTTAATTGGTTTATTTCACATTATGCCCAAATAACCATACTATGAATAATGAAGCTACTTCAGATCAGCCCGCTTTAGATTTGCGTCGGCTGCTAGAGTAATTCATCGCTGCAGCGGCGGCTCGCCCATGAGAGGGCGCCGGGCGCCGCCCTCCCTCCAACCTGTCTGTCTGTTTTTTTTTTTTTAATATATATATATATATATATATATATTATAATTTATGAAAAATAATCTGTGTTAATTATATGCTAATAATGGTTTTACTTTGAAAGGTGTTTTGAACTCTCCAGAATGATATTTGCATTTACGTTCGTTGACGTTTATCATGTTGGTGTAGTAGTATAGCCAATAGGCTGTTTCTCTGGGCTCCAGTTTGCTCAGCCCCACAGTGCTGGAATTTAAGCCAATGGTTCCTCGGTTGCTATGCAAAAAAGTTTATATTTCGCCAATCAACGTCGTCGAATTTTATGGTTTGGGGGCGCTGAAAATATCTCCCGCAGTATCAGATTAGAGGAGTGCACCGTGCCACGTGCACCACGGGACATATTTTACCTCAGATGAGTCGAATGGCAGCGCGCGGTGACGTTGAGATGGAAATAATGTAAAGTTATTCTCTTACTCACTCACACACACGCGGTCATTCTCTTCTCTCTCTCTCTCTCTCTCTCTCTCTCTCTCTCTCTCTCTCTCTCTCACTCACACACACACACACACACGTGGTCATTCTCTTACTCACTCACACACACACGGTAGTCTCTTACTCTCTCTCTCTCTACTCACTCACACACACACACACACACACACCCTGTCATACTCTTTCTCTCACTCACACACACACACACTTGCTGTCATTCTCTTAAGCTCTCACTCACACACAAACACACACTCGCTGTCATTTTCTTGCTCTGACACACACTCACGCTATCTCAATTCAAATAGCTTCATTGTCTGTCTCTGTCACTCACTCACACACACACACACACACACACACATAAACACTATGTTTCACACACATTTGATATTAAAATAGTTATAGGAATATACCTGTATGTTTGCTTTTTTTATGTTTTTAAGTTCTGAGCTAGATTACTGTTTCATACTAGTTAAAATCAAATTTCTTCTCATACTTGGGTGTTCCCCTCAAGAATGTTGTCCCACCCTCTCTTTCAGAGCCATTTTTCTCTCTCTTTCTCTAGTATCAACACTGTTACTCATTACTGTTATCCATTATCCAATTATCAATTTGTCAAAGATATGTAGTCTACAGCTGGGGATTGATTAAACAACTAATTTGTATTACCTATTATTTTTTGTATTACCTATTATAATTGATCATTATGCGTTTGCACTTTTTCTGTCAGCACACAGAGCATAATAAACATGCAACTTGTTCATTATCATTAACTGTCAAACTGTTATTATTATTATTGTATTTTTTGACCATTGGTATTGACTGGTTTAAGTTATTTTATTGGTATAGGGAAGGGCATGGCCCAAGGTCTAAAACGCACCAGAATGCAGGAAATCACATCTACGAAATTCTAAATTTTCTGGGGGGGGGGCCCAGAACCCCCGCTATACCAGCCCCCCTAATATATTTTCACCAGCCGCCACTGTCTCGCTGGTATAATAGCAACAGTGCCTGAGACTCGCCCACACACTTACTTGTGTTTCACGTTTGATACTTGTGTTTAAGATCGTTAAAATAGGGCTTAGTTAGGATTTTTCAGAAATTCGTAGTGCAGAAGCAAATTAACTTAACTTGATTTTGGATTCTGCAGAATGGAGATTAAAATTATTAAAATGGAGTCAACAAAATAGTTAAACTCTTAATAAAGTGTAACAGAAAGAGATGTTTTAAATAAACTAAGTAGAAAAGGCAAAGCCTATTTTCTGGGAATCCATAGATAATTAATGTTTTGTTTTGTGAAATTGCAGCACATCATTATTATGTGATTTGTACAGTTGGCTTTCAAATAATTTTGAACTTATCAGATACCAGTGTGGTTGTCCTGAAGTTAAGAGAGTTTTTCGGGGTTTTGACGTAAAGAGGATCTAGCAGAAATGTCCATGGTTACCAAACAGATAAGATAGGTGTTTCTGTAATATGACCCCTGCACCTGTCTTGAGGGCCACACCTGAACCTGCTAATCAAGATTTTTAGATCAATAGAAAGGTTTCATTGGTTTTGAATTTGCTGAAACTCTCATAGTTTCTGTTTCCTGATTCCTGTTATGTGGTTCCTTGTTCCTTATGTTAGCCTGCCATGTGCTCCCCCTTTGAATTTGTCATGTTATTAATGGTTGTTCAGGTCGTGTCTCTCAGTCCTGTTTAGTTCTTGGTTCAATAAGCTCAATAAGTTTGAGATGAGCAACTTCTCCCGAGTGGTCACTGCGAGATGCATGCCGGCTTAGAAATGTGTCCGACTTGCTCTGATATTCATGCTGACGCATTTAAAAAAAGTAAACTTATAAATTATGTGTTAAAGGAACAGCCCAGCGTTTTTTGAAATTTGGGCTATACCCCGTTCTCCCCTATATTTAGATAGGTGGGCAAACGCATTTTGTCTCAGAGCACTGTGCATGTTCGCAACAGTGATGAGATAGTTAGCTGATTATCATCACTCAGTGGTTGTCTAATATCCATCAAATAATATATAGAATTAATAGCCAATTGGAAACTTTTTGGGGCAGACCTGTCCTGTTGAAAGAGATGGGTATTCATCCCTCCTGGGATGTTGCTGCTCTTCTCTCTAGTAATATGGCTCATAGTCTTAGAGCTCAAACATGACAATCTGGGGCTCAGGTCAGGAAGCACACAGGCTGGCTAAACCAACCTGCCAGTCTGCCAGCGGCCTTACGTCACTGAGGTCGGATAAATCGCAATCACATAGAGACTATTTCATCCGAGATAATATTAGATGGCGACTAGGGGTGGGGGAATCGATTCTAAGATGCATCGCGATGCGCACATGGACAATATCTAAATCGATTTCACAAATATCAAAAATCCGATTTAAAAAAAAATATATATATATTTATATATATTTATAATAACGTAATATTGACAGAACACGAAAGACGGAACTCTGAAGCGCGGAAGTGCTGTGCTGAACCGTCTGTGGCGTGCACATAACAGAGGCGTGATGAGCACCAAATCCAAACACTCTCTGCGTTACAAGCTGATGTGTGGAAATATGTCCACCCCCCCCCCCCCAAGATTACGGTTGTAAACATGAAACCTCGTCTAAACACATCATTATGTGATTTGTACAGTTGGCTTTCTAATAATTTTTAAAGGTCCCCTGACATGAAATTTTCATTTTCTGAGGTTTTTTAACATTAATATGAGTTTCCCTAGACTGTATTTGGTCCCCTCGTGTCTAGAATTTTCAATCGGTGTAAACCAAGCTTTGGCTATTTTTCTCTCTCTGCATCCATCTGCATCTCAGACGCGCTGATCTAGAATCTCCCCCTATATAACGTCATATAGGGGAAAGGTTACACCCCTTTCTCTGCTTTACCCGCCCAGAGACCGACCATGAGAAAACGAGCTGAACAGGACGTACGAACACGCGCAGGCGCAGTTTTATTTTTTCCTCGAGAAATATCATGGCTTGCAACGAGCGAAGCATGGCAATTGCTCAGTGTTCGGATGTACAAATGAACACAAAAGTATTTTCTAGTTCCTTCATCCGCGCCTCTGAAGAAACAATGGGTTAATTTTATTTTCTCTGGAAATGCGCCGACTCAACTCCCAAAGTTTTGTGTGGCTTTAACGGGCAGAAGACAGGTAAGTTAATCTTTCTCTCAAAATCGTTTGATACTGTTTATGCATCAGTAAGTCAAGCCAGAATTATCAACTTCACATCGTTTCTTTGAGTAGGATGAAAATAATCTTATTTAAGGAAAGTGTTTAGCAGGATTGATATTCTTGCACGCGCTGCTTTGTTTACGTTATGTGTAACTTATCTGCAGCGGCAGCGGCGGTTTTTCCTTTTTGAATGACGAATATAGACTAATATATCTGCAGAAATAGACAGTTGGCTCATTAAATGCAGGCGTAGAACGCACATTAGGCTATGGAGCGGATGAGGGCTTTAGAGAGAACAGAAACTGCGTCTACATTGCACAACGAAGCTCTTATACTGTACATGATTGTGTTTGCATTGGTGAAAGCAGAGAGTGCAGAAACTGCGTTATACAATAAAATCTTCATTCTCGCGATCGACAGACTGTCCTCTGCTTGCTCATATCTCATCACAGCAACATTTTATGTGATGAGAATCTAAATACTTCAAAAACTTCTCATCAAATCGATAATCTCGATATCTGTACTATTAGTAAAAACTTATAATAGCTGTAGTAAAACGTATTCAAGATAGTTTCACATGTAATATATAGCTATTTCATATGCAAAGCATGTCAGCCAATCACAGCAGTGGGCGGTTACATTGAATCCCACAGCAGACACGCCCCTTCAAACAGAGCGTTCTAAGCAGAGCCTAAATAGCTAGGAAATGCCTTTTATTTCTAAATTATGACTATTTTTGATCTAAAAAACATACTAACATTATAAGGGCAACCCATGAAACATATAAAATAATACAAAAAACCCATGTCAGGGGACCTTTAAGTAATCAAATACCAGTGTGGTTGTCCAAAAGTTAAGAGAGTTTCTCGTTTTTTTTTTTTTTCTTCGAATTTAGATGCTTAATTCGGTAATTACCCTTTTCCTATCCATAGTTCAGATAACATAATGCTCATAAGAAATGTCATTCTGTAATAGCTTTTGACCTTAAAGAGGATCTAACAGAAATGTCCATGGTTGACAAACAGATAAGAGAATCTTTCCTGAACCTGCTAATCAAGATACTTAAGATCATAGAAACAGTTTCATTGGTTTTGAATTTGCTGAAACTTGAATTTGCTGTTTCCTGATTCCTGTTATGTGGTTCCTTCTTCCTTATGTTAGCCTGCCATGTGCTCCCCCTTTGAATTTGTCGTGTTAGTAATGGTTGTTCAGGTCATGGGTTTCTCAGATTTGATTAGTCCTTGGTAATAAGCCAATGAGTTTGAACAACCAAAATCTGCACAGAACTGATCACCGGTGATCACTACGAGATGCATGCCGGTTAGAAATGTGTCCGAAGTGCGGTCCGCCTTGCTCTGATGTCATGCTGACGCATGTCAAAAAACAAAACTTATAAATTATTTGTTAAAGGCTGATTTCTCTTATACAAGATGTGCTTTCAATACATTCCTGTAGTCCTCGACAACGCTCTCTCATCACACACAGAAGGCAGCTCAAAAAACAATCATCTGCGTCCTATTCTTTCATCCTCACTCTCACCTCTCACTTCTTCTTATAAGTTTATTGAATAGGATAAATCCCTTGAGATGAACCATCTCGTTGTTCGAGGGGGTCCTGAATACAATACAATAAAAATACAAAACAAAAAAAGGACAAATTACACATAACAACAATAAGACATATACACTACAACAATCAACACACTGCCATAAAAGTGACCAAAAAAAAAAGGTTTCGCTTTTTGACTATAGGCTTATAAAAGAAGTATTGTGTAGAATGCCTCAGGTTATGTATTGAAGAATACGGTACCAGAAGCTGTTGTAAATATTGAGGATAGTTAAAATATACACATTTAAATACACAATGATGAGTATTATAGGAACATCCAAGAGAGAATCTACAGAGGTTATTGTATGCTGTATTAAGGGGTCAGAAGGCCAGTTTTAGATGCATTTTTTTTTTGATAAACAACATCAGCATAGTCAAAAAAGGGCAATATCAGTTGTGTGGCAAGTTTTTTTTTCTTTTTCTTTTTTGGGACACTTAATAAAACACAGGTTGCAAAATTAATTTTGTGAAGAAGGTGGTCAATGTGAGATTTGAATGTAAGTTCAGGATAAAGCCATAAATGTGAGATTTCATTCAGATAAGTACCATTATTACACATTGTACTTATACTTTTGATTTTGTTTCATTGAGTAATAGTTTATAAGACAACAGCCATTTGCTTGCATCATCGTTGCTCTCTGTAGATTCTAGAGCGACCACTCCAGTCCCTAGACTCTGGTTCTCCAAATGGAGAAGACGAGGAAGAGGAGAGATTCGTTATTGCACCGAACACGTTTTATGTGAATCTTACATTACAGAATCTTTGCTTAACATAAAGGCAGACCCCTCCACCTATTCTATTTGATCTGTTCCTAATGTGTAGACTGTATCCAACAAGGTCAAGTAATTCAACATTTGAAAATTCATTGAGCCAAGTTTCACAACACTCAATAACATCAAAATGACAGCTTAAGTTAGAAAGTAAAGAAACTAAATCAAAATAACGTTTATTTAAGCTTCTGATGTTTAAATGTAACAGTGAATTATATATATATATATATATATATATAGCACTTTTCACAATTCAGATTTGCTTATCAAAGCCTGCGTCCACACTATCAATCAAAACAACTGTGTTTGTCTACTTTACTGGAAAAAAGACATCCACTGGAAAAAAAAAGACTATAAAAGACTATATAAAAAAAGAATATATATGTGTATGTATAACAACAATGTATTAAACGTATTACATATTACGTATTACGTACATTTAAACGTATTACGCAATTAACGTGCCATCATAACAATTAAATTTCATATATATATATATATATATATATATATATATATATATATATATATATGAAATTTAATTGTTTTAATTATCAAGGTCAAAAACATTACAAGTAACATTGCCATCCATATCAAATGCAGTGCTGAGAATCTCCAACAATATTGAAATAATCAAAACCCATAATATAAGCACAAATTGATCATGGAAATTGCATTCTGTTGGATTTGGCATTATGTTATAGATATCGTAAGTATATGCTTATGTTTGTATTTTAGAAGTAAATGGACACGCTGTGATGCCTGGTGGTGGACAGCACTGTTTCTACGCTGCTGCTTGTATCTTTAGATATCACTTCCTAGCAAGAACAAAACTCTCTTTCCAACACTGTAATATCCCTAATGGCACTTTTCCAATAGCCAGAGACTAGCTCGACTCAACTCGGTCTCGCTCTCCCTCCCTTTTCCATTGCACACAGATACCGCCACAAATAGTATAGTACCCGGTCATCACAGCGACGCCTTTCATCAGCTCGTCTGCCCTATCAAGCTCTCCCAGGATCCGCTCTCGCCTAGCCACACAAAGGAAAGTCTGCACTTCCTCGTTTGACCATGGCGTATTCTTCCGTGTCCTGCCATAATAGATAGTAGCTACTATCTCTGGCCAAACTATTTAAAAATGGCGGGATACCTCTGGATACTCCATCTGGTGCGTGCAATGATGACGCAGTGAATGGTGACGATTCTCTCTGTACCAATCAGCAGTCGGGCATTGCTTTCACGTCACATTTTAGGGACCGGGCTCAGCTCGCCTTGAGCCCCGCCCTAGAACTCTCGCCGGAGGTGATACAAAAAAAGTACCCAAAAGCAGGAACAGGTCATATATTAATTTGCTCATTCATTAACCAATGTTGTAATCTGAATTGGTTTACTGTGTCAGAGACTACGTTTACATGCAGCCAATAACCCGTTCAAAACCGGGATATTTAGCAATGACCCGGTCGTGAACGGCCATGTAAACACCAGCAAAAATCCGATATGTCATATTCCTCGTATTTCAAAAACCGTGATATTATACCTGGTAATCTCTTTCTAATCCTCTAATTTTTGCTCATGTAAATGTGTATCAGCATATCCCCATAGTGATTTGTGTTCTGCGCATGTTCTATTCGCAAGGAATCTTGGTCTTCTGAGTAGAGAAACTCTCGGCGCATACAAAAATCCGCGTGCAGCATACCGGAAGTTAACATGGCGGACTCAGGCTAGACACAGACAGCACAGCGTACTTTTGGAGCGAGGTCAGTAACGTTACCAGCATCAAAGCTGCAAACAAAGGCTATCACTATCTGCCCCTGACCATATTCATTATTCCGCGTGTGCTGTTGTTGTTGTCTTTGGATACAGGAAGAAGAATCGGAAATGACGCATTTTGCGTCCTAAGGTTGTCCGTACGTCTAGACAGGGCCTCCTTTTGCAGCTAGCGCTTCCTCTTGCATGCGCTGGGCTTCTTTAGCTTGTACCTTGTTGTGTGAAACATGCATTTTGTTCAGTTATCCCAGTCTAAACTGTTCATAAGACTTTATAGATAGTCTTTTATATGTGATGCAGTTTTTGTATGTAAAATGTTTATAATACTTTATAGATAGTCTTTTATATGTGATACAGTTTTTATATGGTAAACTGTTTATAAGACTTTCTAGATTGCCTTTTATTACAACTATGAAATTACAAGAGTAATAATGAAATTGTTCAGACATGGAAACAGATGAATGACACAGAAACATGTTGTAGTAAAAAACTTGATTGGGTTTATAAAAGAAGACAGAAACATATTGTAATAACAATGTTTATTGGGTTTATAAAGAATACATAGAAACTTGTTGTAACAAATGTTTATTGTGTTTATAAAGAAAACACAGAAACATGTTGTAATAAAAATGTTTTATTTGTATAAGAAAACAATTGTAGAGCCATATTTGGAAGAAGTGTTTATTGATGAAATGAGCAAGTCGAAATGTAAATCAGTATTAAGAAACAAATATTATGCATGCATATAGTAAGGAAAAAGCAAGTATTACCTGAGTGCGTTGTTCCAGAGCAGAAGGAGGAGAATGCTGAGAGGCCGAGTCTTTAAGGAGAAGAATGAAGATGGAAAGAGCTTCTTATAAGAGAATTGTGAAAGAACTGAAAGAGTTAAACACGGTTCAAGATCTGGATTGGACAAATTGTGCATATGAAAATGTGTATGTAATAAGGAGGTGTGACATGTAATATGCATAATAAAGAGTACAGTATTTTGTATTGACGCAGACGCTGGAAGCTGAGAGAGCATCTCAATGTTTTATGTATCCAAGCCTGACACCTGCTGGTGCAACTTGTGAACTGATTTATTTGACTACAATTGTGTTAACTTGTTTGGAAACTTTGAAAAACATTACATAATAAAACTACATATAATAATTATAAAAATATTGCCTGCTACGAGACTCTGTTTGCTGTAAAGAACTAAACCACGGAGGGGTCTTTCTGCTAGACATATGAATTTCAATACTTATTATTTATCTGTAGAATTCAACCAACTTTACCTTACCTGTGAGAATAAACAAAATATGGTAGAAGGTGCTGATGATCTATAGCTAGGTGATTAGGGTAGATCTGACACAAATAATAAAACAACCTGCAAAGTCTTTGGTATTCCAGATCGATCACCAAGTCCTCTACTACTTGCTGCTTTAGACTGTCATACTGTCTCTGATCTTCTCCTCCAACATAGCAATTTGGATGCTAGAGAGCTCTGGTGGGACATAAACGCCAGCAGACGTAATGGAACATCTACTGGTCCTGGATTGAGCGCTGACACCATGAGAGACTGTTTTCCCTCGAGCTGCTTCAGGCTGACGAAGCCTTTGGAAGAAGGTCCCCAGCAGGGTGGTAGGCAACATCGTAATCATCCAGATGTGTAGGCAGATTAATCTTGCGTCGAGGTTTGGACGTCTGTCTAGATAGGTCACTTTCTGCTTTGTCCATATTGGTTCGGTTTTTCTCTCAATCTGGTCTTCAAGGACGACTTTCATAGCGCAAGGCGTGCTACACAGTAAATTCCCTGGTGTTAAGGGGGGGTTGACTGCTTTTTTTTTCTTTGCATGATTGTGTTTATGGGGTGCAATATAACATGTATCCGTGGTTTTTTCTTTTTTAAAAAGTCTTATTTTTCATAAATTTCACCTTTATCTGTAAGCCGCGCCTCTCCTCTTGTCCCCTGAACGAGCGGTTAATCTTCCTGATTCTATGCAAACACTTCCTGAGAATGACGTTGTGGGCTCAGATTGGTTAGTTTGGGCCGGTGTGTTGTGATTGGCTAAACTGTCGCTCATGTTGTCCAGAAGATTAACGCCCATTACCTTTACAGGCACGTCATGAGCTCCGGTCCAGATGTAAATACGTGTCGAACTGCAGTATCAGTGAGGCAGAATCAGACCGAGAAAGCGGCGATGAAGAGAGTCAAACAGAACGTCACCACACACGGCTCTTAATAAACGTTTCTGAATGATAATTTGCTTAATTTTTTAACTTTATACACGTTTGTTTTACACAATAGCATCTGACTGGCAACAATAGCAACTGACTGGCAACTATTACTCAAACAGCTTTGGCAAGTTTACAATCTTAATCAAATCGAAAATAACGTCATAAAACATATATACATGAAAAATACATTTACAACATTAGTACTTATACAAAATTCATGTTTGTACGCGTTCGTAGACACAAAATAGCATAACCACTAGCCTATCGTGGCAATAAAGCCAGCGCTGGCTTTTGAAAAAAATAAAAACACAAGGCTACGTCTGGAATTATACATGCAAATACATTTAAAATGATGAAGTCTTAGCCTACTATACAGGTTCGTGGCCCAACAACTGCTGCCTCTGGTTTTAAAGTTGGATCTGCTTCATGTTTAAGTAACAGTTTCTTGTTGAATCCGGTGCTGAACTTGTGGAGATTCTTGAAGCTGTCTTCCGTACAAATGCGCAGCACAGAGAGCTAAATTACGATCGTCACTGTTCAGGAACATAATCAAACATTAATTGTATCCATTGTTGTCGAAGTACAGCGTCCGTGGGAAGTCCGAGCACAGAAGACCTGACAGCTGTGTGAACAACACACTCAACGAGCTGGAGGCTGGAGCTGCTGAAAAATGCGCATGCACTTTTTTGCATATTCCGGAGGGAGGGGTTGATGCACAAATGTGTAGGTGAGTGACATACCATAACCGCAACCATACCATAACGTAAAGTTGTAAGGAACACTATATTGAGTCCAACTTTTAGTTTAAATTGATAAAATTGTTCGTTTTAGTCACATTTTCGCAGTTTCCCCTATTAAATCCCAGTCACGCAGCAGATCCTTTTGCCACTCAGTCAGACTGAGGGGGGGTTGTTCCGGCGGGAAGTGACGTCAATGCATTCCCTCTATTGAGTGTATTCGTCGATTCCGCTGCTCATACCAGTGAGGTGTTCCTGCCTGTGAGGTCTTCCGTGGGGAAGGGAAACTCAGACGGTGTTGGTGGAGATTGAGTTAATCTGTAATGTTATGAAAAAGTTGTTAAAAGGTTACTGTTTATTTCATATATTAATGGAACATGCAGTAATTATTGTTGGTATGCCGTGTTAGAGGGGAGAACAACCACACGTGATATCAGTAGCTCACGATAAGAGTGAGTTTTGCTCATTTTATTCTCCTAGTATAAGTGTTTACATATAAGTTATGAATAATATTTGTGTATATACAAGTGTATACTATTCGTTTTGAGTCTAGTACTGTTTGATTTGAACAAAAGGGGTTAAACTGTGAATTGTAATGTGTTCATGTGATGAAATGTGCAGATTTCTCATATACTCTGTTTTATTTCACTCATTTTATTTGATTTCTGAGATTCTGAAATGTAAAAAAACAGCCTTCTTATTTGTTTTGTTTCATAAGACTCTTATTACTTTGTTTTCTGCACTCTATGCACAACTGCACTACTTCCTGAACTTCAGCCCGCTCCTTGTTTCCTGTCTGCCATTATTGGACAATTTGATTAATTCAGGTGTGCTTGACCTCAGTAGTCATGGTAACAATAATCAGACACACCTGAATTAATCAATGTGTCCAATAATGCCAGACAGGAAACAAGAAGCTGGCTGAAGTTCAGGAAGTAGTGGAGCTGTGCATAGAAATCCTACTAAATGGGATTATTGTGCCACCTGCTGTCATAAAGTTGTACCTGCAGGGAATGCTAGTAATGACGAAGGATTATGGGTAATCCTGAAAGCAACAGAGAATTTTTCCTTCAGGTAATACGTCTGTGAACATCCGTGGACTAAACAATGCTATCTCACTTGAAAAGCATGTAAAAGTTAGCATAGATTTATTTGGTTGAATAATATGTGTTGTTGATTATTTTTGCCATGTTTTTATAAAGTCAACCATCTGGATATGTGTTTTTTAGTCGATTGAAAGTCTCTACAGTATAGCTAGCTAACTTTAACATGATGTCGTCTTTCCAGACAGAGCATGCGCTGTTTGTCCATGTGAGGTTATTCAACACTGTTGTCCTTGTCATATGTTACCGTATGTTGTTTAAAGTGTTGTAAAGTTTGATTGAGGTATTTTCTGCTGTTTGTCTACCTCTTGTATGTGTAATGAAGTTACATAATTGTTTACACATAAATGTTAACATAAAATGGAAACTGTAGGAAATCAGTATAATTACATTGTTTTATTTAGTTTCCTCCTTGCAAGATTAAGAGGGACAATTTGGTGTTTTATTTATTTAGTTTATATGAATTTAAATCCACTATACGATTGAAATGCCAAACTGTAGCCTACTTTACTTTTGTGTAGAGCTTTAAGAGTAGTACATAGAGTAATCTTCAAAAACGCAACGGAGGATTTTTCCTTGAGACAGAGCATGCGCTGTTTGTCCATGTGAGATTATTCAACACTGTGGTCCTTGTCATAAATGCAGATGTGGAATAAACCAGCTGTTACCACAAACCTGACGGGATCCAAGAGTTATTATTCGGCAGAAGACACTAGGCTACACAGAGGTCACATATGCAAATTTCTCGCATTGATTGGAATACTTTTCTAAAACTGCTCTTTTCTCCTGAACAAAAATATACATTAATGCTGTGTCCCATCTGAGGCTTAGTCAGGAATAAATGAATCCTTTTTCTCTTTAGATGTCTTATTCTCTAGTGCTCAAAACAGGCGCGCTCAACTACCAAGACGTTTGTGGGTGCGAGTTATAAAACAGTAATCAAAATAAAGATGAAAAACCGCACTCTCTATAGTTGCATCTCATATATATTTATTATCGATGTCCACACAGACGCGTTTCGGCATAAGCCATCATCAGTGAGGCTGTGTTTACACGGAAATGATTCTGAAGAGAACACGCAAAAGTGGCGTTTCGTTATCACTTTTTATTCTGCGTTTAGACGAGCATTTTGGGTGGGAATTTCGCGTGCAAATGGTGACGCAAAAGTGTGTGATATTCAACGTAGTGTGCACTCCAGGTGGCTAGGAGTGCATACTAAAACAACGCAAAGTCCACGTGCCTGCGTACAAACTTTACTGTCAAGCAGACTTTTGCGTTTTTACTGTTTACACGGGAACGCGGCGGTGGAGCGTTTTTAAGATTTCCACTCTGGAGGGTGGTTTCACTTTTTGGCGTTTCTAAGCCTCAAAAACGCCGTCGCCGTGTAAACGAAAGGCACATCCAATAAAATAATTTTACGTTTTCACGAATTTTACTCACTCAGGGCCTGAGTGTGTGGTGTGAAACAAAAAGATTGTTTTTAAGCATCACAGGTGGACCCCATCCAATCGGCAACATCAGGTGCATCAAGTTACCAACATAAAGACACACAAAGAGTAACATCAAAACAAACCATAAACGGTGCTCCCATGTAACCCTTATATATATATATTTACAAACAACAGATTAAACGTGAGAAATTTATAAACTTAATTACAAATTAGATTGTTTACAAGAAACAATTTAATGTCTGTTCTTCATTTAAACCATTTGGGTATACCGCTCCCTATCTCCACCCCGTTGGAAAGATTTAACATTCTCGATGCCTTGCAATTTCAAAGTACATATGTTATACCCAAATTCGTTAAAATATCTAGCCACAGGTGATTTAATGTTGTGATTCCGAATGTTACTTTTATGTAAAAGTACACACATAACGTTCGCACATGCGCACTCCTCAAACACGTTACTTTAAATCATTTGACTAACTAAAATACGTAAATTCCATTTGTATGTATTTTAAATAAAAGGCACCGGTTGTACTGAATGTCAACTTGCTTATTTTGCTCGAGATAAGGATCACGTCCAAATGTGATGCAATATAGAAACGATGCCTCTAACCACAAGTCGAGAGCTGTCGTTCAAACCACACAACTCTGCGATGCTGTTTGCGAATGTTTGTTGGAACGATGGTTTCAGGAAACACCGACTCGTTGAACTATGCTGATAACGACGGAACTTGCGAACATAGTTGGCTAACGATGCTTTCGGGAAACGAAAGCGTGCGCACGGCAGAGAGGGAAAGCGAGCGAGAGACCTTGCGTGTGCAGGCATCCACCCACCTGAGAATGTCATGTAATGTCACCCCCCCACACACACACACACACTCACACACACAAGAATGTGTTGTTCTGTATGCATGTAGCAGTACAGTGGCTTTAAAAGTATTTAGTGAATTATTGATCTTAACTGTTCTATATTTTCACATCTTCCAAATGTGCAGCTCAGCTTATTTTTTACATATTATATCTTATATCTTATCACTGTGAAGCTGCTTTGATACAATCTGTATTGTAAAAAGCACTGTATAAATAAAGGTGACATGACTTGACTTGACAAACATGTTATCTTATATAATAATTGGGAGGACAAAATAATCTTTGTGTCCGTGTGGGACTTTGAACTTCACTCTGTATCTGTGTGCAAACGTTTACTGATGGTGATAAGGACGTTGGTATAGAACAGTTTCACTTCTGATCAACGAATCCTGCTGGGAAGATCTTTATGTGAAATTAGTGCTGTCCATAAGAATTCTTCAGAAATCAAGTAAACTCAGAGCAAATGAATCAGCAATGAATTGAAATGTGAGTATTCTTGATTGCACTGCTTACATCTGAATGTGTTTTAATGAAAACCTTTAAATGAAATGCATATAGGAAATGATATATTTCATATGCTGAGAATTACCTTGACGACATACTAGTATTTTTATTATGTGACTGATTTACTTCCATTTTGTCAATAACCGAATAAAGGATCTGACAACATATTCAATTTTCATTTAGTTTGACAGTTTGCATTTAACTTTAACTGTAAAAATCACACACACACACACACACACACACACAAAACCTTTTTTTGAGTAAACAATTATTGGAAAGGAGAAGTGAAATAAGAAAATAGATAAATATTGTTGTAGATGAATAACACCTCAGAATTTTGTTATAATATGAGATAACCTGATCTATAACAAAAGTGTTTGTATTTTTGTTTTATTAATGTAGCAAAAATGGCATCATCCATTAACCCCCAGTTACGGCGCAAAAGCATCGAACAACCTCCCAGAATGACGTAAGAGAACGTTTGCATTACTCATTTAATTAGAGAATAATTGAGTGTTTTTTTTAAAAATGGAGTATTGTATTATGTAGTAGTATGAGTACAAATAAGATTTAAAGTTGAGTACACAGTTCCCTGCTGCTTCAAACGCTCCACTATCATTCCTTTAGCCAAAAATCCCCAAATCACCAGACTTAAAGGGACAGTTCAATTTGAAATTAATGTTTATGTTTAGCTTACCTCAAGGGCTTCCAAGATGTAATCATGCACAGAGAAGTCAAAATTGATTTAATGACTAGTAAATGTAAGTACACATTGATGGCATAAGATGCGAAAACGAACGGTTTGTGTGAGAAAACCAACAGTATTTATATCGTTTTACCCAGAGCCTGTGCTGTTTTGCTTTGAGTGATACTAAGCAGAGGAGGCGTGTTTGCCAGTTGAACATTCTTTACTCGACAACTTTCATATTACAACATCCAGTGCCACTCACCTGGCAACCTCTCTTTACCTTCTGCCTGGCGCTTCCCACCACTGAGGCATCCCTGGTAATGGAGTTCTTAACTTAACGTACTCATAACATCACAGAGCCGGCCCAAACCTTTTGGGGGCCCTAGGCAGAATTTGATTTGGGGGCCCCATGCAGAGACACCTGTGTTTGATGATTATTGACACAAATATCATGCAATAATGATTCTTTGTGAATTGATACATTGACCTTATGTATAAATACAAAAAAAAAAATATATATATATATATATATATATATATATATATATATATATATATATATATATATAAAGTTATTCCTTTTCCTGAGAAGTATTACAGGATTTGTGGATCTTTGATGGCTTTCCACAGCTCACTAAGGTCTTGGTTTGCTCTCTTAAAAGTTTTGGCATTGTCCGAGTAGATGACTTTACACAACCCTCTTCTGAGAAATGAATCGCTTGAGTGCTAACAAGAAACTCTCTGTCGACTGACTTGAAACCAGTTCTAAATGCACCGCTCTCGTGACAGCACATGTGAACAGAGCAACATAAGCCTTGCATAATGCACGATCACCCTTCACATACAGCGGTCCTGCAAAGTCTATGCCAGTCACTTCAAATGGTGGGTTCTCAGATACTATGTCCTTTGGCAATAGAGCAGTGTCCTGCTGTGCGGGCTTGGCTTTGAATCTTTTACACACAGGACATTTTTACAAAACACCTTTCACAATTTGTCTGGCTCTCAAAATCCAGTATCTACTTGATTAATCTACTTCTAGTTTGCACCAGTGTGTCTCTCAAACCAGAATGCATAGATGAATTCATGGTTGTACTGAACCAGCAACTCACAATATCTGTCTTTGTTGGGCAGAATCCATAGATGTTTCTCTCTGTAGCTGAAGTCTGACTGTTGGAGTCTGCCTCCAACACAGAGCAATTTGTCTTCGTCCAGAAAAGGTCTTAAATCTCTGATTTTTGAGTCTGTGTTCAGTGTGCTTTTAGCGAATTGATTTTCAGGACCGAAGCTTCTTTCTTGTGTCAACTTTATCCAATACTTCTCAGCTCCAAACATTTCATCTGCAGTCAACCATAGACTGTAAAAAGATGGACGACGTCCCTTCGCTTTTTCCATCAGAGAGAACTGAAGCCGCCAGTGTCTCGATATGACGCTGACATCTTCGGACCTGAGTCTGCGCACTTGCGTGTTTCGGGACCAGTCATGCGCAGTCGTGAGCAGGAAGTAAAGCCGCGAAATCAAGGCCGCGCCCTCATTCTCGCTGAATAAACGCAAGCACACGCCCCGCACCTTCGATTACGTGGCCTCTGTGTGCTTCGTTCTTCTCCAAATGATGTCTGCTGATTGCAGAACCTCGTAAAAATAAGGTAAATACAACTACTAACCACATAGTCAACATTATGAAAAAAGTCCGCTGGTGCTTCAGTGACTACCTCGCACAGAGAACCTGTCAATCACAGCTCTCAATCATGACGTCAGAGCACCGTTTTTATCATCACATAACTAACTAAAAACAAACTTAATTTTAAAAACGAACACTTGAAATTACATCAACGTGATAGAAACTACAGTAAATGACAGAAACTATCTTTGGAAAAAGGATATGTGAAGTGTAATTTAATTGTTTAGTTGGTCTCGCGTCCCATTGAAAAACATGGGGAGGCGGGGGTTATGAGCTATACTAGGACCGGTCACAGGGGGGCGATCGAGACGTTTTGGCTTCACTTTTGAGGGCTTGTGCGGCACGCTTGCAGTCAACTCACCACGCATCTTGGAGCTTTAACTGGCATTATGCACAAACCGCTGAATCCAAGCGGTAACTCGCAGAACTCGATTCAGCTTACTGTACTTCATTAAGTCCACAACAGGTTCCTTTTCTCGTATTTCACTGCCGCTACTGCGTTGCTCCACGATCTGCTGATCTTGCTTTAACTCACTAACCACAATTTCATCACTTGTATCTTCTTCGCTTTCTTCCAACGGATTCAGTGTAGTCAGAAATGAAGGTCCGCTCCACCAAATCTCACTTTCCTTCAGGTTAGCTACAGTCAGACCTCTGGTGGAAAGGTCTGCTTGATTGAACTTGCTCCTACAGTGAGACCACATTTCAGGATTGGTTAAAAACTGAATTTCTGACACTCGGTTTGCCACAAACTGTTTCCATTTGTGAGGTGGACTGCGAATCCACTGCAGCACAATCATCGAATCTGTCCACATATGAACTTGATGAAGCTCCATGACATTAACAGACTGTTTCTGAGTCTTGCTCCAATTACTGCTCCAATCAGCTCAAGAACGGGGCAGTGAGATCTTCTTCAGTGGGGCTACCCTGGACTTTGAAGCAACTAGGCACGTCTGTTTTTTTTCCATCATCAGCTACTCGAAGCAGGTAAGCAACAGTGCTATAAGCTTTCTCGCTTGCGTCACAGAACACATGGGGCTCTATCTTGCACCCGGCGCAAATGACTTTATACACTAACGCATGTCTCATTCCTGATTTTGCACGCGCGCGAAGCGGGCTTTTTTCCTCCAAAGACGCATGTCGGTAAACTAGGAAATCAACTGTGCGCTCCCTGGGCAGATCGGCGCAAAAAGGAGGTGTGTGTCAGCACAAACATTCCCTGGTGCTGTTTTACACTTCCAGAAAACAATTGCACCACTGACCAAAAAAATCCTGGTCTAAAGTCAGTGGCGCGTTGCACTTTGTTTTAATGCTAATTTAAGCATGCATGCTTGGCCATAATAGTGGGTGCACGATGTGCATATTGATTCTGATTTTGAATTTATCGACAGGATAGCCCCTTAGAAGGAACATCTCATTTTCAGGGGTCCTAAAAACACTTTACTACACAGACAACATAAAACACAACAACAATACAAAACAAAACTACAAAAAAAATAAAAAATAAAAAACACACACACACACACACACACACACAAAAAAAACACTACAAAACAAAAAGAAAAAGCTCAACCTGCTTCCCACACTCGTGTGGGCTTCTCACACCCGAAACATAGTTTCAGTAGTTTCATTTCAGAATCTCATTATCATACATCATCAACATAGAGCCACGTAGTAACAGCAAAACACCCTCAAGTGAATCTCAACAGAGAGAAAACAAAAAAGTTATTTTAAGATAAGAGAATAGGCATGGCCTAAAACGATTAAGAGAGGAAATAGATCTCAATGAAACAGAAAGATTATTCCAGTCAGAAGGGGCTTTATACAGAAATGACCTACGTCCAACTACACTAACAGTTTTTGGAACAAAGAAAAAAGGATGTTGTGAATGTCTAAGAGAGTAGGTAGATCTATATGGAATCAACAGATCATTCAAATAAGAAGGACAAGCAAAATAAACACATTTAAAGATAAACAAAAAACAATGAAATTGTCTTCTGGATTTAGGATGCAACCAATTAAGCAATTCATACATATGGCAATGGTGAGTATGATATGGACACACAAATCTGCACAAAGAATTATAAACAACATTAATACGCTTAAGATAACTATCATAAGTATTTTGGTAACAGTGTCAGCATAATCAATACAAGGAAATATTAGCTGAGAAACAATTCTTTTCCTGTCTTGAAATGTGAAACAATTAATTGAGCAATAAAGTAAGCGCAGGCAGTAATAAGTTCTTTAATCATTATGGGGCTTGAAAGAGAGTCAATCGCAGAGGCCGAGATATTTAAATGCATTGACTTAAGAGATAAGCCATCAGCACCAATAATATTCAAATCAAAAGTATTCGAATGACAGTGCACGCGGCCCAAACATCATACAGCAAGATTTCCTCTTATTTAATGTAAGCATATTGTTATGACACCATTCTTGAACCAAATTAAAATCAAGTTGTAAAGAGTTCTGAATTTGTGACAGATCGGAGTTAGAGGTATAAATTACCGTGTCATCAGCATAAAGATGCACCGAACAGTTCTGAGGCAAATCATTAATAAAAATAGAAAAAAGTAGTGGTCCAAGAGAGGAACCTTGTGGAACACCTTTTTCAACAATAACATAATCTGACTGAAAACCTTGAAAAACAAACACATTGACGTCTGTTGTGGAGATAAGCATTAAACCAGAGAAGAGCATCTCTAGTTAAACCAATTAAATACAACTTATCAAGAAGAAGATAATGATTAACCATATCAAAGGCCTTGGAAAAATCTATGAATATGGCACCTGTTGCTTGGCCTTTGTCAATGGACGAGAACACATCATTATTAAATTTTAACAGAGCAGTTGTAGTAGAAAGATTAGGCCTATAGCCTGACTGAAACAGAGATAAAATGTGAAATTAATTAATAAATGATGATAGTTTTAAAATATTAAATATTAATTTCTCAAAAATGTTTGCAATAGCACATATAATAGAAATTGGTTGATAATTATTGACATCAGATGAATCTCCTCCTTTGAACAGTGGAGTAACTTTAGCACATTTCCATATAGATGGAATAGAACAAGTAGTCAGTGACAAATTAAATACACTCACCGGCCACTTTATTAGGTACACCTGTCCAACTGCTCGTTAACACTTAATTTCTAAGCAGCCAATCACATGGCGGCAACTCAGAGCATTTAGGCATGTAGACATCTCCTGCAGTTCAAACCGAGCATCAGTATGGGGAAGAAAGGTGATTTAAGTGACTTTGAACGTGGCATGATTGTTGGTGCCAGAAGGGCTGGTCTGAGTATTTCAGAAACTGCTAATCTACTGGGATTTTCACGCACAACCATCTCTAGGGTTTACAGAGAATGGTCCGAAAAAGAAAAAAACATCCAGTGAGCGGCAGTTCTGTGGGCGGAAATGCCTTGTTGATGCCAGAGGTCAGAGGAGAATGGCCAGACTGGTTCGAGCTGATAGAAGGGCAACAGTGACTCAAATAACCACCCGTTACAACCAAGGTGGGCAGAAGAGCATCTCTGAACGCACAGTACGTCGAACTTTGAGGCAGATGGGCTACAGCAGCAGAAGACCACACCGGGTGCCACTCCTTTCAGCTAAGAACAGGAAACTGAGGCTACAATTTGCACAAGCTCATCGAAATTGGACAATAGAAGATTGGAAAAACGTTGCCTGGTCTGATGAGTCTCGATTTCTGCTGCGACATTCGGATGGTAGGGTCAGAATTTGGCGTCTACAACATGAAAGCATGGATCCATCCTGCCTTGTATCAATGGTTCAGGCTGGTGGTGGTGGTGTCATGGTGTGGGGAATATTTTCTTGGCACTCTTTGGGCCCCTTGGTACCAATTGAGCATCGTTGCAACGCCACAGCCTACCTGAGTATTGTTGCTGACCATGTCCATCCCTTTATGACCACAATGTACCCAACTTCTGATGGCTACTTTCAGCAGGATAATGCGCCATGTCATAAAGCTGGAATCATCTCAGACTGGTTTCTTGAACATGACAATGAGTTTGCTGTACTCAAATGGCCTCCACAGTCACCAGATCTCAATCCAATAGAGCATCTTTGGGATGTGGTGGAACGGGAGATTCACATCATGGATGTGCAGCCGACAAATCTGCGGCAACTGTGTGATGCCATCATGTCAATATGGACCAAACTCCCTGAGGCAGTTCTGAAGGCAAAAGGGGGTCCAACCCGTTACTAGCATGGGGTACCTAATAAAGTGGCCGGTGAGTGTAAATCTGCTAGAGGATACATTAGTACATGCGCAGCAGATTTAACAAATTTAGCTTCTAAATCATCAGGACCAGCACTATTTTTTTAGATCACAGATAATATAGTAGACTTCGACAGGCATAATCGTCTTAAAAGAAAATGTACTATTAACAGAAATTGAGTTTAATGGTGCAGCAGTATAGGAGTCAGACCACTGAGAATCACACATACAGGAAAAAATGTTAATTAAAAGCTTGAGAAATAAGTAAAGGATCAGAAATAATTTCATTATTAAATTTGATATTTTTAATCAAGCTTTTTTTTATTATTTAACAGATTACTCAGCTGATTCCAAAACTGTTTAGGGTTATAAAAGTTTTGAGAAAGGTGATCTTTGTAATAATTAGCTTTTGGGTTCCTTGTTTCCAATTTAGGTAAGTTCCTCAAATGTCTGTATTTTTCCCAGTCGATAGGATCTCTAGATATCTGGTAATTAGCCCATGCTTTATCTCTTTGCTTAAAAAGTTTAACAAGATTAGAACTGATCCAAGGTAAATGTCTGCCTTTAACTCTAACAGTTTTCAAAAGGGCATATTTATTTATTATATTCGTAACAGAATGAAAAAAATGTGTTGCGTCCTCAACAAAAGGAATTTACTGAAACCTATTCCAGTTTATGTCTACTAGATCTTGAATAAAATTGTCAATATTCATATTTTTACACTGTCTCAATGTTATGTATTTAGGTGGAGAACTTGGAATTTTAATTTTCCAGACACAGTAAATAATCGAATGATCACTTAAACAGTCTGACAATACACCAGATATAATTATCCTTTCAGGGTTAGTAACAAGTATCCAGTCCAACAGAGATGAAGAGTGTTGGTCAACTCTAGTAGGCACATTAATTAACTGACAAAGGTTTATACTGCCAAGTAATTTTTTATCATTAACAGACGACGACCCAAACAGTTCTTGTTAAACTTCACTTCCTGCTCAGCTACTGTTCGGACGCTCCTGCTTACTGCTCCGCGCTTTGCACTATCGCTTTTATATTTTTTATATATTTTATCTCCTTTTCACCTAATTTTAACTTCAGCAAATCAGCACAGTGCTCTGACGCTTGGATTACTTAAAAAGTACTTCACACTTTTATTCAACCAGCCTCTCACTGCTTACATTCCGGGGAAGAGAAAACACAACTCCCAACATTCATAAGGATAAGAAAATGCCTCTTCTGGAATCTACTTGCTGCCCTAACTGCCACAGACTTTTACAAAGGATTGCAGTTCTTGAAACAAAGTTAAATACGGGACCGAACAAACCAGACGGAACGCACAACAGAGCTTCGTCATGGACGCCCTCAACACACAGCCGGTGAGTCCCATGAATCTAGTTCTCCTCGACAGGCTATACTGACTGTAGAGAAACGAGCCGATCGACTTACAAATCGATGGCACAAACAGGGAGCGAGACCCAAAGGCACTCGAGACATCAGATTGTCACGAGCACCACATATTTCAGCAGTAGCATCATCTACCCCAGATATGACTCTGACAAGGATTGCAACCACTGGTCTCCTACCACCACCTATACATCTTGAGAACAGATTTGAAGTGTTAATGAATGAGGAATCCCTAAATTTGATGAATGTGATCGAACACAGACTGAGTCAGCCTGTAGCTAACACTGATGCAAGCCGGCGCTCAAGGTCGAGCAGACAGCGGCACTCAACTCAGAGCACAGCCGGGCCCAGGACTCTGATAGTGGGCGACTCCATAATCAGAAACATTAGTAGCAGGGATACAACTACGTGCTGCCTTCCACAAGCAACAACTTCTGATGTAAACAGGGAACTTCAGAACATTCTTATGAAACATAAGACTGCAAATCGACTCATCGTTCATGTGGGGAAAAATGATATTCATAAAGAGCAGTCGGAACTCCTAAAGAAGGATTTCAATGAACTTTTTGAATCACTTAAAAGACTGAACGTTGAAACATTCATCAGTGGACCACTCCCAGCAAGAGGAACAAACAGGTTTTCACGGTTGCTTGGGCTAAACACATGGCTGCAAAAAACCTGCAATATAAAAGGAGTGA
Organism: Hybognathus amarus; assembly: GCA_030378365.1. NCBI lineage: Eukaryota > Metazoa > Chordata > Actinopteri > Cypriniformes > Leuciscidae > Hybognathus > Hybognathus amarus. The sequence continues at coordinate 1,780,349 of JAQIUQ010000268.1, read as the reverse complement.
ACTTTATTGACAACTTCAATCTTTTCTGGAGTCAGAGGCAACTGTTTCAACGGGATGGCAACCACCCAAACAAACTTGGTTCAAGAGTGCTAAAGGACAATATCTACTTCTCCCTCCATCATCCTTCTGCAGTGTGTGCCAATCCATTCAACCTGAATGGCACACATACACCTGGACACAGTATGAATGACCACAGGACTTCAATTCAGCACCTGAATGGATATATTGTTGACACATCACACAAGGACAATGATAACACCACTCCGCCACAACAACCTCTGCTCACGGATACAATCTCAGCAGAGCCCTGCCCACAGAGCTCACCACAGTCAGACTATGACATATCAGAACTGCTCCAAGATTCAACACCCAAGGACGACTTTCTGGAAAACAGCCAGGGACACCAGGACAGCATTGTACAGCCTCCAATAACACCAGAGCAACAGCCCATCTCACCTGACACGTTATCACTCTCTCCAGCATCTCCACTTCTGTGTTTCTCAGAGAAAATGGAACAACTGGTGTCTGCTGGAACCAGACTATCCCACTCTTTTGCTGCAAGCCCCCAAATACCAACCAAAAAACGGCAGGCCCCACAACCACCAAAGCCTGCGGGCCCAGCTCGCCCTCCTCCTCCCCTCCTCCTCGAAGAGCTCTTCGGCCTCTGCCACAGCGCCAGGGCCCACACCCTCCTCCATCGGCTCGAGGTGAACCAAAAACAACTGATACCAGCTCTAAGTGATGTATATCGGTTCCTCGCTATGAAAACAATAACTTTATCAAATGTTTACAAAACAAGCGGGAACCCAGTGTGCCTGAATCTTTTTCTATTGCTGTTCATTTACATGATAGAAAATCTAAGGCCTTCAACAGCCGTACAGCAAACCCATCTAATCTGGTGCCTATTCCACGCCAAACTAAGATTGCTGTGGGGACAAAAAGTAAGACTATTAAATTAGCACTTTTAAACATCCGCTCCATTAATAATAAATCACTTCTAGTCAATGACTTAATAACCACATACAACCTGGACTTCATGTTTCTAACTGAAACTTGGCTAGAAGACAGCTGTAGTGCAACGGTCCTAAACGAAACATCCCCTCCAAATTTTACTTATATGAGTGTCTGCAGAGCGGGTAAGAGAGGCGGGGGCTTAGCTGTTCTTTTTAAAGATGTTTATCAATGTAAGCAAATATCATTTGGGAATTACTCCTCTTTTCGAATATCTGGGTATTGTGTTAAAAGGTGCTCCTCGTATCTTACTTATCATTGTTTACAGGCCTCCAAAATACTCTTCAGCCTTTGCTGAGGATTTTACAGAACTGTTATCAACAATTGCCTCTGAGTTTGACTGTTTTGCCATTGCTGGAGATTTTAACATTCACATAGATAATGCAGAAAACAATATGGCAAAAGAAATCAAAACTGTTTTAAAAACTTTTGATCTGACACAGCATGTACATGGTCCCACACACAATCGTGGACACACTCTAGATTTACTTATCAGTACGGGTTTAAACATCTCATCAATTGTTATTAAGGATGTAGCACTGTCTGATCATTACTGTATTTTCTTTGATATATTGATCTCTCCTGCCATTGAAGCTAGAGCTGTGTCTGTCAAAAAGAGATGCTTAAATGAAAACACTGGTGTGCTATTTATGAAGGCTATATCCTTAAAACCAAGCATATCTGCCGACTCCGTTGATTTTCTCCTTGATTCTTTTAACTCAAAAGTTAAGAGTGTAATTGATGATATTGCTCCTGTGAAAGTCAGGAAGAATAATGGTAGACAAAAAGCACCTTGGAGAAACTCAACAGCAGTGCAGAATATGAAAAGACAATGCAGAAGAGCAGAACGCATGTGGCGGAAGACAAAACTTGTAGTCCATTATAACATCTACAAAGACAGCATCCACGCTTTCAATAGGGAACTAGGCAAAGCTAGACAGACTTTTTTCTCAAATATTATAAACAGCAACTTAAACAACACACGCACTCTTTTTGCTACTGTAGAGAGACTGACAACCCCCCCAAGCAAGATTCCCATAGAAATGCTCTCAGAAAGGAAATGCAGTGAGTTTGCTTATTTCTTCTCTTGAGAATATCAATAATATCAGAAAGGTGATCAGCACATCCTTGAGTTGCTCTGGGGTCAGGCAGAATCAGACCACAACCTGAGAAATTAGTAACTATGTCTGATTTCGAAGAAATTGATGGAACAATTTTGGTAGAAACTGTACAGCACCTTAAAACATCAACCTGCGCCCTTGACACACTTCCCACATCTTTTTTCAAAAATGTGTTACACAGCTTAGAAGCAGATTTCCTAGAAGTGGTAAATGCCTCACTTCGCTCTGGGAGTTTCCGAACTCCCTGAAAACTGCAGTTGTCAAGCCCCTCCTGAAAAAGAGCAATCTGGATAAGACCATCTTAAGTAATTATAGACCGATCTCAAATCTTCCTTTCATAGGCAAGATCATTGAAAAGGTTGTCTTCAATCAGCTGAACAAATTCTTAAGCTCAAATGGATACTTTGACAATTTTCAATCTGGTTTCCGATCGCATCACAGCACAGAGACAGCGCTCATAAAGATAATAAACGAATATTCGCTTAAATACTGACACAGGCAAATTATACGTGTTGGTACTACTCGACCTCAGTGCTGCATTTGACACTGTCGATCACAACATACTTCTTGACAGGCTGGAAAACTGGGTGGGGCTTTCTGGGATAGTCCTAAAATGGTTCGGGTCATACTTAGAAGGGAGAGGTTATTTTGTCGAGTATCAGGAGAACATAAGTCTGAGTGGACATCCATGACATGCGGAGTCCCTCAGGGCTCAATTCTTTTGCGCCACTCCTATTCAACCTGTATATGCTCCCAATGAGCCAAATAATGAGAAGAAACCAAATCGCTTACCACAGCTATGCAGATAACACACAGCTCTACTTAGCCCTATCGCCTAACGACTACAGCCCCATTGACTCCAGTTTCAGTAGTCATGTCAAAGCAATAACTAAATCAGCATACTATCATCTGAAAAATATTGCAAGAATTAGATGCTTTGTTTCCAGTTGAGAACTTAGAGAAACTTGTGCATGCTTTCATCACCAGCAGGGTGGATTACTGTAATGGCCTCCTCACTGGCCTTCCTAAAAAGACCATAAGACAGTTGCAGCTCATACAGAACGCTGCTGCCAGGATTCTGAGCAGGACCAGAAAATATGAACACATCACACCAGTCCTCAGGTCTTTACACTGGCTGCCAGTTACATTTAGGATTGATTTTAAAGTATTACTACTGGTATATAAATCATTCAATGGGTTAGGACCTCAATATATTGCAGATATGCTCACTGAATATAAACCCAACAGATCACTCAGATCATTAGGATCACATCAGCTAGAAATACCAAGGGTTCACTCAAAGCATGGAGAGTCTGCTTTTAGCTATTATGCCAGCCGCAGCTGGAACCAGCTTCCAGAGGAGATCAGGTGTGCTCCTACACTAGTCACATTTAAATCCAGACTCAAAACACATCTGTTTATCTGTGCATTTACTGAATGAGCACTGTGCCACTGTTCGTCCAGACTGTTTCTAAATTGTTTTAATTGTTTTATTTTTATCAGTATTTTTATTTTTTATTCTAAACTGTTTTAATTATTCTGATTTCTTTTGAATATTTTAATTTCTTCTATGTAAAGCACTTTGAATTGCCATTGTGTATGAAATGTGCTATATAAATAAACTTGCCTTGCCTTGCCTTGCCTAAAGTCCCCCAGATTTCATTGTGCTTCTCAAGGGAGTTAATCGTTGACAGAATACACATCATCAGAGTCAGACGGAGCAAAGGGTGGCATATAAATGTTACCAATAGTTAAAGGACAACTCCGGAGCAAAATTAACCTTTGGTCTAATTACACATTGCTACCTAGTCAACCATTATCTGAGATTTGTTTTCATGATTGCCGAATGTAAATAGTTTTATCTCTAAAAACAGTTTAGCCTATAATTAGAGCTGTGTTTCGAATTCAAATTTCAAGAATCGATTCGAATTCCGAATTCTCAAGATCTTGAATCGATTATCATTATTCGATTCAAATCCAATTCGATTCAATTCGATCTTCGAGATTTAGATAATCGTTTCTGAAAAAAGCATTTTTTTTCCAGCTGTTACCTGAATTACAGGACTGTAGTTATGCAACATATATTGATACTATTAGACATTCAACTGCAAATTAATGTAGTATTGATTGTAAAGAACAATCCCCCTTCCATGTTGATACAACTGCTTTCACAAACGTGCACTGGGGTAGACGACAGAGGACGCAGAGGTAGGCTATATCACCAGGAGGATTGCAAGTAACCGGGAACCGTGATATTCACGTTTTTTATAAGGCTATACCCTTCTTGTTTTGTACTTCATGCATGTGTATTGAATGTTAGACAAGTTCATAATGATAACGAGACTGTTTATCGTGGTAATGTGTAGCCTACAGAGGCTTCGCAAAGAGTGAATGAGAGAAGCGGCAGAGCGCGTGCATAACGTTACCTGCGTCTGAAGTCATTCGTGGAAAGGTTGCCGTGTCAAAGGAAAGCGAAATAGTTGTTGTATCATCCTTTTAACACTCATGTTAAGGATATTTACCATAAATGCACGTCAGCAGCAGCGCTGGTCAGCATCCCACAGCGCGAGGAAGCCGCGGGGAAATAAAATCAGCGAGTCACGCATTGAATCAATGCCCTATGCATCGGCTTCAGCGTTGCCATGCGACGCCGCTGCTCAGCTAAGCCTTGACAAGTGGAACTCAAAGTTAAAAATAATTAACACCTTGAAGTTGTTTCATTACATCTATTTTAATGAATCTGCTTTTGAACGTGTTCGTTGAATGAACTGTTTAATGACTCAAAGTCCGTTGTCATAACATTGTGCGCGCTGAGTGAAAGCTCAGAAAGCGCACAAAGGGATCTCCGGATTCGCGCCAAGTTAAAGTTCACGGGAAAAATGTAGGCCTATTAATAAATCGATTCTCTGAGTTACGGATCGATCTTTAGAAATTAATATGAAAATCGATTCAGAATTGGTGAATCGATTTTTTCGACACAGCACTACCTATAATGCCAGTATAACGCTAGTATATTGGGCATAGAGTAATGACAAATAAAAATCGCTTGTTATTACCACTAACAAGGCTCAAAATAGCCCCACAGTAACACGGTAGCATAATAAGGGTCCCTACATTCAAACCGAAGCATTGAGAACTTTGTCAGTGTCCATACAGTTTAATAAGAAGATATTTTATACACACAGTCAACTTTGCGAACACAGGAAGAAGCCATCTTTGAAATATAGTTTCTACCAGTCAATCTACGAACGCCGATCCAAGTGCGCTGAACTGTGCAGAATCTCATATGGTCCGTTGTTTCCGGAAGAAACAAACACAAACCATTTTCTTCTCTTCGATATATGAACATGTAGCCTACTGTTACGACGGTCACCTTATCACCTTATTCACATCTCACCAGCACACTTGGAATCAGCGTTACTATCTCACTATCTCTGACTGTTTGACAAAAGTGCAACAAATAGCCTAGAACATTGCAAGAATGAAATATACATCCAACGTAAATTGCATGTAGAACATTATCTCAAAAATACTGATTGAACTTGGACAAATAAGGCAATGGGTAATTAATGTTAGTTGTTTCTCCATCCTCCAAATCTGCCGTCACGTGTTGCTATATAATCATAATATGGGTGTGTCAACCCACTTCTGTACGTCAGTGAACCGTTAGCCGCAAGATGCGTGATTAAACAACAGGTGGCGGTAATGGCAAAAAAATGAGTTTGTAATCTAACAAGAAGAAGAATATCCTTGCATCGCGCTGATTCGCGCAGGCTGAACAATGTAGCAATGTAGCTTTTGCTCGCGCTACACCGCTACTTGCTGCAAAAAGTAGTTAGCTACTGGAAAAGCTACACTGTTTAAAAAGCAACTGAGCTACTGCCAAGCTACACTGTAAAAAAAACTGTAAAAAAACGGCAATTGTCTGGCAGCAGGGGTGCCAGAAAATGTCTGTTAAAAAAAACAGAAAAATACTGTCAGTAAAAAAACGGTAAAAAAATGGCAATTTCTTATTCTATAATTATGGTTTATTACTGTTATTCTACACAATATATCTTTCATTATCTGATATAATAATGTTAATTTACTGACCTATTGAAGTATTAATATCTGTTTTGTACCATTGTAACACTGACAACCACAGTGATGATGAGAGTCACATGATCATTCAAAGTTCATTACAAGCAGCTTTTCCACAAGAGAGTTAATACTAATATATAGAAACTGCACGGGGGAGCGTTTCCCAGAAGCATCGTTAGCTAACTACGGTCGCATGTGCCAACGACCCCAGTCTAATTCGCAGAAACATTAAACACCATCATGGTAACACATGAAATTTTTAAAATGCATTAAACATTAGTTTAACAACATTAAATGTAACATAAAACCCTAATATACATAACTGATTCGAAAAAAACTAAGAAAACTATGAAGAAACAGTTATTTCAACAAAAACACATCAAATGTGAAGTGTCATGCAGGGAATTGTGGGAATGTCAATTTACGGTTTTTCACTGTAAATTATACAATGAGTTGTTCTTTTTCACTTTCAAAAACTGTAAATTTAATGGTATTCAGTACGGAAATACTATTATTTAACCTTTAAACTCACTTTAACACCCACATACTTAATGATCTTCAAGGAAAACATGTTAAATGACTGCTGATTTCTGCACTTATACCTTCTTTTCTGTGTTTTCTAATTTAACAGAAAAAATATTACAGAATATGTTATGTAAAATTACACACAACCCTGTAAAAATACAATGTCCTTTAAAAAAACGTAAAATAGATGTAAAACCAAAATACAAGTAATTACCTGTAAATTCAATAGTGGACCTTTAAATTACAGCAAATATCTGTAAAATAACAGGCATTCACTGTATAATGACAAAACGGCAAAATTATGTAAAAAAATACAGACCATTACCTGTAAATTTACTTTTTTTTTACAGTGTACTGAAAAATGTAGTTAAGTTAGTAGCTATACTACTTGTAGTTAACTTCTCCCCAACACTGATTATAGGCTAAACTGTTTTTATAGATAAAACTATTTATATCCGGCAATCATGAAAACAAATCTCAGATAAACGGTTGACTAGGTAACAATGTGTAATTAGACCAAAGGTTCATTTTGCGCCGGAGTTGTCCTTTAAGTTTTTATTTGCATGAAAAGTAACTTTAACAAAAAGACACTCAAAATTAACAGGACCTATGCTAGGAATAACATGTTCTGAATCTAAAAAGGTAGAAACATAAGTTGCCACCCCACCACCTCTGGAGGTTCTGTCAGATCTGTACAAAACATAATCCTCAATTGTATTCATATCATCAGCTATGTTGTTATGTAGCCAGGTTTCTGATATAGTGATGATATTAGGTTTATTAAGAAAAACCCAGGCTCTAAGATCTATTTTTGGAACAAGACTCCTAATGTTAATGTGGATAACCTTTAACCCTTTAACAGATTCAATCGTACCAATAAAGACAATTCAACCAGCAAAATAATGAACTAAAGAAGAAAAGAAGGGGGTGGAGAGAAAAATGCAGTAAATTGAGCAAACACACAAACACTACATATACACACACACACACACACACACACACAGACCACACATAAACGGAGAAAAAGAAAGAAATTTAATTTAAGAAGTCGGAAAAAAAATATATAAGAAAAATATGCCCCTGATTCAGACTGCAGCGATCATTTTATAAAAAATAAAAAATAGAAAGTACTAGACAGATGTAGAATCAAAAAAAAAAAAAAAATTAATTAACAAAAATAAATAAATAAATAAATAAACAAAAATACATAGTGCATCAATGCACCAGAAATATAATTCCATAGATTTCACCACTTTATAACAAATATTTAGACCATATAAATTGTCTGATTTGAAAAGAAAATGAATCAATAAGCAAAAAAAATAAATAAAATAAAATAAAAACAAAAGTTACAAGTTAGTTACAGAGCTGAGAGTCCATAATCATGGGTATAAAGAAAGATCTCGAAAGAAAGTCTCTGCCTCCTCTAAACTACGAAATAGTTTTTGGTTTTCCATGCACCATCACCCTCAACGTACAGGGATACAGCAAAGAGTATTTCATATATGCAGCACGGAGATTCTTTTTCACAGCATCAAACTGCCGACGCTTCTTGGTCAGGCTCAGCTCTAAAAATCTGGATAAATGAAAACTCGAATACTTTTGTAGTGTAGTTCTTTCTTCTCCCTGGCCAAACGTAGGATTTTTGCCTTGTCCTGGAAATGCAGAAACTTTACCAAAATAGGTCTGGGCGCAGAGCCTAGATCCAGGAACTAAATGTTCGAAGAGCGATGGCCAGTCTCAATAGCCGGTGCAGCAAAGGATTGATCTCTGCCGAGAGAAGCGGAATCAGCTGATTCACAAAGACAATCACATCACTACGTTCACTCTTTTCGGGCACACTGATGGAGCGAAGATTACATGACCGATCATTACATGAGCGTCGTCAACCTTGTCCTTCAAGTAGGCATTCTCTTTTTCAAGTGTTTTCACACGTTTCGACAGGTCTTCAAAGTTATCCTCGTTAGAGCTCACCCTTTGTTCAAGCTCCGAGATTTGATCACACAGTGAAGATAAAGATCTGTGAATGCTGGTAAGGCTGTTTTGTATGATCTTCGTTTTTGAATCAAGATGAGCAAGTCATTTCAGCTTTAGTTAGCTGTATTGCATCCCAAATTGTTTTTAGTGAGATTTCGGATTGATCCATTGCTGGAAAGAGTCGCGATAGGAAAAAAAATTCTATAACAGAAAACTTAGAGACTTAAGTGCTCAAAATAAATATACAATGGTTAAAGTTAATGGTTATAGCCTAGTCAAATTACGAGCAGTCGAATCACACAGCAAACGCTCACGCTAGTGCGGCCATAATGTCCTGTGTTGATTCTCTCATCAACACAGATGCAGCGGTTTTTTATTTTTGCATATCATACATTATAACAAGGAAACATATTAACACATAAGGGAAACCATTGTGGTTTACATGAAGATGAAAAAACCTAATTACCCAATTTTGCCACCCAATAGTGGCAAGAAACATACGTATATAATGTTTAACCGACGCTGATTTGGGAGGGTTTCTCCATCCCCATACAACGTCACTTCTGTATTTCACTGCCCTGACAAGAGCGTCGGTCTCCTCGGCTGTGAACGCTCCTGGCGCGCGCCTGGTAAACACGCCGTTATAATAACAATCCATCATGCAACAGGCGCATCTGCTCTTAAAGGGTATGTTGGATGGCGCTCTGATTGGTTTATTTCACGTTACGCCCAAACCACACCTATGAATAATGAAGCTACTTCAGACCAACCCCTTTTAGATTTGCGCCATGCGCAAGAGGCATTTATCCCACTGGGAAAATAGCAACAGCGCTGGGACCGGCCCACAAAGTTACTTGCGCTTTGACACTTGCGTTTCAGATCGTTAAAATAGGTTCTCTATTGCCAAGCCTATTGCCTTCAGCACTGATCCATGCATTTCTGTCTCCTCTGCAGGTTCACTCATTGTCTCTTTCCATTTCTTCTTCAATGCAGCACAGTTGGTTGTCCATTTGCAAAGGTTCATGCCAGCTGCAGACATAATCTCTTTTGCACCAGTAGTTATGTGGAAAGCATTCTCGACATCACTTTGCACTCGAGATTAAGTCATTAACATAAAGTGATTCTCTGATGATCCTTACTACCTCAGGAAATTGGTGTTCATATTCCTTCAGATGCCTTCTTACTGTAGCCGCTAGGAGAAATGGTCTCGGAGACACTCTTTTATCAGTATGCCAAGCAGATTTGGATTCAGGTTCAGGACCAGTAAGTAGACAGTCATTCAATGATGGAACCCCAATGTCATGTGATGAAGCATCAAATACTACTCTAAGCTTTGTGGTTACCTTGTCCTCTCGAAGAACAGCATGATGAGGCATGTAATACTTTACAGCATTTGAAGATGATCTATTCTCCACAACATCTTCGACAATGCCCTGCTGAAGGTACTCATTCACCACTTCATTATATCCGTGATACACTACCACATCTGACCGCAACCTCCTTTTCAGTCCTTCAAATCTTTTCTTTGTGATTCTGTAGTTTTTTGGGAGCTCTGGATGGTCAGGTCGCCATGGCAGCTCAACTTCATATCACCCATTCTTATACCAGGTAGTTTTTTTCCAAACATGCGAAGAGCATCCTCTTCTTCAGGGCTGTTGGACTGCTGCATGGTAATGCCAAGGGATTCAGTCTCCCAGAAAGCCTTCAAGTGTTATGAAACCAGCGTGTCCTCATTGATATGGATGTGTATGCAAGCTGCGTCAGAAACACTGGACATTGTGACTGGTCCCTGCACTGACCATGCAAAAATACTCTCAATGGCCACCAGTGAATCTGTGATTCTTTCCACTTGGCCTGACACCACATGCCAATAATAATCTGCACCAATCAGTAGAGACAACTTTATCACAAGTGCCAGGGTCTTGGTGGTCTGCCAGCTGCAAGCCTTTTACAGTTTCATTTCTGCTTGAATGTGCTCACCAGGAATCTTCATCACAGCAGTGCACACTTGTGGAGTTTCGAGAGCTTCCACTTCCCACTTTCTGCTCTTTGTTCCAGATGCTTTGCAGAGTTACCTTCACTGTGTTGTGCCTGGATGTTACTGGTGCTGTGGATCCGAAGGTATGGAGAGTGAATGTTTCTTGCTTCATCACAGGTAATTTTAAAGCGCTCACTGTGTTCTCGCTGATGAAACTTCTCTGGCTGCCACCGTCCATAAGCAGCGATGCTTCCACGTCCACCAGGTCCTTCTGCCCACACTCTTACAGTCTGAAGGAGCACTGTGTTCTGCTTTTTGGACTGCATTTTAACAGAATGGGAAGCAAATGAAGAAACTACATCAGTCTTTATCATTCGATGTCTGAAGTGGTTGTTTCTCCTTCCTCACACACATTGCTATGATGTCTGCCACCACACACAGTACAGCACACTTTGGCTTTGCAGAATCTTGCTATATGCTTCTGTCCAAGACAAACAAAGCATCGTCCCAGTTTCATCAATTTTGCTTTTCGTGCAGCAATTTCAGTTGCTGTACACAGCTCAGTTTTGTGCGCAGCACTGTCACAGAAAAGACAGTTTGGTATTTTTTGACTAGAAGTTTGCAGCACTGCAGCTGATGGCATGTTATGGTTTTTCTGCTTCATTTCAATTAATGTCTCTGGTCTTTTAAATGGTTTGTGATAGCTCTGGCTGTCTTTGGAATTACCTGACTTAATCAGTTGCATTGCTCTTTCTCTGCTCAAAATCTCATTCTGCAGAAATTCCATAACTTCTGAGACTTTCCATTCATTACTGGTTCCTCTTTGTCGACTGTACTGAAGTGCAATGTCTTCTGGAATCATTTGTAGCAGAACAGGGCATAACAAGCTGCCATATGCTTCTGATGCAACACCCAGTGATTTTAAGCTACGAATCTGTACTTCACATTCATCATAAAGTTGCCTCAAAGCCCTCACGTCGTAGGATTTCTTTACTGGGCAGAGATTCAACAACTTGGTCATATGCGCATTACAGTTTTTCTCAGTTGCTTTGGTGCATTTCTCACATCATTATTTACATTTGCACAACAGTTAGTTCAACCTCCACAACATTTTGTCATTTGTGCACATCATAGTAGCAGTTTCTCATTCCTTCCAACACATTTCAAATGCTTTTGAACATGCATCAAATGCTTTCATACAACTCTCTGCTGTTTTATAACATTATCATTTGCTTAAGTCATATCAGTCCAAATTAACTATACTTGTGAATGCTGAATAGTCATTCCATATAAAACTAAGAGTCCTCATTTCATTGCTTGAGTCATCACATGCAAAAATGTTGAACTAGTTGTCAAAATCCGTCAAGCAAATTTTACTTTTTGTTTTAATTTTTAATTTTTTTATCTTTAAAAAATCTTTTTATCCTAAATTGAATAATTTCTCTCAGGTGAACCTCTGCTTTCACCGATGAGAAGAGATGTGCATGAATGATTTACAGTATGTATGTTGAATGTTCAGTTCCAATATGTACTGTGATATATTGTTTACAGTTGTGCACTCGATCTACCCAAAGGGAGTTACTGTAATGTTTGTTGTAAATAAGGGTGTATTTTTTTCTTTTGCACAATGCTCTGAACAAATTAGAATTGCAAAGACTATGCAGTAAAAATGTGAAACAGACATATTCCCTGTCTTGTACTCAATTACTGTACCTCACTAAATACAGTAATATGAAACTTTACTGTAGTTTTCAAAAGGCTGTGCAAATAGTTTATAGGACTGTCTTGAGCATTTTCAGGTCGTGTCACCAAGTATCTGACTTTTTTGCATTGTTAAACACTTACAGAGTAAACTGTCATAATGAAAACATGACAAAGCCATTTGACTATCTTGTTCATAAACACTGGTGTTAGGACTTTTTATCTTGACGACACTGACACTTTCATTGACATGAATACTTGCTTTTGAGGAATGAGTTATCTATTTTGAGCAAGTGACACACTTTTGCAGGTTATCTACTAAGTTTTGCAGTTTGTACTAATTGTTTTGAGAACTGCATTAACTGTTGTGGAAATGTAAATAGAGATGTGAGAAATGCACCAAAGCGACTGAGAAAAACTGTAATAAGCAGATGCTTTCTTCCAAACCGGTTCTGAAGCAGTATATCGATCGTGTGATTGTAATTGCTGTCTGTTAACATCAGTCCCGCCAATCTATTCTGTTAACATCAGTCCCCCAAATCTATTGCCTTTGAAGCAGCGCCAGCCACATGTCTTTAAGTAATTAAACTTGTCTGTTTTGCTTCAGCGTGTCATTATCTGTGAATAGCCGTTTCAAACTAGATAGATAGATAAATCAGATAGATGTAGATAGATAGATAGATGGATAGATAGATAGATAGATAGATAGATAGATAGATAGATAAATAGATAGATAGATAGATAGATAGATAGATAGATAGATAGATGATAGATAGATAGATAGATAGATAGATAGATAGATCAGATAGAGATAGATAGATAGATAGATAGATAGATAGATAAATAGATAATAGATAGATAGATAGATAGATAGATAGATAGATAGATAGATAGATAGATAGATGATAGATAGATAGATAGATAGATAGATAGATAGATAGATAGATAGATAGATAGATAGATAGATAGATAGATAGATAGATAGATAGATAGATAGATAGATAGATAGATAGATAGATAGATAGATAGATAGATAGATAGATAGATTTTTTTTTACTTTCTCATCTATTCATTAATACTGTGTTTTTGGGAGATAAGAAGTACTTTTGTACCTATCTACAACACAATTCCTTAAACACACCATAAACTTGCATATGAAATATTATTTTTGTATGAAAAAAAAAACACTTAAATGATGATCTAAATTTAATTAAAATTGGTTCTGGATATTGATCTAGGTGTTATGTTTAGAATTATGACATCTACTGGTTAAAGATAAAACTAAATTCTTTACAGTTTTAGAAATAACTAGTTTTGACCAGTAGAGGCAATAGAGAGCCATTCATTTTACTGCATGTGGCCTACTACTGTCATAACTTTTGAAATACATTTGCTGAATATGTATATATATATATATATATATATATATATATATATATATATATATATATATATATATATATATAAACATAAGAAATGACATTTAAAATAATAATACAAAAATAAAATAGTAGAATTGTTGTAGTTTTATGCATTTTGAAATGCCACATACATTTGACAGAAAAAGGACACCTAAATGCCACATAAGACACACCTAAAGGACAAAACTTGAAGTCAGATTTTAGTTGCATTTTGTTGATTGTATTGAAAAAAGTGTAAAGATAAATAATTAACTTTAGAATGCAAAATAAATAAAACAAATAATATGAAAACTAAAGCAATATGAGTGAACATCTAATCTAACATTCTAACATTTTTGCCAATAACATTCTGAACATAAAAAGCAATAACAAGCTACAAAAAAATATGTAAAACAAATTACATCTAAAGCCAGAACACACCAAGCCGACGCCGACGAACTAGCACTGATGAAAGCCGACTGTGTTGTCACCTCTCGTCTGCTCTCGTCGAGGTAAAAAGCTGCACTTGAACACACCGAGAGAACTGCAGGCGACTGTCAGCTAGAATGTGCTTTCTGTGCCTGTGTGTAAATGAGCCAACTGTCTATTTCTGCAGATATATTAGTCTATATGCGTCATTCAAAAAGGAAAACCGACGCTGCCGGCTGCAGATACACATAACTTTAACAAAGCAGCGCGTGCTCATCTCTCTTGTCTTTTATCTCTGTTTCATCCCCCTCTTGCTCTCTATACATGGGAGTGTGCATGTGCATGCAGGTCTCACGTGTTCTGCATGTATGTATGATGCTGATTTCATTAACCAAATTGGATACAAATTATCTCTGACAGTCACACCTGTGTGTGAATCTGTGTGAGAGAGTGAGAGAGAGAGTACATGTGCATGTGTGTGTGTGTGTGTGTGTGTGTGTGTGTGTGTGTGTGTGTGTGTGTGTGTGTGTGTGTGTGTGTGTGTGTGTGTGTGTGTGTGTGTGTGTGTGTGTGTGTGTGTGTGTGTGTGTGTGTGTGTGTGTGTGTGTGTGTGTGTGTGTGTGTGTGTGTGTGTGTGTGTGTGTGTGTGTGTGTGTGTGTGTGTGTGTGTGTGCATGTATGTGTGTGTGCAAGTCATGTCTCCCAACAAAGTACAATTTGGCAACATGGTATCCATCAAAGCATGAACCCTTCTGTATATTACATCCAACTCAGCAGGAGAATGAAACGGTTGCTCACATATTAAATGGATGCTACAATTATAAAGGACTGTATGTGGCCAGACACGACCGTCTGGTTGATCTGGTTGCAAAGGACTTGAACAAGGTAATCTGTGGACATGATAGTAAGATTCATAAGCATAGTACTGTACAAGTTAACTGGTTTAATCAAAATACACCTGACAGTGAGCATTTTAAAAACATTCCAAATACTCCTGATATTGTGATTGTAAATGAGGTTGTGAAATCTGTGTGTATGTTTGAAGTGGCCTGCTGTTTTGACCTGTATATGGTTATGTGTTACTACTCCAAACTATTGAAATACCAACCACTTGTAGATTGCATTTATCAACTTGGTTACAATTGTAAATTAATAATTCTGGTGTTTGGAAGTCTAGGCCATGTCCATAGGAGTGTGGTCCGGGGGATGCAGTTAGGAGGACTGCAAAAAAAGGAAGCAAAAAGGCTTGCAAAATTCTGCTCTGTTTCAGCCACCATAGGGAGCTTGAAGATATGGAGACGGAGATACTTTGTTTATCCTTAATGTGTTGAGTATTATAAAATGGATGGACCTGTACAAGTATGTGAGCCATGAATTGTAGATCTGTCACCTTGTCAAAGACCCTTCCCAGAGTATTTGGATCTTGTATTCTTTGTAATGTCTTTCAGATCCAAATAAAAGTATCTAAATGTGCATTAGGTCTCACCCTTTAACATTGTGGTTCTGCATTTGTGACTGATTTCCTTAGCAAAAAAAAAAATCTAAAAAAGAAAATTCTCTCTGTGGCAGTACACTCATACATGTGTGTGTTTGTTTGTGTGTGTGTGTGGGGGTGAGCATGTCTTTTCTACATCATGTTTATGCTCTAGTAGTAGGCCTTCTAGTCTAGATGGGGATGTACCCAAAAAGTGAAAGTGAGGAGCATGTATGGGTACCGGCCTATCTTACATATTTCAAGGGTGCTGAGTCCAAAAAAAAACTGGTACCCAAGCAACATTTTGAGTTTTTTACCTTCTAATTTGCATATCAAAATGGCAGCCAAATTGCCTATCTTGCTCAGTCGTTGGACCATTTTCTCCTAGTCTTTTCGTAAGTAGGCAATCAAAATGATAAAATTACGTTTTTAGATCGATAGTCAAGGGTCAGAGCAAAGATATATTGGAGGCTCACTGCCTTTTATGTATATATATATGTTTGCAAAATACCAACTTTTAAACGTACAGTCTGTAATTTTTGGCCACCAGGGGGCACTCGATCTAAATAATAACAAAAAAAACGTACTTTGATGACGTCAGAAAGAGTCTGGGCTCACGGGAGTTGTTGTCGCTGTCCCTGACAATCAGCCCTCCGAGGGAGAGAGAAAGAGTGCGCGAGCGAACACATCGGAACTGTCATTCCCTTCATTCCTCACTCACTCTAACTATGTATTTTTGACAATCACGTCTTTTTGAACAGAGATATAAATTAATTATCAGACCCCTATTAAATCAATATTCCATCTAGCTAGTATTAATTGAAGTTTAAAAAACACGGTCACCTTTTGTTAATAAAATAATTACGTTTATACTATGATATCGAACAAGATAACGTTAGTGAACTGCATATGAAGCTACTTTCTCCAGCTCAATTTAGAAGTTAGAACAAATTTTAATTTACATTATAGCTACTATACATGAGAGCTAGCCCGTCTGCGTTTCACACATGACATAATTTCACAAAATATACGGATAGATATAGTTAACTGAATGGGTGCTTACCTGTTTATTAGAATGCAAGCGAGATTGGCATCTCTGTTGCCTATTTAGCTTGTCAAAGCTCTCTCCATTTTAAAATTCAACCCCACTGTTTAATGTGTCATGCTTCTTCTCCTGTCTCAAACCCTTCTCGGGTTATATTTTTCACCTGTACGTTTGCTAGGTTGACCATATTTTGATTACCAAAAACCAGGACACTTGGCCAGCAGTTTTTTTGAAAACCAGGACATTTTCATCACTTTATAAATACAGTCAGGACGGCCAGGACAGAACGTGAAGGCAGGACATGTCAGGACTGTTGGTCACCCTAACGTCTGCGCTTTGAGCTGACTCTCAGCAGCAGAACGTGCAGGCAAAGCGTAATCGTGGTCCATAAATATCCTGTAATCTAGAGGCGAGCATGTTTGCGAGACAGATGTTGAGCTCCAAACCGCGCACGCGCACAATGTCAGAGTGATAAGCTAGCAAGAGATCTTGTGCGTGCAGCCAAACCCCCTCAAGTTTGTTGCAGGTGCAAAATGATACTAGCTTATACTTTTTCTTCGTCGTTGTTTTCTTTGCTTTCATTGACGTAGTCCGGTGTTCCCTTTGTGTTCGCCGGGGTCTGCATGAAGTTAGTGAAAATAGAGTCAAAGGTTACATGACGTCATAGAGCGGTGACAAAACGGAAATAAAGAAACGGCCCGTGTCTTCAAATTAAACTATACATTTCTCCGGATTTGAAAGTTGGTGGAAACTGTCTGGATAATGTAAGTACATATCTGAATAGAAATATATTACATAGATACAGTTATTTTTGCTATTTTTAAAGCAGAAAAATACATATTGTGCCTTTAAGGCGAAACACTAGGTGAATAGGGTAAGATTTTTAAATAATAGATATCACCATGAAACTTCCTCAGTTGATAACTTACACAAGTATATAAAAAAATGTATTCTAAGTTTTTGAAATTTGTATGTTTAATATATGCAAATTAGGCATTATCTCATTCCATATGTGCAATTTTGCATATATTTTCAGGTAGATAGATCTGAACATATGATAAAGCAAGGTGCAAAATTATTTTTATTTTTATTTTTTTCATTTGTTTTACGTACAAGATGGAAAAAAAAAGTTTAATTACCTAGGACATCGAAATATACTGTCCATACCCTTAAAAAAATCGATTTATTAAAATGTCACATAAATCAGGCCAGTAATGATCTCATAATCTGTAAATCTAAAAATCTTAATTCTGACTAAACCCAACTGTGATACTTTTATTCTCATATTTTTTATATTTTTATTTTTCATTCTTATAATTTGTATTACTATGTTTCCTGTTGTATTTGTATAAGTGCACTGGAAGCCTCAGCACCAAAACAAATTCCTTGTGTGTGCAAGCATACTTGGCAATAAAGCTCTTTCTGATTTATGTTTATTATTATTTTTGTATTATTAAAATTGAAAAAATATTGGTTTCATAACAGCTATACTATGAATAAAAGTTATATGAATACTGTAAATTCTAATAAAATGTTTTTTTCTCTCTAGATATTCTTGTCTCTGAAAAGGAATTGATTGAACTCGTTTACCCTCAAATCCAGCAGCACATGACCAGACTGAGTGGTATCCTGAAAACATATGAAGAAAGTTTCACACTTGCTGCGAACCGGCTCAAAGCATGGGAAAAACTCAGGAATAGCTGGAGGTGTCATGATGGGTTTGGGAATCGGCCTTTTGCACCGTTACTTTCGGGGCTTTGTGCTGTCGTTCTCTGCTCAGCAGGAGCCGCAGTGGCCACAGGTGGTGCAGTTGGAAGTGGAGTCTGGAAATCAAAGAAATCAAGCATGGAGGCAAAATTTAAACAACACTGTGAAGCTGAACTGAAGGATTTTAAGAATAAAATCTTCCAAATGAGTGGCAATGATGAAAGACATTAATCAGTGCATCGAGGAAATACTGAGAGATATTAATAACCCAAAGCAAGAGGTCAGTTATTTAGGTAAATATTTTGCCTCCGCCTGTGAATTATCACGTTTCATACGGATTTATGATGTTGGTGAATTGGCTGCCAGGATTGCGAATTTGACTGGAGACATTACAGAATTGCTTGACAGGTCAAATCTACCAAAGAGTTCAGTGACTTGAGGAACACAATTATCCAGTTACAGACTCTCATGGAAGCATTTGAAATTATTAGAATCAAGTTAACCTGACAGACTTAAATATTATACATGGCTGAGAACATCAGCCTTTATAGCAGCCTTATTAATTGAGCTGAACCCAATCGTTCTACAATGATAAATGTTAGCACAATCAAAATCTCATTAAGATATAGCGCAAACAAACTTTGTATTTTTTGATCTGCTGGAAATCAAGTGTTAATTTTGTTTGTCAGTTGTTTTAGCTTTTTTTTTGTTATTTTGTGTATATAATGTTCTTTTAATTATTTGTATTATTATTATTTCACTTATACAAACCAAAATAACAAGTGTATTAAAAATGTACAAATATGTATCAGGTGTGTAACATTATAATCTTGTCATTGATTTGGTCTCATTGTTTTCAATAATCAGTCTGATGTATTTGAGGTAAATGACTGTGTCAAAGAGGACAGTTGTGGAGGGGGATATTAAAATTGTATACATTTTATTTGTCAAGAGGTGATTTCTGTGGTCCATGAATCAATATCAAGAGCTGTAGTAAAGTTTTGATGGATGACTGCAATGATGGAAAAGAAGCTGAGTGAGTCTAATATAATTAATGTGTAATAAACCGTATAAGCATTTACAGTATGTGCTCTTGGCTTCTGCACAGTCACACTGAAGTATGTTGGCATGTCTGGTGTTTTATATGAGTTTGCAGGTTCTGCGGTGTTTATGTACAAATGGACATCAGCACTCGCTCTGACAGAGGAGACTGATCATTGCAACTCTTGGGGATTTCCCCGTTTTTCCGTAATTATAATTATTATTTTTATTTGGTGTTGCCTTCTCTTTCTGTTCATTGTTGTTGAATGAAGATCGCTGGAGTGAAACTGAACCTGCAACTCAATGTTCATATTATCCATCCTAAACAGAATGTGAGATAAAGCATATAGGCTCTATGTTGAAAAGATATGCCAGAAGTCACAGATGGTCTGTTCCTGGTGGAGTTTTAACACAGTCTCATCCCAAGAAGTCATATAACTAACAACTTGGGTGTCTTTTGACCATATGTCAATATCCACCTTTTTAGGGCCCCCTTAAACGTCGGTTATATATGACGTCTTAGGATGAGACTGGGCTGTAAAGTGTGGATCCTGCTCACTGATAACAGTATTTTACCCACAACCCACTCCACTTAGGAGGAGGAACTACAAACACGAGTAAAAAGTGTTTAAAAACTACAAAACATGGCGGATATGCGTGACCGGGAGTTTCATGCTGCGTTCATGTGTATGGTAATTATGGTAAATACCAAAAGCCGACGTGGAAAATGCACATGAACACCCCCTCATGTGGTATTTTCTACTGGGCAACTCGTAGAATATTTTGATGGACGAGTTGCCGAGATGAGAATAACCTTTGACCATTTCAAAATGGCGGAGAGCACCGCGAGAGTCGTGAATGGTAAAAATATATACTATTCATGATCTAGAAAATATATTAGCATATTATCATTTACCTTTTGAGTTTTGATAAATCATTTTCTTGCTGTTGCAGATGACTTAAGCAATCTAAAATAGTTTTAACTAAATAACAGGTCTGGAATCAGTATTTCTGGGTGAAGTATGCATTTGAAGGGCTGTTAGAAAAGCTAAAGCTGACTATAGGGCCAAGCTTGAAGCTAAGCTTGGTGTCCATGATAACAGGGGTGTTTGGCAAAGCCTTCAACAGATTACTAATTATAAGAACAAGTTCACAGTTTATGATGATGACCCTTTACTACCTAATAAACTAAATGAATTTTATTGTAGATTTGAATGTAATACTGAATGTGCAGTCAGCTCTAATTTCCTCAATGACATAGGCCCTCTCTAGAACCACCTTTTCTGATAGAAGAAACAGAGGTCAGATCACTGTTAAGGAAACAAAATTGTAGGAAGGCATCAGGCCCTGACCAGGTCTCTGCTGCCACTATTAAATGGTGTGAAATGGTGTGCAATGAGTTGTCGTATGTTTTCACTGACATTTTTAATTGGTCCCTTAGAGTATGTAAAGTTCCAGCATGTTTTAAATTAGCTGTAATCATTCCTGTGCCCAAGAAGTCGAATGTGAGTTGTTTGAATGACTACAGACCAGTGGCCCTAACCTCTGTTATCATGAAAGTTTTTGAGCGATTAGTGGCCAATCGCCTCTCAGCAATGTCACTTGACCCTCTCCAATTTGCATATAGGGAGAACAGGTCTGTTGAAGATGCAGTTTCTCTTTGCACTCATAATATTCTTCAACATTTGGAGGGGCCAGCTACATATGCACGGTTTTTGTTTATTGATTTTAGTTCTGCTTTTAATAATATTATACCAATGAGATTGTGTGACAAACTCCTGGGATTGGGGATCAATGAGTCCATATGTAAGTGGATTCTTGACTTTTTAACTGATAGATCTCAAGTGGTTAGGGTCAATGGCCTTTTGTCAAAATCAATGATCACCAGCATTGGCACACCCCAGGGGTGTGTTCTGTCTCCCCTTTTATATTCATTTTATACCAATGACTGTTTTTCTCACCATGATTCAGTCAAAATTTTTAAATTTGTAGACGATACCACTGTGGTAGGCCTCATTACTAATGATGATGAAACGGCCTACAGAACAGAAGTGTCCTTGCTGGCGGAGTGGTGCACAATTAACAACTTGTCCCTTAACATCTCCAAAACCAAGGAGATGGTTGTTGATTTTAGGAGCAAAAATATTCAGTCGCTCCAGCCCCTTGCCATCAAGGACAAAACTGTGGAGAGGTGAAAGTTTCAGGTTCCTTGGGACCATTATATCCTCTAGTCTCAAATGGAACCTCAATGTCAGCCAAATTGTTAAAAAAAGCTCAGCAGCGACTTTTCTTTTTGAGACAACTTAGACAATTTAAAGTGTCCAAGGCTGGAATGCTCCACTTTTATAGGGCTGTGATAGAGAGCGTTCTCACTTTCTCCATCACTGTATGGTGGGGTAGCTGCTCGGCAGAGGACAAGTCTGCATTGAACAGGGTAGTTAGCACTGCATCAAGAATTATTGGGTTGGACCTCCCTAAGATCTGTGATATTTATAACAACCGACTACTCAAAACTGGTCTGAAAATACTCAAGGATCCATTACACCCTGCTAATTGCCTTTTCATCCCTCTACCATCAAGCTGTGAGGGCTCTCAACTCACAATAACAATCTATTTCTTCTCAGGGTCACTAAACGCACTAGCACTTTGCCTGATTAGTTTTATTCTATTTATTAGCAGCAATCTAAGTATTTGTTCTCTGTTTATATTTTATGTTTTTTTTTTGTACATTACGACAACAAAAGCACTTGAACGCAACACACTGGTAAATACCAGTTCACAAGTGGAAAATATCCGTACTTTCCATAGCACGTGAACTGCAGCATTAGATTAAAGTTTATATACATATATAGAGCTGCACGTAAAATCTACATCAATTTTTCTGGTTAAAATTGTGATTTTAAAACAATAAAAATTATTATTAGTATTGCTAAATAAAATAGATAAAATTAAAATTGTTAAAATAAAATTAAATAAATTGCTAAAAAAAATGAAATATACTATTGTAATAACATTTTCATTATTTGAACTATTTAAGAATCAATATGATAATATAATAATTAGAAAATAGGCCTAATGATTATAATAATAATGTCATGTATTTTATGGAAAACTGCAGCGTTACCTGTTACCATGTATATTGACTATAAATCATTAGAAAGGTCTTAAGTGTTTTTTGATAAAATATTATATTATGATTAAATTGATAATTATGATATCTTATAAATCTTTGTGAGACTGTATGCAAAACGTAGTGTATTTAATATGAAAAATGAGCTATTCAGCTATAGTGAAAAAAACCCATACACTAAGAGAAAAACATATGGATTATCATGTTTCCCACAAATTTCTTTAGAGAGAATTATTATTTTTCCTATTTTACACAAAATAGTATGGATGAGCTGTGTGCTAAACACTTAACACACACTAAACACTAAACACTCTTAACACACACCTAACACACACAGTGAACACACTTCTGTTTCATTCACACTGGAAGCCAGAGGGTGCTCTCGCACACAAACTCCACTTATACCTCAGAAGTTTTTAATGAGTTTTATACTTTGCAGAAGTAATATAATAGAAAAGCCCTATAAGGGCATCATACTCTCTCTGTAGCTGAATAAAAGAAGATAGAAACGCTTAGTCATAAAACATGACTAATAAACACACGACTACAACAATATGGTTTATCTGAGTTCTTCAAGCCTTCTCAGGTATTTTCACAATAATAAAGTATATATAGCATATAATGCAATGCTAATCCACATAGCCTTTATCACTTAATAAAATGTTGTGTGCTTCATTCTATGATAAGAAACCACACTATTCTCACAGAAGGAAGTTATTGCAAACACTCGACTGACATTATGAAGTGAGTTTGGAGAGAAAACATGTTACTAAAGGTTTATAAATGCTTCTCATGTTTGGAAAGATGTTTAATGTGTGTTGCTTTTTCACTTACACATGTGCATATACTTAAATACCAATAAAAAGAAAAAAAGTTACTGCCGTTGCATGCAGGTTGATTGGAGGAATATCGCTGCAGTGTTTATTTAATTAATCTTGTTATTTGGCTTAAGAGTTTCTTTTTTGTATTTAATTATTCTATGTATGAATGTTTTTTTGTTGTTGTTGTTTTTTGTTTTGTTTTTGCATCAGGGCAAATGGCAAATGGGCGGGGCTTGATTAGGTTGATCCCTGGGTTGAAGATTCCAGGTGGCGTAGCCGTTACTTTCATCCGTTTTGCCACATCTATACCCGGCTTTGTGTAAAAGTGGCCTAGACCAGGGGCCTATACCATGAAGCCGGATTTAGGTGGCTAGCCAGCTATGTTTCAGTTTAGTTTGTGCCAACCCTGGGTTTTAGGTACCATGAAAGTGGTTTGTCTTTTAGCAGTGTTCATCGCCATAGTAACTTACACTGCCACAGCTAACCTGGTCCGGGGGCAGGTAATGTTCCAGGTTAGAGATCCAAACCGAACTTGGACCAATCAGCTGTGAGCAAAGTGACATGTCTGATGCGATAAAGTCACTCCACCTGTTTCTACTCCAAATTAAAGGTCACTATATAGCAGATGATTTTAAAAGACAAAATCGTGGCTTTTAGTAAATACATTTTTATGTTTTAGAAATTATTTCTGTAATTATTATACCTTAAAACAATCTCACATGTACAATTTCAGTTCATCAATTATTATTACACATATTTTAAATGAATAAGTATATAAAGCTATAAAGCTATAAAATGACTACATGCGAGTTTAAATACTCAATTCTCTCTATACCTTTATCAACTGTGTAAACTAACTTCACAACTTTTACTTGCACTGATATACAGTAATGTGACTTTCTTTTAGTTGTCCTATTTCATAGACAGCTGTTTTATTCTTGCTGTGTAAATTTGTTTAAATTCTTAATATTTTAATACTTTTATTTAATAAGTGAATTGCGCTACTTCTCTCACGAGAAATTAATTTCAATGAGTTTTGAATAAGTTTCACTCTTTCTCAGCATGTGATTGGCTGTTTGCTACTGATGTCACTCCTAAACTCCTAAACTCAAGATCAAAGCCTGAGTTGACAGAGAAAGTTGATGATCAGCATCATGGTACCAACAAAGCTCTGAAACTAATCCTGCAACCCTGAGTTTGTTCAACTACCATCATGGTACAGGCCCCTGGCCACTGCAGGCGTTTTGAGTTAATTAGCTGATTAGAGTGTGGCAACAGGTCTTCAATATTGAACTTATCACAATATTCTAAGGTCCTGTTTACGCTCGCGGGTAAAAACGTAAAAATATTTTATCGGATGTGCCTTTCGTTTACACGGCAATGGCGTTTTGGGGGCTAAAGTAACAAAGTGCAATATTATTTTGCACACGTGTGCTACATCTAAAGCACCCTAAGAGTACGTCTTAAATATTGTGTTTGGGATGCAGAAACATGCTATTGAACACTGATATTGAAAGTGAAAGAATGTATAAAACAAATTGTACAATCAGAAAATGTAAATGCCGAGGTGAATTTCCCTGCGCTATGGAAATACAATATACTGTACATTTTCTCTCAAATATTGTTCATAAATCTGTCTGAATCTGTGTTAGTGAGCACTTCTCCTTTGCCGAGATCATCCATCCCCCACTCAGGTGTGTCATATGTTCAGTGTAGGTATTGCCAATACCCTGTTTTTCAATTGAAGCACTGTGTTAAACTACAAATGTATAAGTCTTACGAGCAAAATATGATATGCAGGAGTATCATTTTCAAAATATATCAGTAGTAGACCCTTTAAAGAATATATGTACAAAATATGATAGTTCTATCTGTTAATTAAGATGTTTTACGTTTACGTCAACATTTTTAGAGCTTCCAAAAATAAAGAAAAGATGCAGTCACAATTGTGACCGGTGGGATTAAACGATTAGAGTAAAAAATATATATTATTTTAAATACAGTACATTTATAGATTTTGCAGTTATTCTATCCAGGTGACTTACATTGCACTGAAGACACACATTTCATCACATTGTGAACTGATCAAACAAGATTTGCATTTCTTCCAGCATGATCTACTATTTGAGTTACAGGAAAGTCTGGTGGTATAATCAAACTCTTTTGTGTAATAATCAAACTCTTTTGTGTGATGATCTAATAACCAGGATGTTGTCCGTGTAAACAGGGATCTTTCATTTTCCTGTTTGATCAGTTTCAGTTGCGTTTGGTTTTGCTTTCATTATTCCATGTCTTCTGCAGGAATATCATTGTTTTTATGTGACAATAACTTTTTTCCAAAACACATGATTAAATTGAGGCACTGGGTTTGTTCATAACCTCTCATGCATAAATGTGAATACAAATCTGTATTTCTTCCAAAGACTTTAACAATTCATTCACTGACAGTGATTGAGTAAAAATTTAATACAATTGTTTCAAAAGCACTTATGTCTTCTCACTTCATAATTAACAGAGCAAAAATATTATTTTAATCACATTTACAGATTTTGCAGTTGTTATATCCAAGGTCAAGGTGACTTACATTGCACTGAAGAGAAACATTTCATCACATCATGAACTGATCAAACAAGATTTGCATTTCCACCAGCAACTGATCTACTGTTTGAGTTACAGGACAGTCTTGTGTAATAATCAAACTCTTTTGTGTGATGATCTTATCACCAGGATGTTGTCCGTGTAAACAGTGACCTTTCATTTTTCTGTTGGATCAGTTTCAGTCGTGTTTGGTTTTGCTTTCATTATTCATTGTTTTCTGCAGGAATATCATTGTTGTTTTATGTGACAATAACTTTTTTCCAAAACACAATGATTAAATTGAGGCACTGGGTTTGTTAATCTTAACCTGAAACAGCATTGTTGTATGTGCTTTTGCTTTCTTTTTTTTTTTCTCCATGAAATGAGACATGACTTCTAGTTCAGTTCAAAAGCATTTACCATTGAATAAATATGTTTTTATTGCAATACATATGTTTTTGTTATTTTATGTTACTTCATGCCAGGCACTTAACAGGTCAGGTAAAACCATGATTCAATACTGTAGATGAGTTTTCTAATGTCATTATAAAGAAGGACCTGGATAGTTGGTGATCAGTGTAAACAGGATTTCTTCATTTATGCAGTTGGGTCATTTCGGGTTCAGAGAACAAACATGTGTTGTTTCTTGATCTATTTCATTTTGCTTCCTATATTTCTTATTTATTTATTATTATTAATTTAGATAAGTGATGGGCAGTGTCTTTTCCTGTGACCATGGTACTCATCCAAAAAACAGTATACACATGGTAGCACTTGTTCCATGAATCCAATATTGATGGAGCTGAAGTGATGTTGAAGGGTAATCTGTTGTGTGCAAACATCCTTTTGTGGGTCGTGATGATAAGATATTTGCATGTAATCTTCGTGCACAGGAATCTGCAGGTAGGCATGTGAAAGGTCTAGTTTGCTAAATCTTTTTCTCCCCAGCCTGTGAGCAAATCTTCAAATGTTCTGCACACAGAGATGGGTTCACTTATTATTTTAAAATCACCACAGATCTTGACATTGCCACCTTTTTATTACAGGTACAGTGTTGCCCATTCACTGAATCGCACTGGTGAAATGACTCTTTTTTCAGTAAGCGATCAATTTCTTCCTCCACTCGGATCTGATGGCATGCGGTACCACTCAAGCTTGGAAAAATCTTGGTCGGGTTTCTGGTTTCAGCTTTAAGGTAGCTGTATACCCATCTAGATCTTCTCTGAATATTTGGCATAGCTTTTTAGAAGACTGCCCAATGTCCTTTCATTAACTTGATGCATTGCTCTGACAGTTTTGATTTATGATCTTTCTTTATCTCTTTCATATTGCTTCCTATAGACCATTTCACAAGATGTAGACAACACTGGTCCAGAAGCACTTCCTGTTTCAGTTTTTTAACACTACATAAAAGCTGGGATAAAAAACCAACAGAACATATACAACTGAATTAAAAAGTTAAACAAACATCTTTAATGTTGTCTTTACATGTGCAATAAAGAAAGCAGTTACAAACTGAAACAGGAAGTGTTTCTGGACCCAGTGTTGTTTACATCTTGCACAATGGTCTATATTTATTACTTTTCATCTTATTTACTGTTACATCTCTTATTCAGGTTACAATGTGTCTTTCTCCCAATTCTCAGCATAACAGAACTGTGGTGTGAATTGGTCACTTTTGATTATCTTTGTATAATAACTGAATAACGCTTCTCGGCTTGTTGAACGTTTTTCTCGAAGTAATCTCTGATCCAGTGTATCCTCTCTTGGCATTCAAGTTCTGGTCAGGTCAGGGTTTTTTATTTATATATATATATATATATATATATATATATATATATGTATATATATATATAAAAACAAAAACAAAAAAAAAAAACACTAAAGACTAATTCAGAAAACAAAAAAAGAATGTTTTAACTAATAACCAAGAGAAACTAATCCACAACCAAACCTGCCACTTGCTGTTATAGAAATCACTTAAATATAGACTTTTCTTCTAAGTGACAAATTAGAGACTGATTCAAAGAGGATGACACTGCAGCACCTGCAAATAGAGAGCAAGATCAAATAAAAGTGCCACTACAGAAGGGATATACCCAAATCATTTATCAGTTTCTGGATGAACCTGCTCACTGCTCCATATCTTCACCATGGAGTGAAGAAAATGGTGAAAATGAGACTTTACGATGACTGAATCTGCACTGTAAAAAAGGGACTCTCTCACACTGTAAAATAGATGTTGCAAAATGTTTTAGTTTTTTGTTTGTTTTTTACTTATTTCAAAAATGTACCTGACAAATCAGATCAGAGTGATGATTACATCAAAACATAACCAATACCATCATATTATCTTTTCTTTTTGATGATCTGGCAGTTAAAATTCAACTACAACACACACAAACCAAATCTATTGTTAACAGCTTAAGGGTCACAAGCCGACTAAAGCAAACACTGATCACCACAATGGTGGCTTAAAAATATACAGTATAGTATTTCCTTTGGTGATTCTTCTTGTTAACATCAGGTGTCTTTATAATGGCCAATCATCACTCAATGAATCACTTAATTAGCTCTTTAACTTTAACATACTCTTGAGTCTGGAGCCATATAAAGTCCAGGAAAATGAATTTGACACTGAAGTTTTTGCATTAACTAATTCTGAAAAAAAAAAGCTTTTACTAATGTTCTTTACACTTATGAATTTAATGTATGATTTATTATTATATTATTCGTTAACACAAGACTATAAAACGCTTCTTACGAACTAAAAACTCACAACAATCAATTTCACAATATAAAATGTCACACTCTGCATCAGTCTATTTCTTCTTCTTTCTTTATTTCATCTGTTTGTACCAGGAATTTTTGGTCAGCTGTGATCAGATTTTTAGAACATGTCTAAAAAAAAGCAAGGGATAGAATAATTTCAAATTAATCAAATTGCAATCACAACTTTCTCAAATATGCATTCTTGGTCACGTACATACAGCAGGAAGAATGTCTAGCGAACTCACCTATTAGATTTGGTTGGGAGGGACTTGTTCATCCATAAATAGTGTTTCAGCTACAGCTGACTATCATTCAACACAGACACTTTCACAGACTTCCAGGTGTATAAATATTCAGCCTTCTTCTTCTAAATAGTTCATGTTTTGTCTTGAAATAGTTTGACAGGACATAATATTCCCCGTCTTACACCTATATTTAAATGGATTTGTTTATTTATATACAAATTTTACAACAATGTTTTACAAATAGACATTTATTCTGCAGCATTAATGTATTATTTGATTGTCAGCAGATATCTGATCTTCTGCAAGCTTCAATTCAGCACCCGGTGCAGATTCTAGGTGAGCTGAATATACTACTACAATGAATTAAGGAATTCACATATAAAATGACCATTAAAATTATAATATATATATATATATATATATATATATATATATATATATATATATATATATATATATATATATATATATATATATATATATATATATATATATATGTAATAGGTGTGGTGTGTAATCACACCAGTCTCTGTGAAATATTCTATAAATAATTCATTTATAAACTAATTTCCAGTTTTTTTTATGATAGATGTTAGTGCAGCTCTGGGACACATGACAAAGATCTACATCCAAACAAACCAAAGAAAAATTAGATAAATCTCTGAGATCAATATCTTGTGTAATTTATGTAAGTCTGTCATGGACATTTTAAATGTGAAAGTTAAACATAGGTCAGCATCACAGAAAGCAGTTGACTATGAACTGCTAACATCCCTAAACTACCCAGTTTGGGCCCAATTGAATTCTTCCAGGGCCAGATTTGCATAATCCTGCTATAATTTAAACTAATTACTGTTCATAGACATTTCAAAAAAAAATCTGAAGTGATGATATAAATTGGATTCGGAACAGTAAGAGAATTTGTCCATTTCCATCTGTTTGGAAGTCTGTAAGTAATCTACGCCGCTTTGTTCAAGTTGTTGATTTAGATGAATTAACGAGTTTGAAAAATTCTTCCTCTCCTATAGCAGCAAATGAAACAAATCTTTCATCAAGGAGACAACACTGCACCCCCTGATGCGATACTGTAGTAGACGGTTGCAGGGCCCGTGCACAGACCTTTTGAGGGGCATGTGCTGAAACTGAAAAAGGGCACCAGCCCCCCACCATACCCTCCCCTCCCTTCCCTCCCCTCCCTTCCCCTGATTTTTCTATCAATATTATTTAGTAGGCCTACATAAAAAGGAGGAAATGGTCACATCTTCATGACAAAAAAAGTCTCAAAAGCTTTAGATTAATTCACTATTAATAACAACTGTAATAATAACAATATAGATAATATACAGGGTTCACCTAATTACAACAGAAACCTTCTCGAGTCAAGTTTATGACTTCACTGTGATCCAATGCATTGTGGAGAAGTCTCTCCTCTAAGCAAAGGCTTCAGAGTTGGTTCAAAGTCTGGCTCAAGAACAGAAAAAAATTATGAAACTAGTGTGAAAAGTACAGTTGCAGTGAAAAGCATTTCTGAAGGATCAGGTGACACTGAAGAGTACTGACCTGGAGTAATGATGCTGAAAATTCAGCTTTGACCACAGAATTAAATTACATTTTAAAATATATTCAAATAGAAAACAAGCATTTTAAATTGTTAAAATATTTCACAATAAAAAAAACTGAAAAAATATTTTTGCTTATTTTGGATCAAATAAATTAAGCCTTGGAATGAATTAAATCATGAATTACATTCTGCGTTATAAAATATAAAGATGTCACAGTGATCTTCTTTGTTGTTTGTTTTTTTTTTTTTTAGTTACTACTACAACATTACTGTTGTAAAAGCATGTTTTACTATATTTATACATGTGAGGATGACCGGAGAGTATAGAATACTATAGAATAAAAAAAAAAATACATAGCGAATACGTGCATATTAACAGCCTTGAATTAACCATAATTTAATATTATAACCATAACATGATTAAATGTTAATAAATTAAGTGTATCTGCAATCATCAATCAAGAAATATAGAAATATATGTCATAGGCGAATGAGGATCACTTGTCGCTTTGTGTTTCCAGTCGCTCAGGGCGTACCCGTGTTTTATGATTTCATATAAGATGCCGCGGCATCATTACATTTTCATCAACAGCTTACCAACTAGATTGTTAAAGCTATATATCGGCGTCTAGTTTTTCCTGTTGTAAAACACATTTGGTCAAAATCACATTTTATAAAAAAAATTAAATGCTACTGTATGCACAGGCAATTTAAGTGCAGGCTATGTATTGGCTATGACTATATGGCAAATGCTAGCGCAGAGCCCTCTCTCTCAGCTCCCACAATTCTTAATCAGGCATCAAATAAATAAAATATAAACTTTTAGACAACGTGCTTGCTTAGTACTTATTCAAACAACAAGATCTTTGTTTACCGTTGCAAAAGTTCGTTCAGCTCCTGTCTGCTGTGCGGTCGCTGCAGACTAGGCTCAGTTGATTCGGTCAAGACAGAGGGAGAGGAGTTAGCAGCTTTACTGCGAGTTTGAGGATCGAACAAGATTTACACAGCTCTTTTTAAGATCTTTCCTTTTAAAACAGACAGAAATACTTAAAGGGTGACCAATAGCATTGATTTATTGAAAAAAAAATGCCACCACCAAAAAAGGGCACTTCGACAAAAAGCCTGCACGTGCCTGGACGGTTGCATGCATAGTTGTAATTTTGTCCCTGATATTATCAATCTTATAAGTGAATCAGTTCATAAAGTCATTACTGCTGTGTTGCTTGGACACTTCTGGGCTTGAAGCTTTCTTTTTCATTAGTTTAGCCACTGTTTCAAATAAATACCTAGGATTATGTTTATTTTCTTCTAATAGGTTTGAAAAATAAGCAGATCTAGCGGTTTTTAAGGCCTCTCTGTATGCAATAGAGCTCTCCTTCCATGAAATACTGAAATACCTCTAGTTTAGTATTCTTACAGCTACAGCTCCATTTTTCTGGCTGCTCTCTTAAGGGCTCTGAGTGTGTCTGTGTGTGTTTGTGCAGTGTGCTCATTGTACCACGGCGTTCGACTAATCTTCTTTAAGCACAACGGAGCAACTGCGTCTAAAGTGCTGGAAAAGAGAGAGATAAAAGTTTCTGTCACAATATCGAGTTCTTCTAAGCTATCCAGGATGCTGAGATGATGAAACTGATTAGGAAGATTATTGATAAAGCAATCTTTAGTGGCAGAGGTTATAGGTCTAACATATTTATAACACGAGTCGGCTTTGCTGCTTTGGCTACGTGAAGTTTACATGAGACTAGATAATGATCTGAGATGTCATCACTCTGCTGCAGAATTTCAACGGCACGTGTAGAATTTCAACACTGTGTTGTCTAACTCCAATTGAGTTTATAATGTCTTTATATGCCAATCCCAATGCATCTTTTTCATTATCTACATGTATATTAAAGTCACCAACTATTAGTAATTTATCTGCAGCCAGGACTAACTCTGATAGAAAGTCCGTAGATTCTTTGGTAAAATCTTTATGGTGCCCTGGTGGCCTGTAGCCAGCAGAACTCTCAAACGTGATTTATCATTTACACTATACAGTATATTTTTATATTAAGCACCAATACTTAAAAAAAAGTTGATTTCTTAGTGGTTTTTAGGATATTACTATAAATCACAGCAATACCTCCCCCTTTGCCTTTCAGACGAGGTTCATGTTTATAACTGTAATCTTGCGGGGTGGACTCATTTAAAGTTATTTAATCGTTTGTTTTAGCAAGGTTTCTGTCAAACACAGCACATCTAGATTATAGTCTGAAATCATATCATTAACTATGAGCGATTTTGAAGTAAAGGATCTAATATTCAGCAACCCAAGCTTTATCATTTGCTCATCTGTATATCTGTTTTTCATTTGTTGAACATCAATACATTTTTTGGATATCCAAACTCGGGGAACAGACACAGTCTCCATATGATGTCTAGGTGAAAGAGGCTCAATGTGATGGGATTTATCTGACCTTGGCTGTATCACACAGCTATCTTGTTTGGGAATCCTCGAAGATGAGGACCACGGTTTCATGTTGCGAGCAGTTGTATGCGTATGTCATGAGGTCCGTATACGTATATCATGGACTCCACATGCTCATGCTACCAGGAATCAGGTGCAGCTTTGCAGGTTCCAAGCATGTTCACGTTCATTCGCGAAACAGTGGAATTTTGCAATGAAGCTTAGTGCTGTGGACTCAGAGGAGCCCGCTGAGTCGGCTGATTAATGGCTTTCATCAAAATATTTAGAAAGATCAGCTTAACAAGCAGGGAATTTTTAGGCAAATCAAGCACTAAAATGACTTGAAAATTATTTTGATGTGTTCAGTTGAGAGTGCTCAGTACAGTTGAAGTGGTTTAATCAGACGACATCACGGGAGAGCAAAAACACAAAATGTTCGCAGATTCAACCTATTTAGCCAACAAATAGTGGTTTCGCGGACAGTGCATTTTAAGCGAATTAAGCACTGAAATGGCCCCAGGGGCCCCGAAATCGCTCACTCTGCTATTTCGGGCGCCCCGATCCGGACGTAGCAAAAAGGGGCCTAGGTTCTGAGAAAGTATTTTGTATCATTTTTTATTCATCTCTCTGTCTGCCATTGAGGTCAATGCCAGACACTCGTCCTGACTCTTTCAAATGCTTGGCCAGCAGCTAGGGCCCTCAAACTCTGGGGCCGACTCAGGGGCACTCAGACAACGGAACTCAACGAGTTTCAGGTCCTATTACCTTCCGTCTCCTTACCGGACGTGCCTTACTTGTTTTTTTTTTTTTTTTTTTTTTACCTTTTGAAGTGAATGACATTTTTGAATGGGGCCCTCATTCCTTTTGTAAAGGGGTAGTTCACTTTAAAGAAAATGTTCAAAGGGCTTTAAACGATTCCAGACGATAAATAAGGTGGCTCAATTCGCTTACTTATACTAAGCTCTAAACAGCATGTACTCTTTTTGTAAAGAAAAGGCACATACTTTTGAGTGTGTAACAAAAGAGTAGGCAAGCTTTGGGACAAACTATCGTCTACGCTTTAACGGACAGCTCTGTCGTGTGCTGCGTGTCATTCCTGTCATCATAAACTGCCCTGTCAATCATCCTGTCACCATAAACTGCCCTGTCAATCATCTTGTCACCATAAACTGCCCTGTCAATCATCTTGTCACAGTTCAAAATCTCCTCCATTTCGTATCTAATTTAATTTCCTACCGTTTTCAGAGAGCATGTCGTACTGTCAGTTCGTGGGTCTTTAAATGCAGAGACTCTCCTTGTGTTTGCAATTTGGATATCATGATGCATTTAAAAAGTAATGGATAAACGTAGCCTATTCGCTTACAAAAGTTCACAATGCTGCTGCAGATGTAATAATGTAGACAACATCCAGTAAATTCATTTTCGTTAGGTTAGATGATAATTAAAATCACTTAAACCCCTTTATTGAAACCTCTCTACACAACCGCGGCTCACACAACCCTCCTGTCTGTAGTTTTTTAACACTTTTCAGGCTACGTGTTTGTAGCTTCTAACCGAATCCCCGTTCAACGCCAATGGGTTGTGGGCAGATATCAGCCGTTAGAGTATGCATTCAGCTCTACACTTCATGATTCTGACTGGAAATAGTAGACCATCCGGGTCTCTTTGAAAAACTCATTTTAACATACTACGATTTCAGGACTTACTAATTCTATTTTCCCAATACTATTTAGGATGGATAGTATGTGAAATTGGATGCAGCAAGGGTCTTTCTAAGTTTTATAAGCTTAAATGCTCGCCTTGCTCTTTTTTGTGATTCACGTCGTGGCTCTCCTGTTCAAACTTGTTCATCAAAATGAACAAATCTTTTTTGAGTCATTTGGTTCATTCAACGAGCAAGGCAAGCATTTCAAGCTTATAAAACTTCAAATTTGTTATTTATTTATTAAATGAGCGATAGTTTTGCTTGATAAGACCCTTATTCATCGTCTGGTGTCGTTTAAAGCCCTTTGAACAGTTTGCACTGAAACATTATATGGAGAAAAATCCTGGAATGTTTTCATCAAAAACCTTAATTTCTTTTCGACTGAAGAAAGAAAGATGCTGTTCTTTTGAACTTTCTATTCATTATAGAATCCTGAAATAGAAACGGTAAAAAACTGTTTTCAGACATGGATAATAATCATACATGTTTTTGAGAGCATAAAATCATCATATTAGAGTGATTTGTGAAGGATCATGTGACACTGAAGACTGGAGTAATGATGCTGAAAATTCAGCTATTTTTCAGAGGAACAAATTACATTTTAATATATATTAACATAAAAAGTCATTTTAAATTGTCATAATATTTTCACAATATTACTGTGTTTTTTGTGTATTTTTTTATCAAAAAATTGCAGCCTTGGTGAGCAGAAGAGACTTCTTTTAAAGACATAAAAAATCTTACCGACCCTAAACTTACCGTTTCTTACGACCTACATATATATATATATATATATATATATATATATATATATATATATATATATATATACATAAAAGAGCACATATAAAATGTTAATTCAACTGACTTAAAACTAACGTTAACCTTAATGTGAATTAAACCAGGGTGTCTAGTAGACATATCTGTAGACACTGTCTTAAGTTAAATTTTAAGACTTTTAAAGACACTTTTTAATGCCACTTTGAATTAAATTTAAGACCAAACCTGTGATGGAAATACACATTATTATTACATAAGTATATGTAGATTTTATGTTTAACCTATAAGTGTACGATGAAGTAATTTAATATTAAATATTTGTTTAACTAAAATCAATGTTACATTTGCAATCGGTGAGAATATTCAGTAAATAGCTCCGGTAATGTTATGTTACTTAACTTTATCATAATAAAAATACTCAACATTTAGAATTTTTACCTCAGTATGTTTCTTCTGTGATTTTTTTATTTTTATTTTTTTATTTATTTTATCTGTGCCATTCTCACAAGACAGGCTAGTCTCAACAGCGCTAGAAATAGATTAT
This sequence comes from Hybognathus amarus, assembly GCA_030378365.1. Taxonomy (NCBI): domain Eukaryota; kingdom Metazoa; phylum Chordata; class Actinopteri; order Cypriniformes; family Leuciscidae; genus Hybognathus; species Hybognathus amarus. The sequence goes on along the minus strand of JAQIUQ010000268.1, from coordinate 1,744,279 downwards.
CCATTATCAATCGCTGTTTATTTAAGAAATCAGAATCATTCTTGCCGGTTCGATGCTTCACTGGTTATTTGACGGACATTGGGTCAGATTGGTTCAGCGCTTATGTGACCAGAAGTATTTAAGGCCCATCAAATCTGACATTTTAAGTAGCCTACTGAATTTGAATCTCTTGTCCTTTTTTCATTACAGGAATAAACATGAGTAATTCAGCACAAAATAAACAAAATGATTCCAGAGCAGCAGAAAGAGCAAGTGAGTATAATTAATCAAAGTCTGGATGCTCCTATAACAATGACTGTGAGGGTCTTTGTGATTTGCATAACTAAACTGAGTCTTACAGGCCTTTCTTAGCTGTGATGAAGTAAAAACCAAGACTCTCAACAACCAGTTTAATTCAATTAAACAACGAGAAGTGGGCATCAACTGTTCGTGTGCGTGCGTGTGTGTGTGTAAGGCGGGTGCCAGAAAGTCTGGGCTACCCCTCGAGAGAGGCAAAAGGCTCTCCTGAGGATGTAACATTTGAACCCTCGCTTCAATTATGTAACCCAATTCAGACACACACACAGTGCAGCTCACACCTCTACTTGAACAATCTCCCCCTTCTCATGCTCACCTGAAACTCACTGAAAACCCATGAAGTGTTAAAGTGTGTACAAAAAAAGTAACTATACATGTTTGGTATCATTTAAAGTGTCTCAGTGCGCCTGGTAAAATGGTCTCATTCTCCCAACCATAATGAAATAGCTAAAAGTAAGTTACAAAATATGAGAAGTAGTGTGTCCCTCTAAGGTGTCCCTCCCCCAGATCCTCCATTCTGATCTCACAGTTGTGAGCCCCTCACCAGGGGACCAAATCTAATTATAATGGGGTTTATAAGGAAAATTGGAAAAGAGGTTCAGAGAGTTGTAGAGAGTCCCACACAACCACAAATCACTGTGTAATTTAATTTCTGTTGCCAGGTGATAATTTCTACAAATTGTTGTTATGATATATGATTAACTGAGGATTTTATTCTCATGAATTGGATATTGAATTATTGCTTCATTACCTGGTCAATAAATTCTGACTGACTCTAAGTTTGTTCTCTCCGAGTAGATTAACTGGATTCATATGCATTAAGTTTGCGTCAGATTGGCCACGGCTAATACTTTGTCACTAGTTAAAGTTTACTTGTTTTTTAGAGACAGGGTTTTCCGTTAGCGCAGCAAAAGCGCTGCTTGACCAACCTAAATTTGAGTATGTCTATTCTACCTCTATCTTAAATTGATGTAACTTTAGATAAGTTTACGTGTAGAAATTACGGGCTCTGGCCAATCCAAACTATTATAAGGGAAGTGTTGTTGGTCAACTCACTGCACTAATATATGGCCAAAACCTCTACTAAAGTATAACGATTGAATTAAGTGAATTAAGTGTATGCAATTCAAGGGGACTAAAAGAAAAGTATCTCTGATTGAGTAAGGGCTGTAATTCGAACCGTCTAAAGATATTAGTCAAAATCCTCTGTTTGGTGACAGAACTGGCGAGATTGTGAATGTGAGAACCGCAGATAGAGAGCAAAAACAAAAAAATTTATGTGTGTGTGTGTGTGTGTGTGTGTGTGTGTGTGTGTGTGTGTGTGTGTGTGTGTGTGTGTGTGTGTGTGTGCTGTCACAGTTCCAACTTCTCATTTTTATTCACAAATAAATTGTATAAATATCTATATAATATTATTTAAATGAATATTTATATAATATTATATAAATTGTTATATTGAACATTGCACACCAAGAAATGCAACCAGAACACATTAGTATTGTATACTAATAAATAATAGTATTAAATAAATGTTTAATAAATAAATGTTAAATATTTAATAAAATAATTAGATATTTAGCAATAGTAATAAAAAAAGCATAAGGTAATCAGCTACTGAATATATTGTAAAATATTTGTTTTGGCAATATTTTTTTGAGTAATATTTGTATATATATATATATATATATATATATATATATATATATATATATATATATAGTGTTATATTTGCTAATGGTTATTTTTAATCTCAATCTTGATTGTAGAAGTGTTAAAAAAACACAAGTTCACTATAACAGAAGAACTCGGACATGGGATTTCAGGAAGAGTGTTTCTGGTGAAGAATCCAGATGGAGATTCCCTTGTGGTCAAAGAGATCAACTACAGAGATGTAAGTACAATCAAGAGTTTACTAAAAGTATTGAACATATTAATTATGGATGGCACTGTCGTCTCACAGCAAGATACCAAAGTCCTTGGTCCAATGCTAAAGAAGCTGGGCGTGTGTGTGAATGCGTCCCAACTCTGGCATAAACCCAGCTAGAAATATTTTGTTTTAAAAATGTTCGGGAACATACCACAAAGTTCTAAGAATGTTTTCAGCGGGTAGTTTTATTTTGGTTCCCAGAATGTTCTCATAGAAAAGGAACACAGCAAAAACTCCAGTGATAAAAGTTAATGTGATAATTAAGTGATTAATTGAGTGATGATTGAGCATTATTGAAGACACCTGATGTTAACAAGCAGAATCACTGAAGGAGAAAATCTAAAATTGTAAGCCACCATTATGGAGATCAGTGTTTGCTTTAGTTGTGCTCTTGACACTTATATTATTAACTTTAGATTTAGTTTGACTGTTCTATCTGAATTATAACTGCCAGATGAACAAAGAAAAAAGTGGTCTAAAGGTGTTAGTTATATTATGACATTCATCATTTGAAATTTATGTTTGTGGTTTATTCTGTTGGTTAACTCTCTAGAGACCTCGACGCAGTCGTCGACGATCCCACACGTCACCTCCGATAAATGTTTACATAGCTCGATGACAGATTTATCGAATTTTCTTACTGTTTTTTCCAGCAGAAAGCTAACGAGCTAGCCATCACGGGGTGCCTTTGGTTTCTTCTAAGCCTTTACAGAAGGTTTTCTATCCAGCCTGGAACTTGTGCTTCCTTTCAGAGGTTTTCAGCAATGATATCCAAACGATTTCTGTCTAACTTTGATACTCTTTAAGTCCATAATTCATAAATATTCCGTCATTTTTGCCGCTAGCTCGATGCTAGCGGCCATTCTGGATATCACGTGATGTTTCACGTGATGGTCTTTTTGACCAATTACAGGCTGATCCGTTGTAAACATTGGTGTGCGTCATGACGCATGAACCAAGCGTTGGAGAGAGATAGAAACGCAGCAGACCCGCTATTCACAACGTGAGATACGCAAAGGAATAGACGTAAATAAAGCGCTGGTCTATTTTGGTGCATTGCAGGATGAGCGATTTTCAGGAGAACAGAGCTTTTTGACAGATGAGGAACTAGATTACCAGGATAGACCCAGCTGAAGTGCATTTATTTATTTACTGCAAAAAGTATTATACATGTATTATAAAAGAATAAAAATAATATAATACATAACATAATAAATAAAATAAAAATGCAAAACCAGTTCTGTGTGATTGCTGAGAGGAACTGTTTTGAAGCTTTGCACCATTGAATTTCATGAGGCCCCAAACGCCTGGACTTCTTTTGGAAAAATGTCAATAGTTTTGGTTCTGTACAAGTTATAATGTTTATTCCTGTGCTCCATGACTCCAAAGACATGAACAAACTATTTTCCAGAGGAAATTTGCTTAGTTTTTATTTATTTGTGTGTGATTTCAATAAATATTTGAGTAATTCAATTTCCGAATAATTTTTTCTTTTGCCTTTATGGTCCCATAACTTATTTTACATTCAGGTGACATCAATGCAACACAAATATGCTGAAAGTTCAATTTGTCCTGAAAAAAAGAGGTGTGTCAATTGTCTGTACACCAAAGGGTTGATGTTTTACAAGCTTTTTTAGTTAATAACACCAGACGGAAAATTTATTGTAAAAATACCCTTAGGTCTCAGAGGGTTAAAGAATAATGAGATTCTGCATAAATATCCAGAATTTTAGATATAATATAATGGATTTCTCAAAAGTTGTTTAAAAAATCTTCCTTTTAGGCACACAGACATCAAGATTCAGTCAATGCTTCTCAGCTATGGTGACAAGCAGAATATTCAATTAGGAAAAGAAAATTACATAGACAATTCAGATCATTAATTTATTCATACCACAATGCATGATGGGAGCCATTAATGAGTTTTGATTGGTGGCAACAAGGATTATTAATGTCACCGCGGTTGAGATGCACAGGCTGATTATTGATGTCTGTGTTTCTAAATAAAACATGAAAGTGATTTGATCAGAATTATTTTTATGAAATATTATGGATTATAAGAAAAACACAGATATGCTGTAGAATCACTTAACTGTTGCTATAAAGTTAAACCAAATCATCTGAATAAGTTCCACTTTTCAGATCACAGCATGATACTGTCAAAACATATAACCAAGACTATCAGATCACAGCTTTCTTTGTTCATTTTACATGTTATTTTTATATAACATTTTTCATGTTATAAATCAATAACAGCACCAAAAACTAAATGTAAAGTGACAGTGTAAGGGTCAAGAGCCCAACTAAAGAAAACACTGATCTCATAACGGTGGCTTACAATTTGTGATTTTCTCCTTCAGTGATTCTGCTTGTTATCATCAGGTGTCTTCAATAATGCTTTTGCTTCAGCATTTTGCGAACATTGATTTGATAATGTTCCTCCTTTGTTATTATGGAACATTGTATAATCTTTTATCTCAACAACATTCCTAAAACATCCTCAAAATGTTACAGTTAAAACGTTATATCTTAGTTTACATTTAACCTTATAGGAACATTATTTGAAATGAGAAAACATCCTTATAACGTTCTTTAAACGTTACATTCAAATGTTTTCTTTAAAACATTAACCAAACCTCTAGGGAATGTTAGCCAAAGTTCTGAGAACGTTTCCTGGGAAACCTGTGTCAAATGCAAATTGTGTGTGTGTGTGTGTGAAGTGATCCCTGCAACATGCAGAAATAATGCTAGGAAGATGGATGGATAGAGATTGAAATAAGATCCATTAGATAATCATCACATAGATTAAACATGTTCTTTGCAGAATGTGAATTTTAATGCTAGACGCAGTCGAAAACGAAATCAACATCCTGAAGAAACTGCAGTATGGATATATCATTGGTTACAAGGACTCCTTTGAAGGTGTGTGTGTTTAAATTATAGAAAGAAGAAGCATGACAATGTTCCTTCAGTCTGAAAGTAAGTTTACATTTTTATTTAGAAAGTGTGAAACCTTTTTATGAATGTGAACAACTACAGTAACAATGAACAAGTGGGGTAAGATGGGGAAAGATGAGGGATGTGCATATACTTTTAATATGTACAGGGTAAAAATACAAGTCATTTTGACCAGAAACTCATTAAAAAGAAAAACAATTTCATCCAAGAATAAAAATAAATAAATAAAAAAGGTTTTGTGGTTGAAATCTAAAAAAATTAAAGTCCTTCCCTCGCTGGGCAATATGACCCCTAACAATGAATGTGAGGAATGCTTCAGTACACATAGAAAAAACTAAAAATGCTCAAAATTCCAACCAAAAATGCTAAAACTACCAAAAGCAGTATTTTATAACATCTACATGATGTGCAGGACTCAGTGGAACAGCCCATTTGCTCCATAGAGTGATACGCCCATCTAGTGGCAAGAGTCATGAAATATCAGAAAGAGGTCGCAAAGTAACGCCCAATGTAAGATCTTTTTTTTTATTTAGGTTGAAATAATGTGAGGAATGTGCTTAAATTTACTATTTATATATTTATTGATAAAATCTACTACCTTAAAGGTAAGTCAAATTAAAAAATAACAAAAGATAATTGCATTAAAAAATAGAAAAATAAGATGAAAATTCAATAAAATCAAACAGAGACATGAACACGCAGCTGAGGGCACTCATGAGCCACGTGTTCACACAAAACATGAAAACATGAAAACACACAGACAGAAGAGCACACAAGAATGAGCGAATATCTCAGAAAGAAGACAAACACTCAGAGGATGAATGTCCGAAGCCCGACACAGAACCGCAGTACCGAACATGGGCTCTGTCACAAACCCAACAACACACTAGACTGAAGTGACGAACCCTGACAATACGAGGGAAGGATGAATACCTTTTTAAAAAGTATTGATTCTCATCTTAAATTCACCCAAATCCTCTTGTTTGGAAGCTTCTTTGGAAGTCTGTGAGAATTTTTTACATTATTTTTTAGACAAGATTGCCTCTATTAGAGCTCATATCCCCCCACCTGTATCAGGACCCCTTTGAAATGCCGACCTGTCTAACAGTGTTTAATCACTTTGAGCCTATGTCGCTTTCTTGCCTCAATGAAATAATTTCACAGCTCAAACCCTCAGTATGTCCCACGGACATTGTCCCCCCCTCGCCTTTTTAAGGAGGTCTGGACCACTATAGGGCCAATTGTCCAAAAAATAATTAACAGCAGTCTGTCTTCAGGAATTGTCCCAGCTTATTGCAAAGAAGCAACTGTAGTACCTCAAATTAAAAAGCAAAATTTGGACACTACCATTTCTAGCTAACTACAGACCAATATCAAAGCTTCCTTTTATTTTTAAAATCTTAGAAAAAACTGTGTTTGCACAACTACAATCCTTTTTAGATACAAATGGTATTTTAGAAGTTTTTTCAATTTGGTTTTAAAGCTTTACATAGTACAGAGATTGCACTTTTAAGATTTTTTAATGATCTTTTACTAACTACAGACTGTGGGGATTCTGCTATTCTTGTGCTTTTAGATCTCACTGCTGCGTTCGATACAATTGATCATGCCATTCTGATCTCTCGCCTAGAGCACTGTGTAGGCATCCGAGTATACAGCTCTGCAGTGGTTCAGTATTGTATTTATACTGACTGATTTTTCTCTGTAAAACTCTGGTGACTCTACATCATTTACCGCCCCACTTCTTTGTGGAGTTCCTCAAGGCTCAGTTCTTGGACCATTACTGTTCTCCTTGTACCTTCTCCCTCTCGGAAACATTTTTTAAAAAACATGGTATTTCCTACCATTTTTATGCGGATGACTCCAAATCCATTTACCCCTGAGAAAAAATGAAAACAGTTGCCTGACTACTTTACTTGAATGTCTCAAGGATATTAAAGCCTGGATGTATTTTAATTTTTTACATTTAAACAAAGTAAAAAACTGAGGTCATTGTGTTCGGACCCAGCCGGGTTTGTGATCCCACGCCAGTAAACCTTGGTTCCCTGCAGCAATACATAAAGCCAGTAGTCACCAATCTAGGTTTTAAAATTGACAGTGTTTTTATACTTGACAAGCAGATAAACACGGTGGTTAAATCCAGTTTTTATCATTTGAGGCTTTTATCAAAAATGAATCCTGTTTTATCTTTTGATCTTTTTGAGTATTGTGATTCATGCTTTCATTTCGACACATTTGGACTACTGTAATGCACTTTACATTGGCGTGAACCAAACCTCTCTTTCACGTCTACAGTTCAGTTCAAAATGCAGCTGCTCGCCTGTTAACAGGAACCCGGAAGCATGAGCACATTACTCCTATTTTGGCCTCGCTCCACTGGCTCCCTGTACATTTTAGAATACATTTTTAAGATTTTAATGTTTGTTTTTAAGTCATTAAATGGGTTGGCACCTCAGTACATCTCTGAACTCTTACACACTTACACCCTTTCAAGGTCACTGAGGTCTGCTGATCAGCTGCGACTGAACGTGCCCAGGACTAGGCTTAAGACCAGGAGGCAACCGCTCTTTTTCAGTAGTTGCCACCAAATTGTGGAATGACTTACCTCCGCACATCAAAGCTGCCCCTACCCTCCACACTTCTAAATCACGTTTAAAAACGTATTTTTATTCCCTGGCTTTTGACTCATTATGAGAGCTGTTTTGGTCTTCGTTGTCACTGTAATTGTTCATGCTATTTGTTTATTGGTTTTTATTTGTATGTTTTATCTCTGTAAAGCACTTTGGTAACCTTGTTGTTTTCTGAATTGTGCTATATAAATAAAGTAGATTTGGATTTGGATTTGAATGTTAAAGAGGTCATTTTCCTATAGGCAAGAAGAAACTTTTAAAGAATATTGTATATTAATGACATATAGGGCATTTATTTTAAACTGTGTTTTGACAAATTAGTTTAAGTGAATAAACAATGACAGGAGAATCAGAATCTTAGTATAAGAAATTATTCTGAAAGGAATATACAGTATATTACTTGTATATGACTCAGGCATGTGAATACACTTGCAGTCAGAAGTTTGGAATAAATGTGATTTTTGGGTCACCCAGGCTTCATTTGTTTGATCAAAAATACAGTGATACTGTGATTTTTGTTTTACTGTATAAAATAAGTGTTTTCTATGTGAATATATTGTAACATGTAATTTATTCCTGTGATCAAAGCAGCGTGACGCTGCTGTCTGGATGAAATGTTGTTGTAAATACGTTCAAAGAATTTCCAATGCTTTTGACTGGTAGTTTATACAAATGTAATTTCCTATACTTGTAAACTGAAGATATTTCATAATAATTCATCATTGGATTTTATTTTTGGATGTTTTTTTATGATGAAGAATCTGGATACTTCTACATTGTGTCGGAGTACTGTGCAGGAGGAGATCTGTTCAAGAAAATGAAAACACAAAAAAACAAACATCTTCCTTTTGAAGAAGAACAGGTGAGTGTTATATATGCACTCTGAGTCAGAGAGATCATTCGCTCTAGAGCTGTTCATTATATTATCTGATGCTAATTGTAGCTCTGATCATATTTAATGATGTATTTTGTTAAAAGCATTGTAAGCATTATAGTTTGTTTCTGGTGTAGTAACTTTGAGATACAAACATAAGGGAAAAATAAATGGAATAAATGACTGCTTTCTTGTTTTCTTCTGTGTGCAGATCATTGACTGGTTTGTTCAGATTTGTCTGGCTCTGCAGTATCTCCATAAGAACAATGTTCTCCACAGAGATATAAAACCTCAGGTAGACGTTGACAAAGGTCATTTAATCATGTATTAAAGTGAAAGGTGATTGTGTTTGTGTTCATGAGATGATTTATGGTGTTCTTCTAGAATGTGTTTCTGACTGAGGAAGGTTACATTCAATCTAGGAGATTTTGGATACTCAAAAGTGCTGCAAAGGTGAAATGAAATAGTAATAGGAATTTTGAAGGGATTTTGTCAGTTCCATCCATTTGAATTTACATGTTTGATTTTTCTACTTTAGTGCTGATGAATATGCAACATCGGTTGTGGGTGCAGAGGACTATATCAGCTCAGAGATCTATAAAAATATGACACAATTCAAAAAGGTATGCGTTTTGTAAAAGATATGGTAAATTATACACACCTAAAGGCCTGGTTTCACAGACAGGTTTAAATTAAACAAGGATTAGACCTTAGTTCAATTAGGACATTTTAGTAGCTTTTAGTCATGTAGAAAATAAAAAAAACAACATTATTGGTGTACATCTTGAGACATTATTTTTAAAATATGCTTTCAGTTATAACAGCTCAATAATGCATTTTAGTCTGAGACTTAAAGGCACAATATGTGTGATTTTTTTTTCGCCACAAGCGGGCACAGTTTCCATCAATAACACATGCGTAGGTTGAGAACGCAGTGATGAGCTGAATGATGGGACTTGCTGTCAAGCTGATGGATCTAATAATGTTTATGGATGAGTGCAAACATTCATGTTTTCTAACATTACAGTGAGCAGGTCGCGATTGCTAATGAGACAGATATCACAATGCGAGTCCCGCGGATATAAAGGAATAAGGACATTTAATTCTACCGAACGACCCCCAAGTGGTGGATTACTCACAAAGGTCCGTTTATTAGACAAATTAAACTTGTGAGGTAAATGCAGCGCCGCTTCATATGGTCTAACGTTACACTATCACACTACACGGCATTTAAATGTGTGTTTAAAGTTATAATGTTATACTAACTTACGTGTTAGTTTGTTTGCTATAGAAAACTAGCAGAAAGCTAGATCAACATTAGAAAACCATACTGACCATATTCTAAAATTTAATCATGTTGAGCTAACGTTATATAACATTGATTTGTTTCATGTACATTTGCTAACCTGTCTAATAAAGCTGTCGAGTTGTGACTCGTGAAGCTCTGTCCAAGTTAGTTGCGGACGTGGAGCTCTCGGCATCTCAAAAACGCCACGCTGATATTGATCCTCTATTTTATTTCTCCTTGTTTGTCCCAAAGTCTCCTTGCCTCGGTCTGATGTTTGAAATAAACGAGGACTGCGTGCCTCTAAACGTTACACACTAAGCAGTTGTCCACGTCTGTCGCCATGGTTACGTCATGGCTATGGCAGTATGAACGGAAATGGAGGATAGCACGGATATTGCGTCATTGACAGGCAACATTTTTTTTTTTCGGGACGGCCACTTTCATTTTTCTGAAATGAAAAAATCTTTGGAGACTTTTGGGATATTGTAAGTACACAACTGCAGGAAATGTATCACACTGTGAAAGTGATTTTTGGTTATTTTATTACAAAATTCTTACATATTGCACCTTTAAGCATTGTCTGCAAAACCAGGAGTTAAAGAACATGAAAGTTAAGCATTCAGATGAAGGTCATCCAATACAATACAATTAACTATAGGTAATGAATGGCAGTTATTATAAAGTGCAAAATAAAGAATAGCTCTTACGTTTAAAAATTTAGCAGACACTTTTATCCAAAGCGACTTACAAATGAGGAGAGCAAAAGAAACGTCTCGGTTATGGTAACCCTCGTAACCTCCTGAGGGAGGGAACGGGCAGACGTAGGTCATGACTGACCTATAGGAATCTCACTAGAGAGGCCAATCTACTTCGAGTGAAACTAAAACAAGCCAATGCACATTGGCGTGCAATCATTTGCATCAGCTGCACTGCAAAACCCAACAAGTTCAGCTAGCTCATTTCTTTTGATGTAACTGATTACCTAAAATAATTTAAGTTTATTTAAAACAATAGTTATGAGTTCTCTGAACTTATTTTCATTGATTCACTAAAACAATAATAATTCTGAATACACAATTAAACTTTACACTGCATTTAAATACTAAATAAAGCTAAAACTTCACTTTATTGAGTGAAAACAGTGAAATCACAAACTTTAAATGAACTTAGAGCACCTGCAGTTACTGCTAGCTCACATCACACACAAAGTCAAATCCAATGACTTAAGCTAACTCATAACTTTTGATGTAACCGATTACATAAATTCATTTAAGTTTATAAAAACACAAAAGTTATGAGTTCTCAGATTTTATTTTCAGTTGAGTGATTAATTAGGTGATTAGTTAAGTGATTAATTAAGTGATGGTTGAATATTAGAAGATGAACACCTGCTGTTAGTCAGCAGAATCACTGAAGGAAAGATGAACACAATAACTACAACTGACTTCCAACCACAACATTCGATGAAATCAACTGAAGATAATGTTTAAATAGCTATAAAAAAGTTTTATGTTAAGTATTATATTTCACCAGATTTTATACTGTAAAACACATTGTAATAAACCTGGATTGGTGTTGTCAAATTGTTACAGCTAGAGAAATTCACTCTACAAAGCAAGCGACATCACAGAGATTGAAACAATAATCTTTATTTGATATAATCAAGGCAGTTACCAAACATGTCAGAGTGGTTCAGGCTCTTGAAGCACCAAAGCATCGGATGCTATTCAGCTGGGACGAACAACACCACAATGGAGCATGCTCTCACAGAGAACACCGTGATAAATAGGCAACGCTATAGCACACACACATCAACCCTGTAGGACACTGCACATGTTCAAACTGCACGTAAACTTCAAACCCAAGACGCCCTCAGATTACGTGATCTCATGAGAATACGTATGTATTTGTACGTAAAGTGTTCGTTCTATCATACGTATATATAATTACGTTTTATATGCGCAGAAACGTATAATACAGACGTATTTACAGGATTAAAACGTCAAATATTTACGTATTGACAGCACAAAAACGTCATTTATTTACGTATGAACAAATCCACCGACGTACACATTTGTACGTATGATGTATCACAATTTATTCATATTAATATCATAGCATTACATTTTGACTCTATTGCATTCCACGGTCTTATTAAGCTGTTACAACAGCTTTTTGAATTTTGCTCAAAAACAAAACAAAAAGACAAAGACAGATGAGAGAGGACACAAAAGACTGCTCACGCTGCCGTGCTCTAACGCCTGCACCGGATAATGAGAGGCTATAAAGAGGCTTGTAAATTCATACTCTGTAGAGTTAAAGGGATACTCCACTCTTTTTCGGAAATAGGCTCATTTTACCACTCCCCCATTTTTCTGAATCCATTCAGTTGATTTTCTAATATTTAGAAGAATGTCAGTAACCAGACAGTTTCTGGTCTCATTGACTTCCATAGTAGGAAAAAAACATACTATGGAAGCAGGGCCGGTTCTATCCCTTTGGTTGCCCTGACGGCGAGATCCATATTCAGCGCCCCCCCCCCCCCTTATTATTATTATTTTATTTTTGGTATTATTTATATTTTTATTGTTGGCCAGTTGTGGTCTGTGCAATATTAATATTAAAAATTCTAAACCTAAAATTGTGTATTATGTACAGTATGTATGTTATGTATTGTTCTACTATAGTAATGAAACATTACAATAATATATTGCATTTTATTGGTGTCAGCCAATGTTGCCCACAGCAACATTACAATAGTGTAGATAAGTGTACAATGTTTTATAATAATAATTTATTCTATAGTGTCCAATCCATTTAATTAATTTAACATATTTAATATTGGGTGCATCCAAGTTAGGCCTATTTTAACTTTTTTAACACAATAGGTACTTTCCCTGGTAATTAGTTACTTTTATAATGATTTAATTCAGTTACTAACTCTGTGAGAATTTGTGAGAAGTAACTGTAACTAATTATTTTTTAAGTAATATGCCCAAAACTGATGATGAGTAATTATTAAACTAAACAAAAATACTCTTATAATCACTCCAAAACTTTAACAAGTTGAAGGATCTGTAATAAATTGTTTATACAAATGCTACAAATAACATTCAAGGATATTTCTATCATCCTACATAGCTGCATTGTTTTATCTGTGTAATGTAATATCTTGTAGATAAATTACAATTATTACCTGGCTGCTACAACTAAGGGGGTTTCAGAGTCCCAACTGTTGTGCATTTTAATGTTTAATTCATTTTTAAATCAAATTTAAATGTTAAATTCCTCAATCTGCTGCAATTCAGTGTGCAAATTGAACAAAGAAAAATTCAAACCTCTATTAGTTACAGTGTCTACATTACACTTCAACATAATAGGCTATATTGTAAAACAAATGCAATGAAATATAAAAGAAACTTTCATAATTAGTTTTGTACAAATTTCTATAAGTAAGCTATAGACTTGGAAGTAACTCAACGTCGGCAATTAAGCAAAACAAAACGAATGGCCTGCCGATGTACGAGTTTCATGGGCCGTTAAGAACAAAAAATTAGATAAAAATAGGCTAGATATCCTATGGCTCAATCAATTAACTTCAAAGTCTACAAACAAAGAGAGCAGACCAAGCTCGTTTTAAGATCTTGGTAACTGCTATGGAGGAAAATGTTGCCATTTGGACCAAAAGGAAATATTAGTTTCTTACATTTGCACAAACAGAAATCTTTTTTTTTTTTTCTCTGCATTTCTCCTTCTCTGAGATTGCTTCTTAATCTATGTGTATAATAAGTCTGGAACTGTGCCCAACAAATACTGTTGGCTTCTGTTTTAATGGGATAGTTCACCAAAAAATGAAAATTCTGTCAGTAATGACTCTCCCTCAGGTTGTTCAACCCCGAAGACCTTTCGTTCATCTTCGTTACACAAATTAAAGATTTTTTTTATGAAATCTGAGAGCTGGATCACTCCTGCATACTAGTTCATAGGCTTCTTCAGGGATTGAAATTGCCGGCCTCAGAAGTTATTCAGACATCGTTAAAGTGACTGTAGTAAGTGACTACATGGTCAATCTTAACTTTATCAAGTGACTGACAGAATTTTCATTGAACTAACCCTTTAACTAACCTTTGTTCTTCTATGGCAAGTTACTTTGGAGAAAGTGTCTGAATATAGTTTTTTATATATTTAATTTTTAATATTCTAGAGGTTAATGAGACTTTTATTTTTCCTTTATCTGACAGTCTAACACCATAGACCGTCGCTGTGCTACATGTCAATAGCTTGAAGGGATCCACACCCAAAGTCTCGAATATGTACTCCTGAAGATCTAAGGGAATTAATCAGTCAAATGCTGAGCTGTGACCCTCATGAGAGACCTTCAGCTGAATGAGATTCTGGCAAAACCATTCCTGGAAGATGCAGTAGAGAGAAATAGGAGGATTCCAGATGCACTGAAACGTAGGTTATTGACTTCCATTGATACCTTTAATGAGGCCTACAATGAGCACTACAATGACTTTGAGACTGTAGTGAGTAGTGGAAAACAGCAACAGATTCACTAGAGGAGATTCATCATAACTGTACTATAGGCAGTCTGTCAAGGTTCAGTGATCGGAGCCGCTGGAGGAATCACTGCATTAGTTAGTTCAATTTTGACACTGTTCACATTTGGAGCGTCTCTGATTGTAGCTGGTGTTGGGATTGGTGTTGGAGTTGCAGGTGGTGTAACAAGTGCTGTATCCAACATTACCAATATTGTCAAACAAAAAGCACTCCTTGAGAGCTTTAAAAAAAAATCAGCAGAACTACAAAAAAAAGTGATTCTTAAGTCACTCAAAAAACTGAGAAAGTTACAGAGGTTACAAGTTTTCGTGATTTTGTCCATAGCTCAACTTTAGATAATCTGCAAATGTCATGGAAAAAGCTGGAAAAAAATCACATTCTTTTCCAAGACTTCATCCAAATGGGATTCAGAACGATATGGATGAAGTCGTTGAAAAGAACGTGATTTCTCAGCTATACACATAAAATTTACATCAGATAAGTTTTGAAAGTGTTTTCATAGTCATTCATGACAATTAGCAGGACATATAATGAATACACAAGAAACTAATACACACAAGAAGAAATGCACCACAATGGCAATGTTCAATGAAAGTTCTGTCCTGCCTCATAATGGCAAGCTCATTGTCACATTTTAAGACATTGTCAGGAGGAATCACTGGCTCTCTAAAACCTCTCTGGATGTCATCAAATGTTTGAAAAACTGAAAACATAGAAGAATGTGCAACCACTTGATATTTTGTATAATATATGTTTAAAATATGTATAGTACATGTTATCGACTCTTCTTTGGCTCTCAACCTGAGTTTAAGAAGGGGAACATTAAGCTAGTCACCTGTCACCAATGCGCACTGAGAAAAAGGAGAAGACATGACAAAAGTAAAATAAAGTTAATTTAATAAAAGGTAAAGTATTTTACATATGAACAAAACGGAAAGAACAAAGGGGAAAACTGGATTGTGCCAAACAAACAAAAGACAATCAAAAATAAACTAACTAAACAGTTTTAATCTAAGCTGAACTTAAAAATGAAAGATCAAAGAAAAAGTCTTCAACGTCCGTGACGTCGCAACTGAACTTGAAACAAAAATACAGAGAGTGGCACAAATCCCTTATCTAGTGTATATAGACAAATAAATCAACTAAGTGTGCCTATCCCCTCCCTCGTTTCGCTGTAACTGAGCCTTGAAGAGCTGTAGTGTTTAAAACTTTCAGAGCTCACAAATAAGATGTTTTTGGGGCCATCAAAACAAAGAGCAAGAATAACATTAGACAGAAAGAAAAAAAAACACTTAACAAAACTAAATAAAGCAAAGAGAAACAAAACACATCACAAGGCAAACACAACACAAAAAATCTCTCTCCCGCACTGTCCCTTAAAGGTGCCCTATAATGTGAAATTGAATTTATGTTGGCATAGTTAAATAACAAGAGTTCAGTACATGGACATGACATACAGTGAAGTCTCAAACACCATTGTTTTCTCCTTCTTACTTAAATCTCGTTTTTGAAAACCCCCTGAAAAACAGGTCCGAATCTCCACATAACACCTAACCTGACTCCGCCAGATGGATTTGTCTCCGCATATCCATCTGCAAATCTCGTCGGGTTCATGACTATAACCCCTTGTTCCCTGAGAAGGGAACTGTAGACACTGCGTCGATAAAATCGACTCTTTGGGGACGCTCCCTGAAGCGTGCGCCTCTGAAGTATGAATGAAACTAATCCAATCCTGATTGGTGTTGCGTCGTGACGTAACATGTGACGGCATACCCGGAAGTATAAAAGTGACGCTGTCACAACGCACACTAGCCTCGCGATGAAGCAAGACGCTCAAGGGTCTACGGGGCGTGGCAACACGACGCAGTGTCTCGTTCCCTTCTCAGGGAACAAGGGTTATAGTCATAACCCGAAGACGTTCCCTATCGAGGGAACTCCACACTGCGTCGATAAAATCGACTCTTTGGGGAACGAGTGCCCACTAGGCCACGCACCGAACAGACCCGCCCCGGAGTGAAACTGTCTAGGCACTCAGCAAGGGTTGAGTACGTGTGCACCGGGCGTACTGGGAAGGTGGAGACTATAAAACCTGATAAAAGTATGTGGGGTCGCCCAGCCGGCCGCCTCACAGATCTCCTGCAGAGGTACTCCCGAAAGAAGGGCCCTAGAAGACGCCATGCCCCTGAGTCTGAATGGGCCCTTAAGGCCAAAGGTGAAGGAACCCCGCACACCTTGTAAGCTTCAGTAATAGCCTGGACAATCCAGTTACTTATTGTCTGTTTAGTTGCCGGGAGCCCCCTCTAGGCGACCCAAAACATACTAATAGTTGGTCCGCCCTTCTCCAGGAAGCGGACCTCTCCAGGTAAATACTTAATGCTCTGACGGGGCAGAGCAAGTGAAGTCTCCCTTCTTCCGCCGACACATGAGGTGGAGGATGGAAAGCCTGAAGGACTACCGAACGCAGCCGCATCCGAAGGAACTTTAGGCACGTAGCCCGGGCTCGGGTGCAAAAAGGCCTTTACTTTGCCAGGGGCGAACTCCAAGCAGCTGGGCGTTACCGCCAGGGCCTGGAGATCTCCCACCCTCTTAAGCGAGGTAACAGCTAAAAGCAAGACCATTTTTAGAGTTAAGTCCTTAGGCGAAGCCGACTCTAAAGGTTCGAAGGGGGCCAGGGATAACCCCTCCAGAACTATTGCCAGGTCCCAGGCAGGAACCCTGGACCTGGTCGCCGGCCTCATCCTCCAAGTACCACGGAGAAACCGAATGACCAACTGGTGCCTCCCCAGAGGCCCACCTCCTACTGGTGCGTGGAAAGCCGAAATGGCAGCCACATACACCTTGAGAGTGGACGGGGAGAGACCCGCAGAGAACCGATTTTGTAGAAATTCCAGAACTGAAGCCACCGGGCAGTTTACTGGATCTACACCATGTTCTCTACACCAAGTGGCAAACACATTCCACTTGAGGCCATATAGTCTCCTGGTTGACGGAGCCCTAGAGCTAAGTATGGTTTCCACCACTTCCGCTGATAACCCAGCATTCAGGTACTGAACCCCCTCAGAGGCCAGACCCACAACTTCCACAGCTCTGGGCGAGGGTGAAAGATGGTGCCCTCCGCCTGAGACAACAGATCCCTCCTCAGAGGAATCTGCCATGGCGGAGCTATGAGGAGTGATATTATGTCTGAAAACCATACTCGTGTCGGCCAATTCGGGGCAACCAGAAGAAGACTGATGCCCTCCTGACGGACCCTCTCCAGGACTCCCGGGAGCAGAGTGATCGGGGAAAAGCGTACAGGCGAAGCCTCGGCCAAGCCTGTACCAAGGCATCCAACCCCAGTGGGGCTGGATGTGAGAGGGAGAACCAGAGTGGACAGTGGGACGTCTCTCGAGACGCAAACAGATCCACTTCCATTGGTCCAAACCTCTCCCATATCGACTCCACCACCTCCGGGTGAAGTCTCCATTCCCCGGGCCTCAGCCCCTGCCTCGACAGGATGTCTGCTCCCTGATTCTGAACCCCCGGGATATACATTGCTCTTATTGACAGTATCTTCCCCTGGGACCAAAGGATAATTTGATGCGCCAGTCTGCACAGAGGGCGCGATCTGAGTCCCCCTTGTCGGTTCAGATAGGCCACCACTGACGTATTGTCTGTCCGTACTAAGACGTGGTGACCCTTGATGTCTGGGAGGAAGCTCCTCAAAGCTCTGAACACAGCCAACATCTCTAGGCAATTTATATGCCAAGTACGATGATGGTCCTGCCACAGACCCCTGGCAAAGCGGCCGTCCATGACCGCGCCCCAGCCAGTCAGGGAGGCGTCTGTCGAAACGGTTTCCCGGCGACATGACACCCCCAATACTGGCCCTTGGGATAGGAACCAAGGTTTCTTCCATATTTGTAGAGAACGAAGGCACCTGCGCGTTACTCTGATCATACGAAACGGATTTCCCCTGGGGAGAACCCCTTGGTTTTCAACCACCACTGTAGGGGCCTCATGTGAAGGAGGCCCAAAGGAATGATATTGGATGCCGCTGCCAAGAGGCCCAGCATCCTTTGGAAGTGTTTTACAGTGATGGCCTGGCCCAGCTTCACCCTGGATACCATCGCCAGAATTGACTCGATACGAGCGGGAGACATTCGTGCCTGCATCGTAATCGAGTCCCACACGACTCCCAAAAAAGTCGTGGACTGGGATGGTTCTAGCACACTCTTCTTTATATTGAGTCTCAACCCCAATTGTTGAATGTGGCCAAGAACGACATCTCGATGCCGAACTGCCATCTCCCGAGACTGGGCCAGAATGAGCCAGTCGTCGAGATAATTTAATATTCGAATCCCTTGAAGTCTCAGTGGAGCGAGGGCTACGTCCATACATTTGGTGAATGTGCGGGGAGAGAGTGCTAGGCCGAACGGAAGAACCCGATATTGGTAAGCTTCGCCCCGAAAGCGAACCTCAGGTATCTCCTGTGACATGGAAGGATGGAGATGTGAAAATAGGCGTCTTTTAGATCTATCGTGACAAACCAGTCCTCGGACCTGATCTGACTCACGATTGCTGGAATGGTCAACATTTTGAACCTGAACCTCCTCAGAGATCGATTCAAAATCCTGAGATCCAAAATCGGCCTTAACCCCCCATCCTTTTTTGGAACTATAAAGTACCGGCTGTAAAACCCGGACTCCCTGTCTAACGGGAGAACATGCTCTATGGCTCCCTTCAACAGCAGAGTCTGCACTTCTTGTTCCAGCACCTGAGCCTGCTCTGGGACCACCGCAGTTCGCACCACCCCAGAAAATTTGGGGGGGCGGTGCGCGAACTGCAGTCTGTACCCTGATTGTATTATCTGCAGGACCCACGCAGATATGTTGGGAAGGTGTCTCCACCCCTCTACAAAATCCACTAAGGGTACCAGCCTCTCGAGACTGGCCTCTGGTGTCTTTTGAGCATCTTTTTTGACTTCCTGAAGCGGAATACCGGCAGGTTGTAGTCGATATGGCCCTTGCGACCATAACCGATGCTTCACAATCGTTTTTCGCTGGAAAATGATGCGGCCCGAAGCGCTGCTAAC
Organism: Hybognathus amarus; assembly: GCA_030378365.1. NCBI lineage: Eukaryota > Metazoa > Chordata > Actinopteri > Cypriniformes > Leuciscidae > Hybognathus > Hybognathus amarus. Next base: position 1,724,668 of record JAQIUQ010000268.1, on the reverse strand, counting down.
GGCGGGCATGCATCTTTTCCTAGAGGGCCCCGCTGCGAGAACAACCTCGGTTGCCTCACAGCGGAGGGGGCAGCCCTCCGAGGTCCCACCACGGCTAGGACCTCTTTCCCGAAGTCCTCCTAGCCTGAATGACGTCCCTCAGGTCGCCCTTCTGGCTGGAGGACTTCGGGTTTTCGAGAACGCTTCCTCTGTTGCCAAGCTCCCGGAGGAGGGGCCCTAGAGGAAACGCTCTCCTTTTGCTCTGCCCTGTGTGAGGAGCTGGCTGACGGCTGGGGCTGATCGCTTTGCCCCACCCTACTTGATTTGAACTTAGCTTTACGAGGGAGGAACTGCTGGAACGCCGCAGATTGTTTCTTCGCCTCCTGGAACCTGTCGACGACCGAATTACGGCGTCGCCGAACAGGCCAGAAGGCGAGAGCGGCGCGTCCAGCAGGAAGGACCTATCCTTATCTTTAATACCCGATAGATTCAGCCACAGATGTCTCTCCGTGGCCACCATGGCCGCCATTGAGCGGCCAACGGCGCGGGCTGTTTCTCTCGTAGCCCGGAGAGACAAATCTGTGGCCTTCCTCAACTCGGATATATCCTCCGGAGTAGGCCCCTCTCCCTCGTCCAAATCCTTCAGGAGGTCGGCCTGGTACGCCTGCAAGATTGCCATGGAATGCAAGCATGCACCAGCCCGACCTGCCGCCATATAAGCCCTGCCAACCAGTGTAGATGTTTCCCTGCAGGGCTTACTAGGCAACACCGGGGTCTTAAGGGAAGACGCCGATTCAGGAGAGAGATAGCTCGCTGAAAGCCTCCTCCACCCTCGGCATCTTCCCGTATCCCATGTCTCGAGCCCCAAAACGTTGCTATAATCAATTATACTAGGGCTCGAGACACGGGACGAGTGCGGTCTTTCCCATCGATCTCGTGATCTCTTTATGGAGATCTGGGAAAAACGGCAGACCCCGGCGTTGAGGCTGTGACCTGCGCTTCAGGAAACGCTCGTCCAGTTTGCTCGTGACTTGCGTTTCCTGATCATTTTGTGGCCAACTGATATTTAATTTGGCCACAGCGCGAGTCACAACCTCCACCAGCTCCTCATAATTAAGACCATACTCTGGCGTGCCGAACTCACGATCGTCCGCATCGATGCTGAGCACGTCCCCTTCCTCAGAAGCAGACAGCTCAAGCATCGGGACCTGATCACGGGCAGGAGAAACCTCTCGGGCTCCCGCACCGCTATCAGAGGCCACGGGATCAGCTGATGGAGAACGAGAAAATGCCTCAGCATTCTCGCTCTCCTCAGCTAAATCCCGCTGCGAACCCCAGGATCTCATTCGCCGCATCGCCTCAACGAAAGCGGGACCAGACCCCTGGGGAACGCGAGCCTGACCGTGCTCATCAAAGCACGCCAGTCGGGAGCGCAGCACTCTTATGGGGAGAGCTTCACAGTGATCACAGGCACTCTCTTTCTCGAGAGCTGCCCGTGCGTGCTGCGCTCCCAAACAGTTCACACATAAAGAGTGTGTATCCCCACCCGTGATATAGCGAGGGCAGGGATGCACACACCTCTTGAACTGCTTCTCGGCCATTTTAATCTCAGATATAATATATATATAAGACAAACAACACCAAATAAGACAGACAGTTTTGACATATAGCGCTTGCTGAAGAGCGAAAGCTAGTGTGCGTTGTGACAGCGTCACTTTTATACTTCCGGGTATGCCGTCACATGTTACGTCACGACGCAACACCAATCAGGATTGGATTAGTTTCATTCATACTTCAGAGGCGCACGCTTAGGGAGCGTCCCCAAAGAGTCGATTTTATCGACGCAGTGTGGAGTTCCCTCGATAGGAACTTTCCGTTCAAGAAGTTTTGGTAAAGGGCGAAATACTGGTTAGCTGATTGGCCTATGTTGGTGATAGACGGGCCAAATCAACCAATCAGATCAACGAAGCACATGACGTACTAACTTGCTGCTGCAGGTAAAGGCTCGTTAGCTCAGCAAAGCAACATGTCGGTAAAGGATATTTGCCGTTTATGTAACTACAATTTGCGAATAAAAGGCACCATTTCAGCTGCCCGGTCCATATTTCACAAGAAGGATGCAAGAGAAAAAAGCATTAGCGAGCGGCTAAAAGAATTAGGACTACCGCTGTCTGAAAATGTTTCTAGATCGCGTTGCTTCCGCTTGATTGCGTCACACCTCAACCCGCCTCAAAGCCAACGCTGATTGGACGTTCGTTTGGTGAACTGCTCCCAAATTTTCTTTAACGGAAAGTATCCAGACTGATCTGCGAGTGAAAGCCTTCAAAAGCTCGCGAGATCAGGATGGTCTCGCGAGGCTACATAATACCGAACTGTTACGCAACAGTCAGGATCATTAATATGTATGACCCCAAATATTTGCATATTGCCTGTCCATGTTCAGTGACAGACGAGACGGAGCTGCGCAGTCGAAGCATGGCAGTTGGATCAGTGTTCGGATGTACACATGAACACAAATGTATGATTTAAGTTCCTTCATCCGAGCCTCTGAAGAAACAATGGGTTCATTTTATTTTCTCTGGATATTTCCAAACATTTCACCGACGACTGTTTCCTCAACTTGGACCAAGAGCTGGCCTCGGATCAGAGCTGATGTGTTATTGTTGTTCAAGTTCAGACAGGTAACGTTAATCTTTCACTCAAAATCGTTCAGTACTGTTTATGCATCAGTAAGTCAAGCCAGGGACTTCACATCGTTTCTTTTAGTAGGATGAAAAAATAATAATAATTGTGAATAAATTATATACAGAAAGCGATCAATATCTTTCCACACCGCGCAGTTTATCTGGACACTTGCCAAACTCGTTATGAATTTAATGACGCACGTTACTCTGCACAACGAATCTCTACTGTATTTACATGATCGTGTCTGCATTAGTGAAAGCAGAGAAGGCATAAACTGCATTGCAATGATAATATCTTCATCCTCGTGATCGACAGACTGTCCTCTGCTTGCTCAACACAGGAACATTTTATGTGATGGGAATCTAAATACTTCAAAAACATCTCACGATTCGTTAATCTCGATGGTTGTAATAGTAAAAACGTATAATAGCTGGAGTAAAATTATTCGAGAGGGTTTCACATCACATGTAATACATAGCTATTTCATATGCAAGCATGTCAGCCAATCACAGCAGAGGCCGGTTACACATACGACACGCCCTTCAAACCAAGTGTTCAGATCAGAGGCTAAATTCAGGCTAGGAAAAATGCCTTTTATTTCTAAATTATGACTATTTTTTATCTAAAAAAACATATGAACATAATAAGGCCAACACAGGAAACATTATAAAATAATTAAAAAAAAAACATGTATAGGGCACCTTTAATTGGCGCTTTCCCGGGTGTCAAGACATCAGAATGATGAGGATCCTACCTCACACGGGCACAAGCAGTCAACTCATTACAGATGACTGAAAGGCAACAACAGACGACGGACAGAGTAAGAGAAACAAAAGTAACCAAAAGAGAAACACAGAAACACACCCAACCACACTCCTGACGTCCTAAGGACGTAGCATTAAACAACAAAACTGTTATTCGAGACTAAATTATACACACAGAAAGCAACATGAAAACACTAAGAACTCTCTTTATAATTATAATGCCTGAATCTGTCTCAGCGCAGGCTCAACTGGCTGTACAAAAGCTCCCATTATAATGAATGAAGCTCTGCATAGTGTCTCTAAACCTGATCGATATCGGTTTCATATTTGTACTTTTACTTAAATAGAGTATTTGTTTTACTGCTAGAGAAAGAAATTATAACTTTTATTTGTATATCAAAGTTGCCTCTGGGACAATGATTTATAAAGCTAACCTGAACAGACCACACACAAAGTCTTCTGTCTGATTGTAAGTATTTTAAAGTGCTTATAATTTAGGTCAGATTCGACTACTCAACTTGAGGATAGTAAAAATAGAAATGCATTCAAATTAAAAATGTAAAATTGCAAATGTATCGTGATGGCAGTGAGAAAAACAACCCAAATGCTGTTGACAACAGCACCATCCTCATAGATCACCCAAAAATAAAAATGATGTCATGAATTACTCATTCCCATGTTGTGTGAAACCTGTAAGACTTCTGTTCATCTTTGGAACAAAAATTCAAATCTTTTTAATAAAATCTGAAGAGCTTCCAATGGTAGCAACTCAATTCAAGGCCGCAGACATTTTAAGAGTCACTAGTCGTTTCCTTATCAGAGTGTGTTGCTAATCATTGTCCTGTTAGTAATAAAGGCAAGTGAGATGAATAAATGTTAGTCGCACATTCCTGTTTTATCTGCAGAATAACAACTACAACATGCATTTAAACATGAATCGATATATTCTTTCTATTAATGGCCACACTCTCCTTTGGAGCATTATGGCCACCATGAGCAGCATGTCTCATTTTTAAAAAGAAAATATATCACTTCCGGTTTTGGACGCGAATGGAGTAATTCGCGCCTATCCTCGTGCTCCTTGTACAGTTATTTTATTTTACCTGTTTATATCGTCTACGAATAAAATTCTTTTTCCTGAATGTAATTAGATAAGTTTAATAAACACGGAAACAGAAAATTGCATCTAAATCAACCAAACACGCGAATAAAGACATAATTAAAGACGACGTGGCTGCGCCTAATGGTGAGGTTAGCTGTTGACTAGCCTATTGGAAGACAGAGTCTCTCTCTGTTCCAATTTCAAAACCGCTTTGACATCCTTAGAGGCAAAACTTGACCTCATCCAGGCCACAGTGTCGGACCATGGACCACGATTAGCATCACTGGAATCCAACACAGACCTCCTCAGTGAGTGAATTCACTCTCTGGAAGCTGTATGTGCTGATTTGACTGAGAACTCACGCTGAACTTTGAGTCCAAGACAGCAGACTTGGAGGGCCGCAGTCGGCGTAATAATGTCAGGATCATTTGCTTACCGGAATACGTTAAAGGTCCGCGGCCGCAATGTTCTTCTCCGAGATGCTGTCCGAAATTATGGGAGAGCAGATCTTGCCGTCTCCTCCTGAACTTAATGGGGCACATCGGGCTCTAATCGCTAAGACGAAGCAGGGAGGGAGGCCGAGAGCGGGGACAATCCGTTTTTTATCGGTATCAGATCAAGGAGGCGGTGATACGTGAGGCCCGTAAAAGAAGAGGATCTTTGCAGTACCATGGCAATCCGATCGCCGTTTCTAAGATGACTATAGTCCGGAAGTTCTGGAACAGCACGCTCAATATCGTGGGGTAATGGCAGAGTTTTAGTAATCTTGGTTTTAAGCCATCCCTTCTGTTCCCTGCAAGGCTGAGGATCCTGACTAAGGAAGGTGAGCAAAAGATGTTTGCATCGGTAGATGAGGCCAAGGAATTTTTGACGGCCCACCGTCAGTGCCTCTTAGCGCTATGACTGCCATTCAATAAGATTAAGCGGTGGACTTATGACGTTATATACGTTAAGTCTTCAATGAATGATTGGTACTGTTGTATTTGATCTGATACTACTATTGAACTGGTATTGGTAACACTTTAAAATAATGGTCTGTTAGTTAACAAGTATCTATGCAGGAAGTAATAGGTAGTACTGCATTAACACCAAAGTTAATACTATTAACTAATATTATTAAGTTAATATGACCATGTTAAGAGTAAAACCCCCACAATTGTTCACTTTTTAGGCATGTTACTTTTGTGATTAGTAATTAATTGGTTATTATTTCTTAGTTCACAAGTAGTTCTCAATGAGGATATATTTCTTTAGTAATAATCAAATACCTACCAAGGAACTACCTTTGTACTAAATTACCTATTACTTAATGTTTAGTTAATATTGCTTCCATGTTAGTTAATAGTATTAACTTCGGTGTTAATGCAGTACTACCTATTACTTCCTGCATAGATACTTGTTAACTACGGACAATTTTTTTAAAGTGTTACCACTGGATTTGTTATAACGTATCTTGTTTATTCTTTGGTTTAATCTCAAATGTTTTTTTGCCAGAGATTCGATTGCTATTTTTGTTTACTATAGGGAATTATTTTTATTTTTTTATATATTATTTTTTACAGTCTCATTTATTTTGGCCTGCCCTGAGCTCATTACATTGGTCTAATGTTTAAGTATTCATACTTCCTGAAACAATTATAGTTGTGCCATTGTTCTGCTCGTATATTAAACATACTATATCATACTATATGATATAGTATGTTTAATATTAAACATAATAAACATACTATATGTTTAGTATGTTTAATATACTCACTATATAATACCGTATCATATAGTCTATATGATACGGTAATGTTATCTATATGCTGTATAATGAGGATACTTTGCTTCAAGGGACTGAGGATTATATAAGGTAAGGCAAAATAAGGAAGTGTTCAGAACACTTAGTTCTTGTTCTGGTGGGTTTTGCTGGCATTGTAATGTTCTTTGAGGGTGGGTTGATTATGTGGGTGGGTTGGGTTTTTATATGGGATGGCGTCATGCAGACTTAATGACTTTTATGTTTGTTTTTTCTTTGTTGATATAATGTTATTTTACTTTTTTCATTTTCTCATTTTCCGATCACATGCCTCTGATAAGTATTCTTTTGGGTAGAGAGTTAAGATTTTTGAGTTGGAATGTCAAGGGCTTGAATCATCCGGTTAAGAGAAAAGGGTTCTTTCTCATCTTCGACAGCTCAAAGCAGATACCTTCTTGCAAGAAACCCATTTACGCACTGCGGATCACAATCACCTCAATTGTGGTTGGATGGGTCAGATCTTTCATTCCTCTTTCCAGGCAAGGACAAGAGGTGTTGCTATTTTGATTAATAAGAATGTATCCTTTGTACCAATTGATATCATATCAGATAAGAATGGCTGGTATATAATTGTTGTAGGCACACTATACAATAAGAATATAACTTTAGCAAACTTTTATGCCCCTAATTTTGACGATGTCAGTTATTTTTAAACACACCCTCACTCCCCGAGCTCAATAGGCGCTCTAGCGACAGACGGGTGTAAAGGGGTTACACACGGCAAACAAATCCTCTATTTTTTTAAATACCTGAATATGGTATATCGGATGTGTGGCGGCGCTTGTACCCCCCAAAAGAGAATATTCTTTTCTTTTTTTTTTCTTTTTTTAAATGTTCATCACTCTTATTTCCAGATTGATTACTTTATACTGGATAACGATTTGATTTCTAGAGTTCAGTCTTATAACTAACTTCTCATAAGTATTATAATATCAGACCATGCTCCTCTTACTCTCGATATGACTTCTCTGAATTTGTCGTCAATATTCAATTCAATCCAATTTTATTTTACCCACACATAAATTCAAGTCTGATGACACAAACCAATTAGCACATATAGTTAGTCCTATGTGTGAATCAGGTCTCCCAAAGAAGCTATCCAAAGCTTATATAAGGGAGCCTGAGGCATTAAAGTAATACATTACATACAAATACTTAGACTAAACACCAATCGCATAACCAAAATTTCATACAAAAATACACAATACAACATAAGACACAACAAAAGTAAATCAGGACAATGCTTTAAGATCAACTGTAGACTAGGTAGGCTACTTTTACCAATGATTAGATGTTTATTTCTGGTGGCATGAGCATGAAGCGGACTACTAATTGGAATGAGCTGAGATAGCCGGCTGTTTGTGGCATTAACTACTCGGTGCATAATGCACGCATTATGGTATATGTTCAACTCAGTAAGTCGAAGGAGACCTAACCGGTGGAAGAGGGGTCTTGTAGGAGTGTTGTACCAAGACCACGTTATAGCTCGTATTATCTTCTTTTGTAGACTTGTTTTTGTAGACTAATGTGAGGTTCAAACAAAGTTTTATACAGGGTAAGAAGAGCAGGTAATGTAAGATAGTGCCGTATTCTGAAAAATAGGCCGACATATTTTGAAAGCTTCTTATCAAGTGATCAATGTGGCATTTAAAGTTTAAACATTTATCGGTATAGCTTCCTTTTACAGTCCAGTTACCCATGTAAATACTATGTACTTATTTTAGTAACTACAATTACTGGTTAATAACTAGTACTAACCCTGAACCTACCCCTAAACCTACCCCTGTTCCATGTACTTACCTTATATCATCCAGTACTTTCAAGGTAAGTACACTGTAGGTACACTGTAAGTACTGTACTGTAAAAGGAAGCGTTACCCATTTATCAATGTGAACCCCCAAGAACTTTGTAGTAGTGGTTGGTAGTATCTCCTCATCATCTACATTGAGGCAAAGCTGTTTATAGTCGATGCCCTTGTGCTTGATTGAAACATTATATAGTTAGTTTTTTTAATGTTGAGGGATAATTTATTACACTTGAACCAGATCACAATTTTTTGTAGTTCTTCATTTTAAATAGTTTGTAAATCAGTTGGATCCTTATGTGACAAAAACAAATTGGTATCATCTGCGAACATCACCTTTTGGAATACTTGGGAGGAATTCACAAAGTCATTTATATATATATTGAAAAGTAATGGACCCAATATTGAGCCTCTGGGGAACCCCATATTAAGTTCTTTCATTTGAGATATATGGTTATTAATCATCACATATTGTTTCCGACCATATAGATAACTTTTAAACCAGTCGAAGCTATCTCCTCTAACACAATAATGATGTAATTTCTCTAGAAGAATATTAAGATCAATAGTGTTGAATGCCTTAGATAGATCAAGGAAAACACCAACTCCACAATCACCCTGGTCTAAAGAATCATCGAATTTTTTTCAACAAGATCTGAGAACAGCCATAAAGGTAGAATTCTCTTTTCTGAAACCATACTGCGATCTTACAAGAATATGAAGTTTATCCAAATATAGACTTAACCTAATGTGTACCACTCTCTCTAATACCTTAGACAAAGATGGTAAAATAGAAATTGACGATAGTTACCCATATTGTTTTTGTCATCTCATTTGTATATTGGAGTAATTCTGGCTATTTTTGTCATACTTGGCATGATGCCATACAGAAAGTGATAGGTTAAAGGTGCCATCTGGAACTCTAAAATCAAAAAATATTCCAATTTTCCTTAACAGATGGGGGCAGTATACCTCCAGAAATTGAGTTGTGCCGCGCGACGCACTCTCACGTCTTCAAACAACACAAGCGAGCTGTTTTGCTCTTCTCACGCATATTATTCAAATCATTTGACACGATAGTAAAAGGTTGGAAGACCGCAGTTTCACGTGGAGCATTTGGAGATTTTTAGAGATCAGAGACTCAATGAACAACATCTCAACACTAAATGATGAAGACTGTCTCATAGACGCCTGTCTCAAAACAAGCTGGTGCATTTTGACCATATGGGTGGGAAAATAAAAGCCTGGGCTATTATTTTAAGTTTACGGTATTCGTTTTGTTCATATTACACTTTTGTTAGTTTGAATTAATTTGACAGACAGCATTCACTGATGTTGATCAAGCTAGTGCCATTCAGAGCTGCCAACTCTCATGAATTCACCTGAGACACATGCAATTGACACTTAACAAGCAGGTTAGTTAAGCTCTCAGATTCTGTCAATTCAAACAATAAATACCGTTTTGGCGCTTGTACATGTTACACCACAGATCCCTAGCGCACGTGAACCGATCATCTCTACTAGCTAATGGAAAAAGAACATGAACACTGTTGAAAGATACAGTATGCTACAACTTACCAAAATGTATTCCTCATGCATGATGTCGACCAATCATTTTTTGAACTCTTCCCTGAACTGAAATGTAGTAATCGGCTGTATTTCCACACGACTGACTTCAGGTTCAAAGTACACAAACACACATAAGACGCGCCACTTACTCGTCTATTGCAGTTTGGCTGGTGTTTATGTTGCCCGCCGCATACCGCCTCCCATGGCCGAAACTGGTATTACGACACCTGACGGGCCGGGGCTAGTAATTTAGCATGCTAATTTAGGTTTATATCTCGGCAGCAATATAACTTTTCAGTTTTTTAATGACATTATTGCACTTATTTCTTCTCATTCTTTTGATGCATGTAGCTCATTTTCTGTATATTTTAACCTCAATTATTAAATATGGCACCTTTAATGCAATGCATAAAGTGGCTGTGCTATTAAGTCTGCAACACCTATAAGAATTTTAGTACATATATCCATTAACCCTTTCGTCATCGAGCACTTTTCAAGTCTGTAATAATTTTATAAATTTCAATTTTGTCAGTAGGTTTCATGAAGAAAGATTGCATGTAATTTCCATGGAGATACTGTCTAAAAGAGGATTCGTTGGGAGGTCTGATATTTTTGGCAAGATCTTCACCTAATGAAACAAAGTAATCGTTAAAACCATCAGCTAATAAAAGTGAGTTGTCATTCGAACATTCAGGTAAACAGCTGACTTCTGGCCCATATTTAGTACTTTATTCAACACAGCCCAGGTCCTTTTAGAGTCACCTTTAGGCCACCTTTTAGAGTCACATACACACTAGTCCAAACCTTAGCTCTCTAAGTTATTACGGAGCTGCTGTAGCGTTCTTTCATTCAGGACACTAATCTCTTATCTTACGGCAGTTAAATGGAGGTTTGGATGCCAGGTTTAAAGTATAACACAATTGGATAGTGATCAGTTATATCAGTCAGAACAACACCTGACTCCAACCTCGAATTTTGGATATTTGTAATAATATTATCAATGATAGACTTAGAAAGACTGAGTTTTCTCTGGTATATCTATTAATGGTTGGTATAAAAGAGGAGGAGTGAAGGGTGTTCATGAAATCATTTTTAATAGGACCATCCCTAGAGATGTCAATATTAAATCCCCAAGAATTATACAATTGTGATTTTTCCTATTAATATCAAAAAGAGTTTCCTCCAATTTCACATCAGGGGGCGATACACTATGCCAACGGTGATATTACTGGTTTCATTAATATTTATGTCAAGAAACAATGAATCTGTTTGTTCATCTTCAAAGGCCAAATTGTCACAGACATTGGCCTGAAATCTTGATTTAACATAAAGACATACACCTCCACCCATTTTACCTGTTTTTGTAATGAAATGTATAGCCCTTGAGGTTAAAGAATCCACAGTATGACCTATCATTAACCAGGTTTCACTGCAAGCAATTACATCAAAACAACAACCTGATGCAGACAGCATTGACACTAATTGATCATAATGTTTAGCTAGACTTCTGATATTAATGATGAACCACTTAAAGTTATTATTCATACTTAAGATATTAAAGATTTTCTGAGGTCATATTGCTTACAAGTGATATATGCACCAATGTCACTGCAGTGCCGAACCTCCCCATCATGATCATCCAGTTCATCCAAACCCATCCAAAAGCAATAGACCTAGTCGCTACATCTAACAACCATGATAAAGCATATACACATAAAGCATTCAATCCTAAGTACAAACACAAAATCAAAATAAACTACATACACATTTGCCAAGATGCACTCTTTTTGCATCGTGCTCCATTTACACCCACACACACCCTCACATCCACACTCACTCACAGCCACAAGTAGATTTATATAGAGGCACAAACTGACACATTCTGTACCATTTGATGGTAATCTCACACCCACGTTTATGAGTATAGTTAGATAGTCAATTTTCGGTACATCAGCCTGTTCAAATAACCACATAGTTCACCAGCCAGTTTAAAGCGATGTCTTAACATATTGCTTTACTTCTGGAACCGAAGAAAAAGACATCCTACCTCCTCCTTAGGTTTGATAAAAAGTTTGGCAGGAAATAGAAGCGTTGTCTAAGTCTGCGTGTGTACGTACTTCGACATCACCTCGCTTGACATCCTTCCGTCTGCGCCACAATTTCAGGTGGATAATCCTCGTAATTGAGATGGGATGGGATTGGAACTTCAACTGGCCTCTTTTGGCCCCGAGCTTCGCGGACAATTTTCTCCTTTACGAGGTACTTGTGGAGGCGGATAATCACCGATCGCGGTCTCTGGCCTGACCCCGGTTTGGCAGATGGAGATCGATAAGCCCATTCGCACTCAGGCGGGGAATCCAGGATGTGTCCAGACACCTCTGGCCAGCATTTTTGAGAGAAGACTGTCGGCTGTTGCTGCGCTTCGATGGATTCAGGTAGGCCAACCACCCTGATATGAAGTCGACGATGCCGGGTTTCCAAGTCACTTACTTTCATGAGTAGCTTGGATTGCTAATTTAACACAATTTGCTTCCAGTGTTGCCAAAGCGAATCCGTGTCTGCATTTTTCTTTAATATTGCCGATCGATTCACTGAATGCGCTGCAACAGTATCATGAATTCTGATCCAGTTCATGCTCAAGTTTGCAAGTGTTTCTTTCCAAATCCAGTGTTAATACTTCTCGGTTTTCTTCTAGAAGTTTGTCGATAGCGACGCCAGAGTCAGAGCCACCGCAATCTTCAGCAGATGTCGGGTCAGCGGCGTCTGGTTTACTCTTAGAGGGTCTCAGGCATGATTGAGCATTTAGTATAATGGTCTGGTGGTTTATGTCATAAGTAGTAATGTTCAGATCAAATTATATGTTCTTACATGTTCTTAGAAGAAGTTTGACTGCATAATTGCTTGTGGTATTGAAGACGCCATGTATATCGAGCAATGACACGTCGGCCATCTTTTCTCCAATAGAGATTCTCCAAAGGATTCTTCCCCAAGGAGGAACTGGCGTTTCAATACTTCACTCTTGGCAGATTATAATTTTGTTTCCTTTGTTTCTGACCAAATTCCCTTTTTTCCGAAGCGTTAGAAATCAGTGGACATTTCGAGAAGTCAACAGTGTGGGAGGCCCTTAAGGCATATATTAGAAGCCAAAATTATTTTCATATGGTGCTAATAAAAGGAAGTAGCCTGGATGCCAGTCTCTAAACTTCACCCACAACATTTTGCAATCACTCACAAATTATAAGTGTATCCACTGCATTCTCAGTGGCTCGGTATGTTGGGAGTTTATTGTTAATTTTAACACTCTTGAGTGTGGAGTGAAATAGACTCTGAGAAGTCTTAATTTTACTCTGTTTAACCATTACAACCTGTTTTTTTTTGTTGTTGTTTGTTTGTTTGTTTTTTGGCTGTAATAATGAACATAAGAGACTCACTGAAGCAGTAAAGGGAAAACCTTCTGATACAGCTGTGATTTAATAAACTCTACCAATACTGCAGTAAAGTATACTTGTACAGTCAGATTACAAGTGTAAAGGTACAGTGTGTTATACTAATGTATTAAAGGTAGTGTGGTTTCAGTACTTTGCAATAATTACAATAAATCTTGCTTATAGAACTATTGGAAAAATGAATACACCATAATAGGAACAGCTTGGGCAAGTATCGTCAGCAATGGCATTTTCTGGTGAACAGTGAAGAGGGAGAGCCTTATGTGGTCAAAGAGATCAGTTACAGAGATGTCAAGTATACAATCTGAAGTTTATTAAAGCATCACAATTACATCTGTTTGCTATTACAAAATGCTACTCGAAGATGGCATTTTTAACTGTTATAAGTATCACTTTTACATTAATGTGTTTCTTTAGCAACAAAAATAACAATAAAATAAAAAGTGTTTCTGTCAGGAGACGGATCTGGACAAAGTCAGAAGAGGAATTGAGATCTTAGAAGTCTGAAATATCCATATATTGTTGACTACGAGGAATCGATTAAAGTGTGTTTGTTTAAAGAGTCAGTGTTCCTTAGTTACTGGATTTAAAATATAACTTTTCCGAAATATAAATTTGTCCAAATAATGTTGAACGATTTCTGTGTAAAAATGAGGGACAAAAGTAAACAAAGACCATCTGAAAACCAAAAAGTCATCTGATGATCATTGCAGAGAGATTCTTAGATACATTGATGAATGCATTATCAGTTACATTATTATTATTATTTGAATGAATATTTCTTTATTTAGATCAAGAAACTGGACATGTTTATATTGTGATGGAGTATTGTGCAGGAGGAGATCTTCACAAGAAGATGCAAGCAGAGGGAAAGAATGGGGTTTTTGAAGAACAACAGGTGAGTGTGTTTTATGCATGGAAATGTACATTTATTTTTTATTTAAATTAATCAATTTGTTTACATGTAAAGAAAATAGAAAACTACAATGTTGCTCATTTGATAGATAACTAGTCTCTTTTGATAAAGTAAAATTGCCTATAGGAAATATGCTTGTTATACTGTTACGACGTGTGAACTCAAAAACAAAGAAGATCTGGATCCAAACTGAAACTTAATAATAAACATAACAACAAAAACCTGTGTGTTTCCACTGTCTGTAGATCCTTGACTGGATTGTTCAATATGTGTCTTGGCTCTGCAGCATCTCCACTGAGAAGAACATTCTTCACAGAAGCAATGTAAAACCACAGGTGATAAATGCTTAATTATTTTTTTTATGTATTTTTTACCAAACCAAATGAATATGATTTATGATTTAATTCTTGTATCACTCAAGAATGTGTTTCTGACTGAGGATGGTTACATTAATCTTGGTGATTTTGGATGCTTAAAAGTGCTAAGAAGGTGAGAAATTGGGATTTTTAAAAGCTATTTTCTCTGATATTATCAGTTTCATTTTTCATGAGTAAATGTTTTTGTTGTTGTTGTTGTTTTTTAGTGCTGATGTTTATGCAAAATCAGTTGTGGGTTCAGATCTCTATGTAAGCCCAGAAGTGCTTGCACACAAGTATAATTTTAAAAGGTATGCTTCTGTGTGCTATTCAGTTGCAGTAAATTAAATAATTGCCAGTAACTAACAGCTACTTTTGACTTGTTTAGTGACATATGGTCACTGGGATGGTTGCTCCATGTATCTCTGCATGCTTAATGTGTGGGTGAGTATATTGTTTTCTTCTTTGTTAAGCACTGTATTTAACTGTAATTGGCAATAATATTAACTGTTGGGATTATAATATTTAGCTTTATAATGTAAATTTAGAGAAACATTTAGAGAGAAACTCAGCAGTGTATAAGATATCGTACAAAAACCGCATGCTAAATAAAATACTGATAAGATTTTATCAAAGGTACTAAAGGAACAGACACTGACAAACAGACAGCAGATGTCAAAAACACAGAAACCTCTTGAGATGCATAAAATATAAACTCAGTAGGCAGAAAAAAAATACATTATTTGTTATTTGTATAAATTCTCCATTGTCAGTCTGTAGAGGTTAACCAGATTTTCCTTCATCCCACAGTCAGATATCAAAGAGCGTCGCTGTGCACATGATTTAAGCATGACAGGAATCCCCCTCCCATCTCAGAGAGATACTCAGAGGAACTGAGGGAGTTGATCAGACAAATGTCTCAGCTGTGATCCTAAATGACAGACCTTCAGCTGATGAGATTCTGGCAAAACCATTCCTGAAAGATGCAGTAAACAGAAACAAAATAATCCCAGTAACACTGAAACAAAGACTTCATGAAGGTCACTGAAGATCTTTGCAGAGACCTTTGAAGACTTCCAATGCCTTTCTTAATGAGTGGAAAGAAACAACAGATTCACTAGAAGAGATTCACCGTAAATGCACTATAGGCAGTCTGTCAGGTTCAGTGTTCGGAGCCGCTGGAGGAATCACTGCATTAGTTGGTGCAATTTTGATACCTTTCACTTTCGGAGCATCTATTATAGTATCAGGTGTTGGGATTGGTGTTGGAGTTGCAGGTGGTGTAACAAGTGCTGTATCCAACATTGCCAATGCAGTACAACAAAAAGCACTCCATGAGAGACTAGACAAAATTAGGCAGAAGTACAAAGATGTTAACAGACCGATTTTCAACTCATCAGATGCATTGAGGTTACTAAGAAAAATCCAAAAGTTCAGAAGGTGTTTCAGAGACTCAATGTTTGATAACATACAAGACCCATGGTGGGTAGATAGAAGTACCTTTACATTATGGTATGCCGCAAAACTCTTTATTCTATATTTGTTGGAAAATCTTACAGATGTTCAGACAGATGCTCAGGCAGGTGATCAGGCAGGTGATTCAGGCAGGTGCTCAGGCAGGTTTTCTGGGCAGGATCCTCAGGCAGGTTTTTGGGCAGGTGTTCAGGTAGGTGTTCGGGCAAGTGTTCAGGGAGGTGTTCAGGGAGGTGTTCGGGCAAGTGTTCAGGGAGGTGTTCAGGGAGGTGCTTTGGCTGCCAGAGCAGGACGAGCAGCAGCGGCAGCAGCAGAAGCATTAGTTGCAATAGCTGCAGTCTCAGGTGTGTTGAGTGGACTCTTAGTCATAGCCGATGGTGTCTTCATAGCAGATAGATTCCAGAGAGATTCACCAGATGAGACAGGGAGAATTAAATGATCCAGAAAAGGTCAAATCCAGTGTCCTCAAGGGCATTGCACAGATGAGGAAAATGCATAAAGAACTTGACAATATCTTGGAGGCAATTAAGGAAACAAGGGAGGCACTAAAATAGAATTATTAAGTGAAGAAGTGAAAGGGTTTTGCAGACACAAATGTCTATGAGCCAAACAAGTGTGTATGGGGCCAAGTTGTGATCATTACTGCATATAAGACATTATTTCCATATAACACACAGGTGGTAGTTTGTTCATGCATTATTTTTCATGATTTACTGTTTAAGGAATTCATGTTTGCTTTGTTTTAGAAGATGTTTCAGTGATTTACTGGGCAAAAATAACTGACTCAAACCTGATTCTGAAGAATTCCAAGAAAAATCCACAGAATATGAGACAACACAGATATTACAGTTTTTTTTATTTTATTATGTCTTCTTTAGTCAACTGTTCTGTTAATTGTTATTGCATTAATCATAGCACTGTGATCATATGTACAAATCATTTACCATGATTATTGTATTTAACTGGCTCAGAGCATTCCAATACAAATGGGTTTTATTTAGACAGAAAGACCAAAAAATAAACATATAACAAAAAAGGACTCCTTGTTTTTGCAAGCAGCAGCAGGGAAGATCATGTGGTCATGGTTAATATTGGTCCTTAATTTAAAGGGCGGGTTTACTGCTCTTTTCTCTTTGCATGATTGTGTTTATGGGGTGCAATATAACATGTATCTGTGGTTTTTCTTTTTTTAAAAGTCTTATTTTTCATAAATTTCACCTTTATTGTCAGCCGCGCTCTCCTCTGTCCCCTGCACGAACGTATGAGTTCCTGAGTCTATGAAAACATTCCCTCAGAATGACGTTGTGGGCTCAGATTTGGTCCCGTTTGGGCCGGTGTGTTGTGATTGGCTAAACTGTTGCTCACGTTGTCCGTAAGATTAACGCCCATTACCTTTACGAGCAACGGGCGGGCATGCCAAATGTGGATACCATAGACGGTGGATACACGTAAATAATGATGTGGAGACTGCAGTATCAGTGAGGCAGAATCAGACCGAGAAGTCGCGATGAATCGAGTCAAGCAGAACCTCACCACACACGGCTCTTAATAAAGGTTTCTGAATGATAATTTGCTTCATTTTTTAACTTGATACACGTTTGTTTTACACAATAGCATCTGACTGGCAACGATAGCAACTGACTCGCTAACTAATGTTATACTCAAACAGCGTTTGCAGGTTTACGTTCTTGATTCAAATCGAAAATAAAGTCATAAAGCATATATATATATATATGAAAAATACATTTACAACATTAGTACTTATACAAAATTCAGGTCCATAATGTTTGTACGCGTTTGCCGTAGACACAAAATAGCCTAACTAGTAGCAGCTAGCCCATAAAGCCTACAAAGCAAGCGCTGGCATTTGAAATAAAACAAAACAAAACAAAACAAAACGCTCCGTCGGTAATTATACATGCAAATACATTTAAAATGATGAAGTCTTAGCCTACTTACAGTGTGGCCCAACAACTGCTGACTTTTAACTGCTGGTTTGAAAGCTGGATCTGCTTCATGATTCCAGAAACAGTTTCTTGTTTACATTAATCCGGTATTGAATTCGTGGAGATTCTGGAAGCTGTCTCTCGTAAATGCGCAGCACAGAGAGCTAGATTACCATCGTCACTTTCAGGAATATAATCAAACACAAATTGTGTCCATTGTTGTCGAAGTATAGTGTCCGTGGGAAGCCCGAAAACACAGAAGACCTGACAGCTGCGTGAACAACTCACTCGAACGCATGCCCTTTCCTGCATATTCCGGAGGGAGGGGTTGATGCAAATGTGTGGGTTAGTGACGTACCATAACCCAGCTGTAGTCCAAAACGAGTCGTTTTTGTAGGCAATTTTACTTCCTGATTTTTAAAAGACGATATCTCTGCTTACACTAAACTTTCAGTGCTGCAACTTGCAGATACTCTTCATGCACCAATAGCAACATTACACACTATTTGAAATCAAAAAATGAAACTGCAGTAACCCCGCCCTTTAAGTTGATTTGAAGGAACTTTCTGTATGTAGATATTGTGACATTGTTATTCCTATTTACTTAAAATTGTAATATCTTATATGTCATAAATACATTTATTTACTTTAGTTTGTGAATTGCACAATCTGTTTCTGATATAGCTTGATGCTAACTATCAGAGGTGGGTACAGTCTCCAAAACTCTCCTCAAGTAAAAGTACAAGTACTTATAGAAAAGATAATGATCTTAATAGTTACTTGAGTAAGAGTAAACAAGTATCCAAATGAAAAAACGACACAATCAGCTTCTTTGTATCATAATACTGTATAAATAATTCACTGGATCACTGGACCAGCACATCTTTTCCGCGGCACTGATTGGCTCTCTGGACGGATGATGTGACGAGAATGCGTCAATTTTGTCATATAGTAAAGCAACTAAAACCCTTTAATATAACCATAATAGTGGCCTTTTTTTACAATATACACAAATACAATAACAGATTATTTAGACAGATATTTAATTTAAATGATTATATCACTATCATAATTAGATGTCTTTGCAACAAACACAAGCATGTTATTGAAACCTGATGCAGAGAAGAAAGAGTTAATACTCTTAACATGTGCTCTGCAGTGCTCTGCTGAATATCTGAACACAAACAACGATTAAATGCACATTGACAGATCTTCTTCCATCTGTTCTCTAATGTGTAAGCAAATGTATAAATCTGCAGGTGCATGTAAATGGTTTACTGAATCTAAAGCAAACACAAGATGAATTTGCCCGCTACTGTGTAATACCCACAAATACTGCGGGTTGGGTTTTTCAATTCATAGGCTACTCTGTTAACAATGGAAGCTTATTTAATGTATAAATGAAGGTAGGCTACATGTCCAAAGAAAGTTAATGTCGTACGTAGTAATATTGAAATGTAATAATCTTTTTTATTTGTAAAATGTACTATTACCTGTATGCAATGAAATCAAATGTTGCTATACCTGTAGAACAACATGGCATCATGACTTTTGCGTAACATACACGCCACTTCTCAAGTGTTATCTATGAGCTATCCGCATGTATGCTTGTATGTTTACGCCATTAAATGTCCGAATCATTTCGCGTGTATGTACACGCCGTTAAATGTCCGAGCGAAACGAACCAAAATGTAGATCTACATCTGGGGAGCGATATATTTTTTTCCTAGGATGGTAGGGGAAGACTCATAAATAGTATTAACCCCAGTCACGGGTAGGTTTAGGGACGGGGGTTGGGGTAGGTCATATATTTATACAGTAATGTAACGTTAAGTGCACGGCGTTCATAAACACGCTGAAAAGGGATTATGCATGTTGATAGCACGCCAAAATGGAAATACGAATTTGCGTGTCATACATACGCCATTTCATGAGATCAGACTGTTATAGTCCATCAAAAACAGTTAATCTTGGACCTTGTTATTTTCAGACAATATTGGGAACAGTATTTGTTTTTTAAAACTTTAGAGTTGGGACCATAGGAATAAGTTCCTGTTTTGTGTGTGGTGTACAGGCTCGGTGTAGTCCATCTTGGCCTTACAGTGTTCTTTAATCGTATGCGGAGAACGAACCACCTCAAAGGCGTTATCAAATAATCAGATGAATGCAAAACCCGCTGAAGTTCAGAGCACTACTTTCAAGATGATGAGAAATGCAAGAATCTCAGTTATCTTTGAAAAAACAAGAGAGAAATTTGAAGAAGAATTTGGATCAGTCTCAGCATTTTGCTGATCTAGGTTCAAGCTGTGTTGCTGTACTGCTAACTCGTCACTGGGACAGTCATTTATGTTATCAGATTGTCCAAAAACAAAGCATCTGTGCTTCCAGTAAACATGTTTTCTAAAAGAATGGAATTGTGAAAAAGCTGATTGGCACAGATCTATACCACAGGTGATACTAAAATTCGGTTCATGTGCATCTCCAACATGTTGGATTAACTTCACAAGTGTGAATGTCCTTCGAGTGCACTTTGGGCAATGGTACAGTTGAGGCATGATGAGGATCTATTACAAAAGGTTTATCAATTGGGTAAAGTCACTGGCAGTGGTTTGTCTCCCTCTTCCACAATGTTGACAATGCGCCTCTGAAGGAAAGTCAGTGTGTTTTTCAGGTGTGGTGGATATGCAATGTTGAAAGTAAAGCTCATACAGAAGGCTGTTAAGAAGGCTTCATCGAGGCTGGTGCACTGGCACACATCTATTCAATCTACATTCACCACACTGAGCCCTCTTCCAATGATCGACAGTGAATGACACCTGACCTGAATACTGCATGCTGATTCGCTGAAATTCGACTTCTCTGCTTGCGTTCACAATTCTAAAAATCATCTAAAATGATTTAGTGATTGGCTCAAACTTAGGAATTACTGCTCCAAGAACCACATGCGGCCTTTGCCTTTTGATGACCCATTTCAGAACAGAAAGTAATAATTTACTATATAATTAGTTTGTTTTGACATTGTGTGTGTTCAAGGTGACACCTCTATAATTGCGGGTGTAACACACGAAACAAAGGCTTTACTGTGCTAAAAACATCAGCCTACTCAGGGGATAAAACGGAGAGGGTGTGTGACATACTTTCAAACTTTCTGGTATTTCACAGTTAAATATTTAGTTGTGTTCAAATTTACAGTATGTACTTTGAGGTAGTGAATTTACTTAAAATATTGTGCATATTGGGCTTGTTAGGAATTTCATTTCAACTCAATCAGACAGTGCAGTTGTAGATTAAACATCAGTAGTCTTGAACTTGAAAAATCAATTGATGTGAATTGATGTCTTTCGGCAGTTGAAACACACCTTCAAGTTGTTTCTTTCATGCTAAAACTAAGAGATGATATGATCACGTGCAGCTTGAACTGAGGCGATACAGCGATCTGTCATCACACAAAGAGCCACAAAACAGTATTTAGTTTTCAAAGTTCTTAAAAACAACATTTGAAAGCATGACACTTTGTTTCATACCTAAAGTAATCTGTTCTGTCTCATCTGTGAGTGTCTTCTTTGCTCCTCTATGTATGTTTGACTTGATGTGTGGCGTGAGAGCTTGTTGGACAAAGCAAGAATAACTAAGAGGGACGTCTCTTTTCTAAAGGTCAGTTGATAAAAGTTCATATCTGTGTTTTGTATTACGTGCGAGGTTCTATCTACACAGGTTTGTTCTAACTTTATTACTTAATAAATTATATTTTGGAGCAGCTAACCCACTCCCACACTGTAAAATCCACTATTTCACTATAACACTTTTCAGTTAACTTTGCCTAATGTGTTGTAAAAATCTAGTCATCTGTACTATTCACATACTGTGCCTTGTTTACTCAGAAAACCCAAGTTCAGATTAATTGGTGTAAGTGCCATTTTGTCAAGCAAAAAATAAAATAAAAATATTTTTGAGGCGGGGCAATTCTTAAAGGTTCTATATGTAACTTTTTTTTATAAAATGAATCCTATTTTTATTTCCGGTGTTTGAAGGGGTTGTAATCACAGATTGCAATGATCCACTTTTCGGGTTTTGCTATTACCTCTGAAGGCCAATATTCATATTTATATGTGAGGTCTCCGGGTCGGATTTCCTGCGACATCCATCAGATGTGACGTGCATGCGCGCTCCCGAGCCTCAGCCTCTCTATCCTCATATACAGTCTATGCGACCAACCAACGGCACTTCAGCTGACGACATGGAGTCTTATAACCCCCAAAACGTCCTGCCTCCAGCACAACACAGACTCCAACACAAACTCTACATAAATATATAAAAAAAAGTATTATCTGCTCAAGCTCGTCAGTCGTCAGGCAAAACTTGAATCTGATCGAGACTCCAGACCAAAACGCGGATCAACATAGTAAACTGTAGTGAAATAGCAAGGTAAACTCTACATGAAACATGACATGAATAAAAAAGAATGTTCCAGGATAACAAAAAGTAGGTGCTTTAGGATGCAACTATATTATTTACTCGATCTACTGACTAACGTCGTCATCCCACTAGCAACTATCATATTGTTTATAATACACATTTCCAGACACGTTCAGTATGTCACTTCCTACGATCTTACTGATACACTGAAACTGTTCAGTCTAGTTCACTGAACCGTTTCCGTTATACATTCACCTGTTGACATTGCTGATTGTGAAAGATACACGAATACAGTTAGAGAAATGGCTTATGCTATAAAACATCACATGTCGGCTAAATGTAGTTTCTGTAACATTATCATGGACGAGCACAGAGCATTAGTTCAACGTCAAGCTGATAAAAGTAGGCTATTATTGTACCTGCAGTGGGAGTTTACATGAGTGCATTGGTGGATCCCAGCATGCATTGCAGCATGAAGAATATCACCATTGTTGAGATTCATATGTTGATTCTTGATGTATGTGTGTGTCTAAAGATTTGTTTGTGAACAAACCTGTGTAGATAGAATCTCACATGTAATATAAAACACAGATATGAACTTTTATCAATTGACCTTTTGAAAGAGACGCCCCTCTTAATTATTCTTGCTTTGTCCAACAATGTGTTCTCTTGGGCAAGAAAGTATTGTTGGTGAATATAATCTTTTAATAACAAAGATTAACTTTTTTGTCAGGCATAAAATTCATGAATCACCTGATCATCTTTGTTTCCGGATTTCTTTACAACAATTTATGTTTTATTAAATGTTACAAAGACCATAAACCCAAATAAAATCCTGCCCGATCTCATGAAAGTGCATATCAGTACAACAAATGTTATTTCTCATGTCATTTATATGGCAAAAATCCCCCTAATCTGAACCAAGGGGTTTTCAGTGCGTAGCATATGCACGCAAAAAACATTTTTGGTGTATAAGTGGCACGAGAAATAACATTTGTGGTATAGATACGCACTTTCACGAGACTGCGTTGGATCATCGTAACGGTGATCAAACATTTCTATTCATTTGTTGTGTTTAATTTAATAATAGTCAATTATGATGTTGACGCAACATAACATTGTAACACTGATTCAATGCCATTACATTTGATTTTTGATTGAAATTTCAACATTAATTGCAGGTGCAAAAGTGATGTTGATTCAATGCAGTTAACGTTGACTCATTAACAGTGATTAAACATTGTTTCGATGCTTGCTTGATATCTGGGCTGTAATACACCCCACAGTGGAAAGTGAAACCGTCTTCTACCGGCTGAG
This sequence comes from Hybognathus amarus, assembly GCA_030378365.1. Lineage (NCBI taxonomy): Eukaryota > Metazoa > Chordata > Actinopteri > Cypriniformes > Leuciscidae > Hybognathus > Hybognathus amarus. Next base: position 1,701,094 of record JAQIUQ010000268.1, on the reverse strand, counting down.
CCAGATCTGCACAGAATGGAATGGTTCATTAACCAGAACGGTTTGGCTCAATGGTGGAAATGTGTTTATTGTATCTGATGAATTTAAGAGAAAGGTGAGGCCTTTACAACTGCAGGTGTCTCAGAACAAAAGCTGAGTTTGCAGAAAAATAAAATAATAGCAGCAAAATACCTTAGACAATTAACAGAGGGTGTGTGACATACTTTAAAACTATTTGGAATTATATATGTTCTATTTATACCATTGTATGGAGAAAAATATGATGCTGGTTTTATGTGTTTTTCCTTTTGTGCATGTTCATTTTTCTGTTCCAGCTCACGTCAACTACTTTACAACTCACACCATTAGTTTTAGCAGTATTATTATACTTACAAAAACAGATCAGATAGCAGCTAGAAAACACACAAACTAAAATGTCAAGAGCCCAACTAAAAGCAAACACTGATCTCCATTTTTAATCAATCCTCAACATCTAAACCTCTGTTAATTCTTAATAAAAACTTCTGCTGAGATCTTGAAATAAAGTCAGTCTGGGTGAGTTTCTCAAAAGTGTGTCTGAGTTTTGTGGGTCACTGTTGTGTTGAAGTATAGAGCTTGTGCTTCAGTCCAGGAGAAGAACGAGAAACACTGATGCTGTAGTTCAAATGCAAGAGCTCGATTGCAGTGATGTCTATATTAACTACTTAGATTAGTTGATGTGTTTTTTTTGTTGTTTTTTTAAGCATTTGCATGCGAATTATTAGCAGATTAATAATAAATACAAAAAAATGCACCGTCTTTTATTGTCCTGATACTCTTTGTATGTGTTTGAATTAGCAACTTAAAACTTTGAGTAAAACATTCTTGAAAAATGAAGACAATTATATCCCTTGTGTTTTCAAAGTACATTTATATTTTACAGTGTAAATATATGGTCACGTTTTCATTATGTGAAAAGTGGCTGTTTCTAATCAGTGTATTGTAATATATAAATGCAATATTATTCCATATATTTTCAGTGTATTTAAACCATTCAATATATGGACCATAGATATGTGGAATTATATTTTTGTTCTGTAAGAGTGATTTTAGTAGCGCTGATAATGTCTGTCATTTAGTATTACAAATATTGTTCGTCTTGGACAACGATTGAAATGTTAGGTGTGTGTGACTTGAAGCGGCGCTAGAGTGTAGACGGCTCTGTGCTTTTGAATCGTTCTCGCAGTATTTTAAGTAGCAGTTAGACATTACACTGCAGAGGAATATTCTCATCTTCTGTTTAAATGAGAACTGAAAATGAGAATTATTATTACTTCAGTTCAGGTTTGGGTTTCATTCATTTTTCCATAAAACACTACATTTCAAGCATACACACTGCACATCCCACATAAATAAGTTCAAACCCATTAAAACTTTTTGAAAACTGTACTGTATGTAATAGAATAAAGCACATTGTTTCATATATTAGAACTTTTATTCTTTAAGATGAGTTATGCATACAGTACCTGCATTTTATAACAGATTCTGAGAACAGTGAGACGTAAAACACATTGGATTGGGAGGGACTTCAGGCTTGTTAAATAAACCAGCATTTCAGTCGAAGCAGATTGTTCAGACACACACTCCAGCACAAGATCACCAGTGAGAGCACAGCTTCAGGGCAGCGAGCACCATGGATCCCAAGTGAGTTTAAATTATATATATATATATATATATATATATATATATATATATATATATATATATATATATATATATATATATATATATATATATATATATATATATGATTTTTTTTTCCTACAGGAGGACATACTTAAAAAAAAATTAATTTAAATTAATGAACTCTGGAGGCTGAAAGGTGCAATGTGTAATATTTATGAGGATCTATTTACAGAAATACAATATAATATCCATAACTATGTTTTCTGTGGTGTATGAAGACCTTGCATAATGAATCGTTATGTTTTTATTACCTTAGAATGAGACATTATCTCCATTACCCCGAGGCCCTGCTCTCTGGTGTGGATGCTCAATTGCGCATGAATAACAGTCACACCTAGCTGTTCTAGATCTATTGCACACACAATCTCGCTGCAATACATTTTTATCAAGTAGAATAATACAGCATAATCATGCACATAGTCTCAGCTATGACTTTTTTTCCATTTATTCAAAAAAATCAACTGTGCAACGAGTGTCTTTACATCAAGTCAGCTCAATCACTTTATTTTTTGTCATCATGACAGTTTAAACAAATAGATTAGAACACTTGGTAACACTTTAGAATACTGTATCTTACTTAATGCATAACTAATAAGGAATTAATAAAGAACTAATAGGTAATTCTTTATTAACACTTAAGTCACTACTGTTAACTACTAAGGAAGATGTGTTAACTAATCAGTATGTAATATAATGTTATAAATGCGTTAAGTATCAGTTAGTTAATCAATAGCTAATGAATTCTGTCATACCTCCTGAAGAACTACTATTAATTATCTATTAATTAAGGTTCAAGAAAAATAACTATGAAGTAACTACTAATTAACAGACATAGTCAGTTTGTCATTCAGCACTAATAAGAAAGATAAGTTCAGACATTTACCTATAGGCTCTTATCTGCAAATAAGCAAAAACATATCATGTTTATTACACCTTATTATTATACTTAGTTCTTATACATTTTAAACTTATTTTGCACCATTCAAGTTCCGGCAATATCGCGGTAGCCACATACACTGAGCCTGGGTTCTCCCAAGGTTTTTTTATTTTTTTTTGGTTTTTTTTGTTTTTTTTTTCTGTCACCTGACGGAGTTTTGGTTTCTTGCCACTGTTGCCTTTTTCACCTCTCTTCGCCTTTGTCGCAAGTAATTGTTGTGTATTTTACAAAGGTTTAGATGATTACGTTAATATATATAGGCTATATGTATATATATTTTTTTTCAGTAAGTTTGATTTGAGTCAGAAGTATGTAATAATTATTTATTAATTACTAATGGGTTCCCTATATTTTCACTTTAGAATACTGTTTCAGGTTATAAGTAATTCCTGAAGGACTATCTAATAATTATTTATTAATTACTAATAAGTTCCTTATATTTTTACTTTAGAAGACTGTTTCAGGTTATAAGTAGCCTAATTCCTAGATAATTATTTGATAATTATTTATTAATTACTAATGGGTTCCCTGTGTTGTCACTTTAGAATACTGTTCCAGGTTCTAAGTAATTCCTGAAGAACTATTTAAAAGTTATTTATTAATTACTAATAAGTTCCTTATATTTTCACTTTAGAAGACTGTTTCAGATTATAAGTAGCCTAATTCCTGGATAATTATTTGATAATTCTTTATTAATTACTAATGGGTTCCCTATATTTTCACTTTAGAATACTGTTCCAGCTTCTAAGTAATTCCTGCAGAATTATTTGATACTTATTTATTAATTACTAATAAGTTCCCTATATTTTCAGTTTCCCTCAGTCGTTGCCTCAAATACATGAATTTACTCAGTGGCATTCGATGCTGAGGAAAACAGACACACACAGTACTGTATATAAAATATACAAATAATCTGAGGTTAGTTTTGTATAAATGTTCAGTAGTTACTTCTTAGTTATTTTTCTTGAACCTTAATTAGTTGATAATTAGTAGTAGTTCTTCAGGAGGTATGACAGAATTCATTAGCTATTGATTAACTAACTGATACTTAACACAATCATAAAATTATATTACATACTGATTAGTTAACACATATTCCTTAGTAGTTAACAGTAGTGAAGAAGTAGTTAATGAAGAATTACCTATTAGTTCGTCAATAATTCCTTATTAATTCTGCAGTAAGTAAGATACAGTATTCTAAAGTGTTACCGAACACTTTTCATTCATACATAATACATTAATTCATTACAACTGTAGGCCTACTACACAACTAATTATTTAAAACACTGTAACCCTAATAAATGAGATAATCTCACTATGCATAAAATACATAGAAACTAGGGGTTCGATCCGATTATCGGCCTGGTCGATTATCGGCGCCAATTTTAAGCATTTTTATGGTTATCTGTCATTTTCAAATTCGATTTGCCGATAAAATTATTTTATTTTGAAATGCGCTATATTTGGCTTTAACGCAGCCACCTCTGTCGGAACTCACCACTCTGTAGACTAGACTTATGTCCCCGCACATCTGATTTATTGGGAGTCACGAGTCCGGCCAATCAGCGCGGCAAGCTGAAGGCACTGAAAGTTTTGCACAGTCACACCGAGAGCACTCTCTGACTGGAGCTGCTTCACTGATCACGCATCAGTTGCCTCTTCAAAGTTAAGGCAGCAGCAGATTTTGCTGAAGAAGCAATACACTGAAGTTGCAAAATACCTCAATATAATAGAGCCCTGTGATTTCCACGATGCAGAAAACAGACGGAATCGCGACTCCAGTCATAAAAACAGAATTTACTGTATAAAGCGGAATATCACGGAATTTGTCAACTTTTTGATGAATTAATAAAAAGCAGGTCAGTACAAATCAATCCGCAAAAAAGACTATTTATATATGAATCCTGTGTGTCTCTAAATGAATGGCGTAGACGCGTGATTTCATTTCTCCATGGCTACCCGTCAAAATAAAAGTTCGGTTTCACAAAGTCATAAAAATGTCATTTTTGTTACACTGTAAATAAATTGAATAAGTTTGATGATTTTAATTAATTAGAAATGCTTTTTGATTACTAACATTTTATTTAAAAATTAAAATAAGAGTCTTTAGGTTTTACAAAATGTTTACAGATTGCTGCTGGGTGCTCCCTGCACTTTTTTACAAGTTAATATTATTATTATTATTATTAATAACAGTTCTCAGATTCAAAGATATGTTTAAAATCATTTAAAGAAAGTATTTGTCAAAACTTAATTTTGACATAAATTCACAGTAATAAGTACAATATTCAATATTTTGAACCGATATATATGTGTGTGTGTGTGTGTATATATATATATATATATATATATATATATATATATATACACACACACATATATCGGTTCAAAATATTGGTTATCGGTCTATTTGATCTGTAATAATCGGTATCGGCAACGGCCCTGAAAATCACATATCGGTCGAACCCTAATAGAAACTGATCACTTCAGAGTCACGTTCATTGTCTTCATGGCCGCAAACTAATCATTAAGATCTTTTTAATCCAGTTTTGATGCAACGTCTTTTTCAATGGATAGCAGGGCGAGCCCGCACAATCTTAAAAAAAAATGCTACAACTATGAAAATGCATATTTTTCTCAGTTACACATGTAGCACTCATTCCCTGATAGAGGGAATGGAGACGTAGTCGACGTGTCGACTGATTGGGATCATGCTCAGGGAGCCTGTCTTCTACGTTAAAATGACTCAATGCACATTGGCGTTTTTCCAGTTTTCCACATGCACCAGTTGTTTTTCGCTGAGGAGCCGACCGGAGTCCAGAGTCAGCGGTGGTCCAGAATTAGTGACGACAGGACTGACGTCTCCATTCCCTTCTTCAGAGAACAAGGGTTACATACATAACCGAGACATTCCCTTTCAGCTGACGTTCCTTAGCGCAATGGTCGCAGTGTTTGTACAGACAAGTACAAGCTTGCTGAGCAGTGGTGTCTCAAAGCAAGGTGTACTGCATCTAGGGTTAGACGGTAGGCCTGGTGATTGTCACAAGGAGTTTGCCGCTCTACCATGGCCACCGCAGGACTAGGCCGTGGAGCGGTCTTCATATGGAGGAAGCCGTGCTATTGCAGCTGCGTCTTCCATATGCCTCGGGAGCCTCTGAAAAGTTTCAGTGGTTCCCTTTCTTACTTCTGTATAGCACCAACCAGACACTTTCCTCCTGAGAGAAGTGTTGGACAAAGTCCATCTGTGATTCTCAGCCCATACGCGAGTTTACTTTTTTTGTTGTGCAGCACTCGAAGGGTAGAACTTTGTACTGACTTCGAACCCTCAAACATTAAAAACACAGGTATAGCCTGTGTCGCGGAAGGATAGAGATCCTAAGTACCGTCCTTCAGGTCGATGATGGAAGTGCTACTTGGGGATGAAGAATTCTAAAATGCATCTCTGCGATAGCAACTTAAATGGAAGGTCAAAAAAGGACCCAAATCAAGACTTGCAGGTCCAATATTGACCGTAACATACCACCTTTCTTGGGTACAACGAAGTATGGGCTAGAGAAGCCGATCTTCATATTGGCTGGAGGGACCAGCTCAATCACATCCTTCACCAGTAGGAGTGCAATGTCCGTGCTGCTGCCAGGGGAACATTATCTCAACACTGAAGTTGGTCCAGAAGAAACACTAGAGCAGGGCATATGAGTGGGGGACTCCACCTTCACGAACGAAGGCGAGTCTCGACTCTAGCGATTAGTGCTGATTGGGTGGACACCAGCCAAACTGAATTGTAAGCAGAGTCTTCTGGTACGGAACAGCCAGCTGGACAGGTTGGGAGCATTTTAATCATCTATGAACCGGGCCAAGGGGACTAGGGGCACCACAGACATACCCGGGGTGGGGCAGCGAGACATAGAATAGGGACTCAGCTCAGAAGGCCCAAAGGCGGCCCGAAGCGGGGTCTGAGTGTGCAGTGCAACCCTTACAAGTCTTCACATTATGGCAGTGGGTGCGTGAGAAGACATGACCGGGTCCTCGAACGCACCCAATTGCCAGCTGGTGATTCAAGAGGGGGATGAGAGGTGAAAGGCTTTACAGGGTCGCACACCGACAGTCTGGCTCTCTTGGGGCCCAGTAAAAAAAGGAAATTGCTCTTTCTTTGAAAATGTGGGTTGTTTAAAAATGTCCTTTATTGGGAGCCAGCAGCGGAACAGACACACACAAAAACAAAAAACTCCACCCGGCCCTTGTGCGGGCGGAGGGAGTGGATCGGTCTCCAAGAGCTCCTTCCTCCATCCCTGAGTGGCCCGCTTAGGAACGCACTTTAGCCTTCTTCTGGGAAGTTGTCCCAGAAGAAACACTAGAGCAGGGCATCGGAGTAGGGACTCCACCTTCACAAACAAAGGCGAGTCTTGATCTCAACAACGAGATACTCATATCCCTGCTAAGGGAACATGAGTTATCCCCAAGAGCTGCTTCAGCGTGCTGTAAGCCCAAACACGTGATGCAGTAATTGTGACCGACAAGGGGGACAGAGCCCTAGTACACCCAGAAACGCATGGATGGAATGACATCTTGAAAAAAAAATAAAAAAACACAAAGCACATGTGTTGCTCTTTCAGGAAGGACCACGTCACCAGTGCCAGAGCACACAGAACAGTGAACTGAAACAGTGAAGCACTCACTTCTCACTGTATGAAGGGCATTCGGGGATTCGAAACTTATCAAGTCTGTTTTCTAAGATGGCTCCTGTCTGTATACACGAAGTGAACTGTCTTTATAAAGTATCTTCTTATTAAACGGTCTGTACACTTACAAAGTTCTCAATGCTAAGTTTTGCATGTATGGACCCTCATTATGTTACTGCGTTAGTGTGGGGCTATTTTGAGCCTTGTTAGTGGTATAAACTAGAAATTTCTTTTTACTTAGTAAATGCCCCCAGTATTAGCATTATACGCTGAAACAGTTTTTAGAGATACAACTCTTTACATTCGATTATCATGAAAACAAATCTCAGAGAACGATTGACTAGGTACCGATGTTTTATTAGACCAAAGGTTCATTTTGCGCCGGAGTTCTCCTTTAATATTTTTTAAATGAAGTTATTTGGATGGACTTCCTGTTTAAAATAATGTGTCTTTAATGTATAGCAATGTATATGAACATGTTGAAAATGTCTGTCTTTCTAGTCTTCAATGCATTTAAAAAAACCTCCTTATTTTACAGACAGCCAAATCTTCAACCACGCAAAACAACTCTTATTCATCAAGGTCCTCCAAAACGATTCCGTCTTCACACAGAGAGAAAAGTGCTAGATGATCATGGAAAAGTGAGAAGATGGACTTATGGGAAAAAAGACAGCAGTAAACAAAACAAAATTGTTCTGCTGGTGGGAGAAACCGGCGCTGGGTAAGACGACTTTAATCAACACCATGTCAACTACTTACTAGAGGTGAAGTTTGAGGAAGAACTGTGGTATGAAATCACTGAAGAAGAAGTCGGAGACCAATCAGAATCACAAACCTCTGAAATCACCATGTATGAGGTCTTTCCTATAAAGAGTCCCATATCTCTCACCATCATTGATACTCCAGGCTACGGAGACACTAGAGGACTGGAAAAAGATCTGGAAGTTGCTGCAAATTTATCCATGCTGTTTCAGAGCAGTGAAGGAGTTCGTGAAGTCGATGCTGTGTGTTTTGTGACTCAAGCTTCTAAGAATCGTTCTCTGGACAGACAGCATTACATCATCAGTTCAACGGTAAAGAACAGAAGAAGTTTAGAGTTGACTTCAAATGTTCTGATAGAGCGCATTCGATTAGAAGCGTCCATCTGCAACTTACAGCTACGAGTTCAAGAGAAAGAACAGAAAAAGGCTGAAGTACTTCAGATACAGGAGGCAATTAAAGAAAACAAGGAAAAGATTGAGACTTTTAAAAACTTTAACATTCAATTAAAAAAGACTGTCAAAATGAAGGTTCCCATTGAAAGCGCTTCATGGAAGCACAGGAAGGCCACGACCTCCTTATTTTACAGACAGCCAAATCTTCAACCACGCAAAACAACTCTTATTCATCAAGGTCCTCCAAAACGATTCCGCTCTTCACACAGAGAGAAAAGTGCTAGATGATCATGGATGCACCGTCTGTGAGGAAAACTGCCATGAGTTTGACTGCTGGTGGGTTTCTAATCCCAGCAAATGTGAAGTCATGAAAAATGGTTTCTGTACCGTGTGCACAGGGAAGTGTCACCACAGCAAACACGTCAAAGAAAACAAGAAATACATCATCAAATCCTCAGTCGTGGTAATGGAATTTGATGAATTTAATAAGGATTATGAAAAAGCTCAAGAAAAAAACAAGAGGTTTTTGTTTATAATGGATTCACTTGAGAAAGATTTGAAAAAGCTTGAGGAACAGAAGCAAATTCTTCTGTCTGATGCGTACAACACCATCAAGCATCTGTCTCAGATCGCATTAAAGCCAGACTCGGCCTTCACTCTTCAGCATCTGGACTTCTTCATCCCCAGAGTGAGGGAGGCTGGGAAAAAGACTGGGTCCAAGAGCTGGAGGAAATGAGGAAAACCGCTGAAGCTGAAGAAGCGACTAAAGACGCTCTGAGTTATCTGAGAGCTGGTCTGTCAAAACTCTTCCTTGGTGGGAAATGAACAAACGCAGGGAAGACAAGAGATCTATCAATGTAAATTAAGACTGCTTACTATGAGAAAGAACATAATTCCATTTATTTTAGATTACACATAAATGAACAAGTATACCTTAATGTTCAGAAATTATTAGAACCAATCAATAAATACACCATTACTTTCTTTAAATGAGTAGTCAAATTTTTGGGTACTGAATGATAGCTTAAACATGACTTTTCTCACTATTTTATTTTGCTAGACCTGATTATAAAAGTATTTCCGGTGGTTTTTTTTTCTTAAAGTGTTATTTCCTTCAAAAAATTGTTACAACTAAAATAAATACATTTTAGAGATTATAAACTTGATATTTTCTTCATTTGATTTCTATTTCAGTCAAAATTTTTTGTCAAGCCAGCCAACCTCTTTAACCTCAGCTACTAATATCAACAACGGAAATAAGTACAGTTACAATAGCTAAATATGTGGGTGAACGTTGCTATAATGTGAAGATATTGTATTGCAATATATATATATGTGTGTATATATATATATATATATATATATATATATATATATATATACACACACACATATATCGGTTCAAAATATCGGTTATCGGTCTTATTCTGATCTGTAAATAATCGGTATCGGCAACGGCCCTGAAAATCACATATCGGTTGAACCCTAATAGAAACTGATCACTTCAGAGTCACGTTCATTGTCTTCATGGCCGCAAACTAATCATTAAGATCTTTTTAATCCAGTTTTGATGCAACGTCTTTTTCAATGGATAGCAGGGCGAGCCCGCACAATCTTAAAAAAAATGCTACAACTATGAAAATGCATATTTTTCTCAGTTACACATGTAGCACTCATTCCCTGATAGAGGGAATGGAGACGTAGTCGACGTGTCGACTGATTGGGATCATGCTCAGGGAGCCTGTCTTCTACGTTAAAATGACTCAATGCACATTGGCGTTTTTCCAGTTTTCCACATGCACCAGTTGTTTTTCGCTGAGGAGCCGACCGGAGTCCAGAGTCAGCGGTGGTCCAGAATTAGTGACGACAGGACTACGTCTCCATTCCCTTCTTCAGAGAACAAGGGTTACATACATAACCGAGACATTCCCTTTCAGCTGACGTTCCTTAGCGCAATGGTCGCAGTGTTTGTACAGACAAGTACAAGCTTGCTGAGCAGTGGTGTCTCAAAGCAAGGTGTACTGCATCTAGGGTTAGACGGTAGGCCTGGTGATTGTCACAAGGAGTTTGCCGCTCTACCATGGCCACCGCAGGACTAGGCCGTGGAGCGGTCTTCATATGGAGGAAGCCGTGCTATTGCAGCTGCGTCTTCCATATGCCTCGGGAGCCTCTGAAAGTTTCAGTGGTTCCCTTTCTTACTTCTGTATAGCACCAACCAGACACTTTCCTCCTGAGAGAAGTGTTGGACAAAGTCCATCTGTGATTCTCAGCCCATACGCGAGTTTACTTTTTTTGTTGTGCAGCACTCGAAGGGTAGAACTTTGTACTGACTTCGAACCCTCAAACATTAAAAACACAGGTATAGCCTGTGTCGCGGAAGGATAGAGATCCTAAGTACCGTCCTTCAGGTCGATGATGGAAGTGCTACTTGGGGATGAAGAATTCTAAAATGCATCTCTGCGATAGCAACTTAAATGGAAGGTCAAAAAAGGACCCAAATCAAGACTTGCAGGTCCAATATTGACCGTAACATACCACCTTTCTTGGGTACAACGAAGTATGGGCTAGAGAAGCCGATCTTCATATTGGCTGGAGGGACCAGCTCAATCACATCCTTCACCAGTAGGAGTGCAATGTCCGTGCTGCTGCCAGGGGAACATTATCTCAACACTGAAGTTGGTCCAGAAGAAACACTAGAGCAGGGCATAGGAGTGGGGGACTCCACCTTCACGAACGAAGGCGAGTCTCGACTCTCAGCGATTAGTGCTGATTGGGTGGACACCAGCCAAACTGAATTGTAAGCAGAGTCTTCTGGTACGGAACAGCCAGCTGGACAGGTTGGGAGCATTTTAATCATCTATGAACCGGGCCAAGGGGACTAGGGGCACCACAGACATACCCGGGGTGGGGCAGCGAGACATAGAATAGGGACTCAGCTCAGAAGGCCCAAAGGCGGCCCGAAGCGGGGTCTGAGTGTGCAGTGCAACCCTTACAAGTCTTCACATTATGGCAGTGGGTGCGTGAGAAGACATGACCGGGTCCTCGAACGCACCCAATTGCCAGCTGGTGATTCAAGAGGGGGATGAGAGGTGAAAGGCTTTACAGGGTCGCACACCGACAGTCTGGCTCTCTGGGGCCCAGTAAAAAAAGGAAATTGCTCTTTCTTTGAAAATGTGGGTTGTTTAAAAATGTCCTCTATTGGGAGCCAGCAGCGGAACAGACACACACAAAAACAAAAAACTCCACCCGGCCCTTGTGCGGGCGGAGGGAGTGGATCGGTCTCCAAGAGCTCCTTCCTCCATCCCTGAGTGGCCCGCTTAGGAACGCACTTTAGCCTTCTTCTGGGAAGTTGTCCCAGAAGAAACACTAGAGCAGGGCATCGGAGTAGGGACTCCACCTTCACAAACAAAGGCGAGTCTTGATCTCAACAACGAGATACTCATATCCCTGCTAAGGGAACATGAGTTATCCCCAAGAGCTGCTTCAGCGTGCTGTAAGCCCAAACACGTGATGCAGTAATTGTGACCGACAAGGGGGACAGAGCCCTAGTACACCCAGAAACGCATGGATGGAATGACATCTTGAAAAAAAAATAAAAAAACACAAAGCACATGTGTTGCTCTTTCAGGAAGGACCCGTCACCAGTGCCAGAGCACACAGAACAGTGAACTGAAACAGTGAAGCACTCACTTCTCACTGTATGAAGGGCATTCGGGGATTCGACTTATCAAGTCTGTTTTCTAAGATGGCTCCTGTCTGTATACACGAAGTGAACTGTCTTTATAAAGTATCTTCTTATTAAACGGTCTGTACACTTACAAAGTTCTCAATGCTAAGTTTTGCATGTATGGACCCTCATTATGTTACTGCGTTAGTGTGGGGCTATTTTGAGCCTTGTTAGTGGTATAAACTAGAAATTTCTTTTTACTTAGTAAATGCCCCCAGTATTAGCATTATACGCTGAAACAGTTTTTAGAGATACAACTCTTTACATTCGATTATCATGAAAACAAATCTCAGAGAACGATTGACTAGGTACCGATGTTTTATTAGACCAAAGGTTCATTTTGCGCCGGAGTTCTCCTTTAATATTTTTTAAATGAAGTTATTTGGATGGACTTCCTGTTTAAAATAATGTGTCTTTAATGTATAGCAATGTATATGAACATGTTGAAAATGTCTGTCTTTCTAGTCTTCAATGCATTTAAAAAAACCTCCTTATTTTACAGACAGCCAAATCTTCAACCACGCAAAACAACTCTTATTCATCAAGGTCCTCCAAAACGATTCCGTCTTCACACAGAGAGAAAAGTGCTAGATGATCATGGAAAAGTGAGAAGATGGACTTATGGGAAAAAAGACAGCAGTAAACAAAACAAAATTGTTCTGCTGGTGGGAGAAACCGGCGCTGGTAAGACGACTTTAATCAACACCATGTCAACTACTTACTAGAGGTGAAGTTTGAGGAAGAACTGTGGTATGAAATCACTGAAGAAGAAGTCGGAGACCAATCAGAATCACAAACCTCTGAAATCACCATGTATGAGGTCTTTCCTATAAAGAGTCCCATATCTCTCACCATCATTGATACTCCAGGCTACGGAGACACTAGAGGACTGGAAAAAGATCTGGAAGTTGCTGCAAATTTATCCATGCTGTTTCAGAGCAGTGAAGGAGTTCGTGAAGTCGATGCTGTGTGTTTTGTGACTCAAGCTTCTAAGAATCGTCTCTCGGACAGACAGCATTACATCATCAGTTCAATTCTGTCTTTGTTTGGAAAAGACATTGTGAACAACATTGTGTTTCTAATCACACACTCTGATGGTCTGTCACCCAAAAACGTCCTCGGCGCCATTAATAAAGCTAGAATCCCCTGCAGACAAGACCACAATAACCAGCCTGTTCATTTCTTATTCAACAACCGGCAGGCTGATGCCCGTCACACTGGAGAGCGTCAAGTTCGTGCTCAAAGAGACGCCTGGGAGGACAGCATGAATGGCATGAAGCAATTCCTTCAGTGTCTGACGGTAAAGAACAGAAGAAGTTTAGAGTTGACTTCAAATGTTCTGATAGAGCGCATTCGATTAGAAGCGTCCATCTGCAACTTACAGCTACGAGTTCAAGAGAAAGAACAGAAAAAGGCTGAAGTACTTCAGATACAGGAGGCAATTAAAGAAAACAAGGAAAAGATTGAGACTTTTAAAAACTTTAACATTCAATTAAAAAAGACTGTCAAAATGAAGGTTCCCATTGAAAGCGCTTCATGGAAGCACAGGAAGGCCACGACCTCCTCATTTTACAGACAGCCAAATCTTCAACCACGCAAAACAACTCTTATTCATCAAGGTCCTCCAAAACGATTCCGTCTTCACACAGAGAGAAAAGTGCTAGATGATCATGGAAAAGTGAGAAGATGGACTTATGGGAAAAAAGACAGCAGTAAACAAAACAAAATTGTTCTGCTGGTGGGAGAAACCGGCGCTGGGTAAGACGAGCTTTAATCAACACCATGTCAACTACTTACTAGAGGTGAAGTTTGAGGAAGAACTGTGGTATGAAATCACTGAAGAAGAAGTCGGAGACCAATCAGAATCACAAACCTCTGAAATCACCATGTATGAGGTCTTTCCTATAAAGAGTCCCATATCTCTCACCATCATTGATACTCCAGGCTACGGAGACACTAGAGGACTGGAAAAAGATCTGGAAGTTGCTGCAAATTTATCCATGCTGTTTCAGAGCAGTGAAGGAGTTCGTGAAGTCGATGCTGTGTGTTTTGTGACTCAAGCTTCTAAGAATCGTCTCTGGACAGACAGCATTACATCATCAGTTCAACGGTAAAGAACAGAAGAAGTTTAGAGTTGACTTCAAATGTTCTGATAGAGCGCATTCGATTAGAAGCGTCCATCTGCAACTTACAGCTACGAGTTCAAGAGAAAGAACAGAAAAAGGCTGAAGTACTTCAGATACAGGAGGCAATTAAAGAAAACAAGGAAAAGATTGAGACTTTTAAAAACTTTAACATTCAATTAAAAAAGACTGTCAAAATGAAGGTTCCCATTGAAAGCGCTTCATGGAAGCACAGGAAGGCCACGACCTCTTATTTTACAGACAGCCAAATCTTCAACCACGCAAAACAACTCTTATTCATCAAGGTCCTCCAAAACGATTCCGTCTTCACACAGAGAGAAAAGTGCTAGATGATCATGGATGCACCGTCTGTGAGGAAAACTGCCATGAGTTTGACTGCTGGTGGGTTTCTAATCCCAGCAAATGTGAAGTCATGAAAAATGGTTTCTGTACCGTGTGCACAGGGAAGTGTCACCACAGCAAACACGTCAAAGAAAACAAGAAATACATCATCAAATCCTCAGTCGTGGTAATGGAATTTGATGAATTTAATAAGGATTATGAAAAAGCTCAAGAAAAAAACAAGAGGTTTTTGTTTATAATGGATTCACTTGAGAAAGATTTGAAAAAGCTTGAGGAACAGAAGCAAATTCTTCTGTCTGATGCGTACAACACCATCAAGCATCTGTCTCAGATCGCATTAAAGCCAGACTCGGCCTTCACTCTTCAGCATCTGGACTTCTTCATCCCAGAGTGAGGGAGGCTGGGAAAAAGACTGGGTCCAAGAGCTGGAGGAAATGAGGAAAACCGCTGAAGCTGAAGAAGCGACTAAAGACGCTCTGAGTTATCTGAGAGCTGGTCTGTCAAAACTCTTCCTTGGTGGGAAATGAACAAACGCAGGGAAGACAAGAGATCTATCAATGTAAATTAAGACTGCTTACTATGAGAAAGAACATAATTCCATTTATTTTAGATTACACATAAATGAACAAGTATACCTTAATGTTCAGAAATTATTAGAACCAATCAATAAATACACCATTACTTTCTTTAAATGAGTAGTCAAATTTTTGGGTACTGAATGATAGCTTAAACATGACTTTTCTCACTATTTTATTTTGCTAGACCTGATTATAAAAGTATTTCCGGTGGTTTTTTTTTCTTAAAGTGTTATTTCCTTCAAAAAATTGTTACAACTAAAATAAATACATTTTAGAGATTATAAACTTGATATTTTCTTCATTTGATTTCTATTTCAGTCAAAATTTTTTGTCAAGCCAGCCAACCTCTTTAACCTCAGCTACTAATATCAACAACGGAAATAAGTACAGTTACAATAGCTAAATATGTGGGTGAACGTTGCTATAATGTGAAGATATTGTATTGCAATATATATATATGTGTGTATATATATATATATATATATATATATATATATATATATATACACACACACATATATCGGTTCAAAATATCGGTTATTGGATCTATTCTGATCTGTAAATAATCGGTATCGGCAACGGCCCTGAAAATCACATATCGGTCGACCCCTAATAGAAACTGATCACTTCAGAGTCACGTTCATTGTCTTCATGGCCGCAAACTAATCATTAAGATCTTTTTAATCCAGTTTTGATGCAACGTCTTTTTCAATGGATAGCAGGGCGAGCCCGCACAATCTTAAAAAAATGCTACAACTATGAAAATGCATATTTTTCTCAGTTACACATGTAGCACTCATTCCCTGATAGAGGGAATGGAGACGTAGTCGACGTGTCGACTGATTGGGATCATGCTCAGGGAGCCTGTCTTCTACGTTAAAATGACTCAATGCACATTGGCGTTTTTCCAGTTTTCCACATGCACCAGTTGTTTTTCGCTGAGGAGCCGACCGGAGTCCAGAGTCAGCGGTGGTCCAGAATTAGTGACGACAGGACTACGTCTCCATTCCCTTCTTCAGAGAACAAGGGTTACATACATAACCGAGACATTCCCTTTCAGCTGACGTTCCTTAGCGCAATGGTCGCAGTGTTTGTACAGACAAGTACAAGCTTGCTGAGCAGTGGTGTCTCAAAGCAAGGTGTACTGCATCTAGGGTTAGACGGTAGGCCTGGTGATTGTCACAAGGAGTTTGCCGCTCTACCATGGCCACCGCAGGACTAGGCCGTGGAGCGGTCTTCATATGGAGGAAGCCGTGCTATTGCAGCTGCGTCTTCCATATGCCTCGGGAGCCTCTGAAAAGTTTCAGTGGTTCCCTTTCTTACTTCTGTATAGCACCAACCAGACACTTTCCTCCTGAGAGAAGTGTTGGACAAAGTCCATCTGTGATTCTCAGCCCATACGCGAGTTTACTTTTTTTGTTGTGCAGCACTCGAAGGGTAGAACTTTGTACTGACTTCGAACCCTCAAACATTAAAAACACAGGTATAGCCTGTGTCGCGGAAGGATAGAGATCCTAAGTACCGTCCTTCAGGTCGATGATGGAAGTGCTACTTGGGGATGAAGAATTCTAAAATGCATCTCTGCGATAGCAACTTAAATGGAAGGTCAAAAAAGGACCCAAATCAAGACTTGCAGGTCCAATATTGACCGTAACATACCACCTTTCTTGGGTACAACGAAGTATGGGCTAGAGAAGCCGATCTTCATATTGGCTGGAGGGACCAGCTCAATCACATCCTTCACCAGTAGGAGTGCAATGTCCGTGCTGCTGCCAGGGGAACATTATCTCAACACTGAAGTTGGTCCAGAAGAAACACTAGAGCAGGGCATAGGAGTGGGGGACTCCACCTTCACGAACGAAGGCGAGTCTCGACTCTCAGCGATTAGTGCTGATTGGGTGGACACCAGCCAAACTGAATTGTAAGCAGAGTCTTCTGGTACGGAACAGCCAGCTGGACAGGTTGGGAGCATTTTAATCATCTATGAACCGGGCCAAGGGGACTAGGGGCACCACAGACATACCCGGGGTGGGGCAGCGAGACATAGAATAGGGACTCAGCTCAGAAGGCCCAAAGGCGGCCCGAAGCGGGGTCTGAGTGTGCAGTGCAACCCTTACAAGTCTTCACATTATGGCAGTGGGTGCGTGAGAAGACATGACCGGGTCCTCGAACGCACCCAATTGCCAGCTGGTGATTCAAGAGGGGATGAGAGGTGAAAGGCTTTACAGGGTCGCACACCGACAGTCTGGCTCTCTGGGGCCCAGTAAAAAAAGGAAATTGCTCTTTCTTTGAAAATGTGGGTTGTTTAAAAATGTCCTCTATTGGGAGCCAGCAGCGGAACAGACACACACAAAAACAAAAAACTCCACCCGGCCCTTGTGCGGGCGGAGGGAGTGGATCGGTCTCCAAGAGCTCCTTCCTCCATCCCTGAGTGGCCCGCTTAGGAACGCACTTTAGCCTTCTTCTGGGAAGTTGTCCCAGAAGAAACACTAGAGCAGGGCATCGGAGTAGGGACTCCACCTTCACAAACAAAGGCGAGTCTTGATCTCAACAACGAGATACTCATATCCCTGCTAAGGGAACATGAGTTATCCCCAAGAGCTGCTTCAGCGTGCTGTAAGCCCAAACACGTGATGCAGTAATTGTGACCGACAAGGGGGACAGAGCCCTAGTACACCCAGAAACGCATGGATGGAATGACATCTTGAAAAAAAAATAAAAAAACACAAAGCACATGTGTTGCTCTTTCAGGAAGGACCCGTCACCAGTGCCAGAGCACACAGAACAGTGAACTGAAACAGTGAAGCACTCACTTCTCACTGTATGAAGGGCATTCGGGGATTCAACTTATCAAGTCTGTTTTCTAAGATGGCTCCTGTCTGTATACACGAAGTGAACTGTCTTTATAAAGTATCTTCTTATTAAACGGTCTGTACACTTACAAAGTTCTCAATGCTAAGTTTTGCATGTATGGACCCTCATTATGTTACTGCGTTAGTGTGGGGCTATTTTGAGCCTTGTTAGTGGTATAAACTAGAAATTTCTTTTTACTTAGTAAATGCCCCCAGTATTAGCATTATACGCTGAAACAGTTTTTAGAGATACAACTCTTTACATTCGATTATCATGAAAACAAATCTCAGAGAACGATTGACTAGGTACCGATGTTTTATTAGACCAAAGGTTCATTTTGCGCCGGAGTTCTCCTTTAATATTTTTTAAATGAAGTTATTTGGATGGACTTCCTGTTTAAAATAATGTGTCTTTAATGTATAGCAATGTATATGAACATGTTGAAAATGTCTGTCTTTCTAGTCTTCAATGCATTTAAAAAAACCTCCTTATTTTACAGACAGCCAAATCTTCAACCACGCAAAACAACTCTTATTCATCAAGGTCCTCCAAAACGATTCCGTCTTCACACAGAGAGAAAAGTGCTAGATGATCATGGAAAAGTGAGAAGATGGACTTATGGGAAAAAAGACAGCAGTAAACAAAACAAAATTGTTCTGCTGGTGGGAGAAACCGGCGCTGGTAAGACGACTTTAATCAACACCATGTCAACTACTTACTGAGAGGTGAAGTTTGAGGAAGAACTGTGGTATGAAATCACTGAAGAAGAAGTCGGAGACCAATCAGAATCACAAACCTCTGAAATCACCATGTATGAGGTCTTTCCTATAAAGAGTCCCATATCTCTCACCATCATTGATACTCCAGGCTACGGAGACACTAGAGGACTGGAAAAAGATCTGGAAGTTGCTGCAGAATTTATCTATGCTGTTTCAGAGCAGTGAAGGAGTTCGTGAAGTCGATGCTGTGTGTTTTGTGACTCAAGCTTCTAAGAATCGTCTCTCGGACAGACAGCATTACATCATCAGTTCAATTCTGTCTTTGTTTGGAAAAGACATTGTGAACAACATTGTGTTTCTAATCACACACTCTGATGGTCTGTCACCCAAAAACGTCCTCGGCGCCATTAATAAAGCTAGAATCCCCTGCAGACAAGACCACAATAACCAGCCTGTTCATTTCTTATTCAACAACCGGCAGGCTGATGCCCGTCACACTGGAGAGCGTCAAGTTCGTGCTCAAAGAGACGCCTGGGAGGACAGCATGAATGGCATGAAGCAATTCCTTCAGTGTCTGACGGTAAAGAACAGAAGAAGTTTAGAGTTGACTTCAAATGTTCTGATAGAGCGCATTCGATTAGAAGCGTCCATCTGCAACTTACAGCTACGAGTTCAAGAGAAAGAACAGAAAAAGGCTGAAGTACTTCAGATACAGGAGGCAATTAAAGAAAACAAGGAAAAGATTGAGACTTTTAAAAACTTTAACATTCAATTAAAAAAGACTGTCAAAATGAAGGTTCCCATTGAAAGCGCTTCATGGAAGCACAGGAAGGCCACGACCTCCTCATTTCACAGACAGCCAAATCTTCAACCACGCAAAACAACTCTTATTCATCAAGGTCCTCCAAAACGATTCCCGTCTTCACACAGAGAGAAAAGTGCTAGATGATCATGGAAAAGTGAGAAGATGGACTTATGGGAAAAAAGACAGCAGTAAACAAAACAAAATTGTTCTGCTGGTGGGAGAAACCGGCGCTGGGTAAGACGACTTTAATCAACACCATGTCAACTACTTACTAGAGGTGAAGTTTGAGGAAGAACTGTGGTATGAAATCACTGAAGAAGAAGTCGGAGACCAATCAGAATCACAAACCTCTGAAATCACCATGTATGAGGTCTTTCCTATAAAGAGTCCCATATCTCTCACCATCATTGATACTCCAGGCTACGGAGACACTAGAGGACTGGAAAAAGATCTGGAAGTTGCTGCAAATTTATCCATGCTGTTTCAGAGCAGTGAAGGAGTTCGTGAAGTCGATGCTGTGTGTTTTGTGACTCAAGCTTCTAAGAATCGTCTCTGGACAGACAGCATTACATCATCAGTTCAACGGTAAAGAACAGAAGAAGTTTAGAGTTGACTTCAAATGTTCTGATAGAGCGCATTTGATTAGAAGCGTCCATCTGCAACTTACAGCTACGAGTTCACGAGAAAGAACAGAAAAGGGCTGAAGTACTTCAGATACAGGAGGCAATTAAAGAAAACAAGGAAAAGATTGAGACTTTTAAAAACTTTAACATTCAATTCAAAAAGACTGTCAAAATGAAGGTTCCCATTGAAAGCGCTTCATGGAAGCAGCAGGAAGGCCACGACCTCCTTATTTTACAGACAGCCAAATCTTCAACCACGCAAAACAACTCTTATTCATCAAGGTCCTCCAAAACGATTCCGATTCTTCACACAGAGAGAAAAGTGCTAGATGATCATGGATGCACCGTCTGTGAGGAAAACTGCCATGAGTTTGACTGCTGGTGGGTTTCTAATCCCAGCAAATGTGAAGTCATGAAAAATGGTTATCTGTACCGTGTGCACAGGGAAGTGTCACCACAGCAAACACGTCAAAGAAAACAAGAAATACATCATCAAATCCTCAGTCGTGGTAATGGAATTTGACTGAATTTAATAAGGATTATGAAAAAGCTCAAGAAAAAAACAAGAGGTTTTTGTTTATAATGGATTCACTTGAGAAAGATTTGAAAAAGCTTGAGGAACAGAAGCAAATTCTTCTGTCTGATGCGTACAACACCATCAAGCATCTGTCTCAGATCGCATTAAAGCCAGACTCGGCCTTCACTCTTCAGCATCTGGACTTCTTCATCCCAGAGTGAGGGAGGCTGGGAAAGAAGACTGGGTCCAAGAGCTGGAGGAAATGAGGAAAACCGCTGAAGCTGAAGAAGCGACTAAAGACGCTCTGAGTTATCTGAGAGCTGGTCTGTCAAAACTCTTCCTTGGTGGGAAATGAACAAACGCAGGGAAGACAAGAGATCTATCAATGTAAATTAAGACTGCTTACTATGAGAAAGAACATAATTCCATTTATTTTAGATTACACATAAATGAACAAGTATACCTTAATGTTCAGAAATTATTAGAACCAATCAATAAATACACCATTACTTTCTTTAAATGAGTAGTCAAATTTTTGGGTACTGAATGATAGCTTAAACATGACTTTTCTCACTATTTTATTTTGCTAGACCTGATTATAAAAGTATTTTCGGTGGGTTTTTTTTTCTTAAAGTGTTATTTCCTTCAAAAAATTGTTACAACTAAAATAAATACATTTTAGAGATTATAAACTTGATATTTTCTTCATTTGATTTCTATTTCAGTCAAAATTTTTTGTCAAGCCAGCCAACCTCTTTAACCTCAGCTACTAATATCAACAACGGAAATAAGTACAGTTACAATAGCTAAATATGTGGGTGAACGTTGCTATAATGTGAAGATATTGTATTGCAACAGGTAACACTTCAAAGTCAATACCAAATCAAATCCAGGACATCATTTGTGATTGAAAATGTTTAAATCATCATCATCTACAGCATAAATAAGAACACTTTACAAAATAATTAAAAAAAAAAAAAAAAAACGATATACATCTGTACAGAAAGACAACTCACCCCTACAGAAGGATCAATGTGCAGCAGTTTGAGCTGACTCGAGCCCCTGTACATAAGGCCGTGAGCAGCCTCAAGGAGAAGTTTAAAAAAAATCGATTAAAAAAATCAGTCCGTTTTTTCAGTTCAAATGATCGAATGCCCTCACACTTGAAATATAGAGCTTATTCCACAACTTCAACATCAAAAACTCCAAGCTGAGGGGTTTCAAAATATAAAAACGCTTCTTATTCTCTTGCCATTCTCCCACAGCAATGGAACCCTCTTCTCCATTTGATCAATTGCTGTTGAGTCATTTGTCAAAGTATTATGACCCACATGCAAAGACTTCAATATTTTAGTAGAAGCTTGTTTCAGCAGCCTCAGCAGATCTCAACCCAGTCCTTCACTCAATGGGCTCTATGCACGGTGGTCCGTCTGGTGAGAAGTCTAGCATGGTACTGACTTATTCCGCGAATCGGGAGTTCTAATAAGACAGTAACACCCGCACAGAAACTCATTTAAACTTAAATGATTAGAAGCAATCAGGTTTCCCAAATGAAAGAGTTGTCGTAACAGTTACTGTAAAAGGGAGAATGTAATCTTAACAGTACACTTACAAAACAACCACTGCTGACACATTATTCTCACTGGGGGAGTTTTCACAACCTCTCGCATATGCAATGTTCGAGGATTCAAACTTGAAAAGACACCATTAAAACTCTTTTACTATCACTAGAATGTTTGTTCCTTCAAATCTGAAATTTAACCCCAATAATTAGGCAGGTTAGGATAAGAAAGGCTCATCATCTTCAATACACTAAATAAATAAACATCATGATCATTTACCTGCAGCAGCGAACAGACTGGAGGTTGATGGGACTGATTCAGCATTTAGTTTGATTAAGTTATCTTTAATGCAAAACCTGTTGTCTGTTCACAGATGCAAAGCATGGAGACATCGATTTCCATTGAACTTTGCTACAACATAAGGCTCTTCTTTAGAATGGCTATGAAAATGGCCCAGTGACTTACTGTATCACATATCTTAAAAGGCAACCATTAACAAAACAGACTCTTCCATAAATGATGGATGTTCTGGGACTCTGTCACATTGTTAGATTCAGACACTTGGTGGAAGCCGGATTCAAAATCCAAGGAAGTTTCATTTAAATGTACAAACAGAAGACTAGGAAGTCAGAGTAGAAATAACACAACTCAACTGCTTAAACTGGACTAATCAGCAAAAACACGACTAATCCCAGAACAAAGGGTGAAGCAGGACTTGTGCAAACAGAGGGAACTAATGAGGAGGAACTACATTGAATACTCAAATCATTCTGTAACCATGGTAACAAACAGACAGGGAAACTGAGGGTGTGTGTTTACACGACAACAATGTATGAAAAACGGATGAAAACGTTGACAAAACAATCCCTGTTCACAAAAATGACCTCAAGAAACATTTCATATACATGCGTATGACGATGTACCCGTTTTCTCAAATTCGCGTTTTTTGTTGTTAACATGGAGACGGTAAAGCCATCGTTTTCAAAACCTGTTTCCAGGCCCCCAAAAATGTTGTTGTGGTGTAAATGAACGGCCAAAACGCATAAAAAGTTTTCTGTTGAAAACCGTGTCGTGTGCACATGACCTGAAATTACAGAACTATTCAACAACTAGAAAACTTGAAACATGGGCATGAACAATTTATATGTACATTTCCCTTTAAGTAAATGTATCTTGTTTTCTATATATTTATTTTTTTTTAATCATCAAAAAAATTAAAAATATATCTGTTAGAAATAGCATTTTTTGGTTTTCAATCGACTTAATGGTGACTTTATTAAAACTCCCAAAAATCCACCTCAGCCTAGTTCATAAACCTTTATGTAAATGTTTGCAAGTTTACAATGGAAAGTTTGCAAGGAGCATGGGTGGATTCCCACTAACTTCTCTGTAGCCATGTTTCCACCTGACACGTTTTTATCCGAATTAAGTGATATCGAATGAAAAATGCCTTATGGAAACAGTAAAATTCAATGAAATTTCATGAAAATCGACTCAAATGAAATACGTTCGGTCTCATCAGATTTTCTTCTTGATTGATAAACGGCTAATGCGATAAAAGCTGATGGAAACGTTATTTGCTGAATAAATAATGAATTGCGATTAAGTCTGCCACTAATGTGTGTGATTGCATTTATTTATTCATTCATGCATGCGTTTGTTCTTTTGTCAAGTCAAGTCATGTCACCTTCATTTATATAGCGCTTTTACAATACAGATTGTATCAAAGCAGCTCTACAGGGATAACATGAAAATAATACAACACAGATCAATAATATTGTTGAACATTAAATGTCCCCAAGTAAGCAAGCCAAAAGCCAAGGCAACAGTGGCAAGAAACCAAAACTTCATCAGGGACAGAATGGAGAAAACCTTGGGAGAACCCAGGCTCAGTTGAAGGGGCCAGTTCTCCTCTGATTATGGCCAGCATTACAAACCAAATTGGGATACGAAACATAAAGGGGTCATGAACTGGCTTTTTAAATTTTATTAAATTGTTGTCTGAGGTCAACTTATGACGTTCGCTTGGTTTTTGCATTCAGAAACATCAAAAATGAATAAGTAACAAACTATTTTCTGACGTAGTTTTGAGCCTAGCTGAAAAATGCTGGGTTTTTATGGGCGTGTCGCACTGAAGACTTGGAAGTAAACGGCCACTGTTGTGAGTGGATAACAGTTTTGCATATTATAATGAGTTTCGACTACACCCGTCGATGCACTTGGGGGAAATTGTTTTGAAAACGTCCAATGTTGTAAAATGGCAACCGATGATTTGCCCATACATGTTCGACCCAGAGTCCGTGCTGCACCATTCCTGTCAGATCCAATATAGACGGCACAGCACTCGCTCTCTTTGCTCTTAATCGCTCTACAAATCCAGTCTTGTTTACAAAACAATCCTCAGTGAAATGAAGCGAACAGATGGACGATGTTTTGCCCTCATCAGCTGGAACGTCATTAAAAATAAAGTTTATCCATGCATTCCTATTGGAATCCAGAGGAAGCTTATGCAGCGACTGTCTTCCACAACAGGCACTGCACAATATTCTGTATTGCTCGGTAGCTCTGATGCGGTTTGTCATCACAATGTAGGCATCTATGTTATTTAACTATGTGTGTAATGCACGAATTGGTGGGCGGGGCTAAAATCTGGCCGTGTTGAAGTAGGCGTTGATCTTCTTCTGCAGGGAGTAGCATAAGCTCAGGTGAGAGTAGATGACCTCTGACCCAATGTAGGAGTAGCATAAACTGCGTTCCAGTCCACTTGCGAACACGCACTTGCGAACTTCCCTAAGCACTTCCTCTCAGGGGAATCCTTGCCACCATTTTGAAGTGCATTCCACTTTGTGAAGTGGACAAGGGAAGTTTGTGTGGACAAACCCTCGCTCCCTCAAAAATAGTCCGCAGATTCTTGACTAATCACCAGCTCCACAAACAACTCTATGATATATTATTAATATAGTTTTTAACAGCCCAAACACACCTATATACATTTGGATGCTGCATTAAACAAATTATTAAAGGGAAAACAAATATAAATAATAAATCAACTCCATAGCTGATTCCATATGATCAAGGGCTTAGACGTTCCAGTTCAGCCCATTGCAGTTTCCGCTAGTAGTGGGCACTCGTAAAACGTAAGCAATGATGTACATCCAGTAAAACGAGAATTGGAGGGAAGTTAGCGAATGAAGGGCATGACAATTTTGGACTGGAACGCAGGCTAATTCGTGACCTGTGTTATGTTTTGCTCCATTCACTTTGCTTACTCATCCGTCAGTTTGTAATTTTTATACATCCATTTTATAAAGGATTTTTGAGCTTTTTGGGCTTCAAATCTCAATTGTTCACTTACATTTGTTTTAAAGTTAATGCTTGTTTCAGAGAGCATTTAAAAGAAACATTCCCATATTGTTTGGGAAATGACAAAAGGAAATGTTTCCTCAGAAAAAATATTTAAAACACTAGATGGTCATTTAACCAAACTTGTCATAGTTGGGCTTCTTTTCACTATATTTTGCATTTGGCAGCTGAAGGGTCATTAGTTGTCAGGGAAAGTTAATCTGTTAACATTAGCCAGACACGGCTTGGGTGTCATAAAAATGGAAATCTCTGCTGACACTCTTTGAATGTTATTTTCAATGTATTTTTATTTTCAAAATGTATTTTTATTATTTTCAACGCTTCACGTAAAAAGTTTCCAAACAGAGCAGCACAGGCTTTACAAAGAGCAGTTCAGTTGTGCATCAGTTTTCATTTGTTGGCGTTTCATCAGGATGAGGACTGATTTGATCTTTGTGCTGGGCAGCCAAACAATTTTGCTGGAAAACAGTTTTGTGTGTACATTTCTCCTGGTGGATCCTGGAATGACTATGTGTGTCTGGAAAAATTTGCATTTATATGCTATGGTAAGTTGTTTGCATATTAACTTAAATGCTAATCGGATTGATTATTAAAGTAAAATAAAACAAAAATGACTAAATATAGAGACACAAGGTTTCCAAATTCCACCTGACAGGAACGGTATTTCTATTTGTAGCATTAATTTTTATTATATACATTTAACTGTTCTGAACAAATAGGAAAGTGTTTTAAGGAAATTCTTCTTCTTTATTAACCCTCTTAACCCCCCTATGGACCCATTCATATTTAAATGGGGATTCAAATTAAAAAAAATCATGATTTTTTTTACTGATTTTATAATATTTTTCTTTTCTTTTTTGGTGTTTTGAGAAATTTCTAAATAAAAAAATGTAATTAGTATTAATGCAATACTTATGACAACATTTTCCCCCATTGAACATAATATAAAAAAAAAATATATATAAAAAATATTTTTTGTATTTTTTTAAAGCTGTATTTTATTTGATAGGCAAGCCTAGGCCTCATAAAAGCAATTTTTGAAATGAGATGGATGCCATCTGGTGGACAAACTGAGCATTTTAAAAATACAAAACACATGTATAATCTGAATTTTTTGGTGTGTTTGTGTATAAAAGTGTTTGTGTGTGTGTACTCTTGATGTTTTATAGATTCACCCCTTCACTGTTGTGTGCTTTTTTTCAAGATCGTGGCTGATTTGTAGATTGTACGAAAAAAAAAACTATTTTCACATTTTTGCCAATTTTCTATTCAATTTCCAATGCGGGTCCATTTGGACCCGAACACCCCAAGTGTGACTATTTTTTTTTACAACCACTTATACTATTCATATCGTGTCCCCAATTTATTTGGGATGTTTAAATACCAAATACCAACAAAGTCACCAGATTTCCGAACCATTCCAAGGAAGCTGTGATTTAAAAAAAAAAAACAGAGGGTTAACCTGAGAACTTCATTATGTGTGTTTCTAACACAGACATGAAGAGATTGGAGGTGAAATCAAGTCGAAATTTGATTTTAAATGATCCTGAAAGTGAAGAAAGAGATTTTATTAAAGGTTAGTTCAATATACTAAACATTGAAAATATACTGAAGAGTTACCAAGAGCCTTGTGTGATAATGATCTGTGTTCTTCAGATAGAGCAGATCCTGAAAGAGAAGGGAATGACAGAAGAAGCCAAACTGTCGTGGAAAGTGATTTCTGGAGATGTCTTTCAGAGAACGTGTTGTCAGAAGAATGACGTTTCTCAGACGCCCTGCAGCGGAATCAGGAACTGACCGATCTTAGCGAGATATTTCTGTTAGCTGGGTTGCTAAAGCTACAAAAATGTGTATGTTTTGTATAACAATAAATCATCCTGACATCTTACAGTGATGGTATAGCCACACTATGAATGCATTTGCATTGCTAGTTGAGTCTTGTTTGGAACTCAAACAAACAAACAAACAAACTGCATAATAAATGTACATTGTAAATCAGATTATAATCTAGATGTGCTGTGTTTGACAGAAACTTGGCTAAAAACAAAGATTACATAACTTTAAATGAGTCCACCCCGCAAGATTACAGTTATAAACATGAATCTTGTCTGAAAGGCAAAGGGAGGTGTTGCTGTAATTTACAGTAATATCCTCAAAAGCACCAAGAAATCTAGTTTTAAATATACTTCTTTTGAAGTATTGGTGCTTAATGTAAAAATATAGTGTAAATGATAAATCACGTTTGAGAATTGTGCTGACATTGAGAATTCCCCTCTGACAGGTCACCTTGCTCATTGGTCCAGTCAACCATCGTTACATCATTCAATCTCTCACTACTTTTTTTATTCGTGTTTATGATTTAGTTAATAAAAATTGTGCACTTTATGTATTTGGTTCTGATTAACTCCTTGCAATCAATGTCACTTTTACGATCTTGATCTTGCTACATGTTCAAAGTAGCCTGGATGTAGCCAGCCCTCGAACTCCGCCCACAATAATTTTTGGTCGGGAAGTTCTGGTCTGGACTCGATCCATTGAGGAGTAATTATGATCAGACAAGAAACGTTCAGGCCAATCTAATTGCCAGGGCGGGCTTTAAACGGATGATGAACAGATGATCTGCCAGGACGTAATCATCACGTTATCAAGAGCGCTTAACTGGCCTTCTATAGATTCCGCTGTCTCGTCTGTTGAAAAAAAAATCGACAGCGCATTCATTTTAATAGACGAACAGAGAACTGCCATCACTACCAAAAGGGCAATCCAAAAACATAAACACAAACGAGAAACAGGCAAAATCCACATCACAGAAGTGTGAGGCCCTTAAACAAGGACTCTGGGACTGACACTGAAACAGGACAGGGTATATATACACAGGCACTAACAAGGTGGTGGGAAACAGCTGTGTGCAATGAACAATGAGTAACAGAACAATGATGTGAAATATAGTAGGCCTAAGTGTAGGATAACATGCAGCAAAAGGACCTCTAGTGGTTACCCAGGGTAACACAAACCAGACACTGTGACAATCAGGGCCTGGTTCACTACTCATCCAAAGGTGGTCATGGTGTTCCTATCACCTTACTCTACTTTCCTCAATCCGAGTATTTCTCCACTTCTCAACTAAAGCAAACACTCATCTCCATAACGGTGGCTTACAATTTTAGATTTCCTCCTTTTGATTCTGCTTTAGGTGTCTTCATTAACTTTAACACTCTTGAGTGTGGACTCATATACACTCCCAGGTGTGTTAATTTAACACTGGAGATTTTGTCGTGACGAAGAGCCGTAATTAACTGACAAGCTGAGCCATATCGCATTGAATATCGCTGGCGATACGTCCCTCGATATTAACGCGATATGGCTCAGCTTGTCTGTGATCTACGGCTCTTTGCAGTAAATGCCGCTCCATCTGAAAGCAGGTGAAGATGATTTACTGCTAATCAAGGAACCGGCTTTACTTTGTGCATAACAATATCGTGCGATAAATCGCCCCGCCCTATAGGGGATGCTGTGCGACATGCACCGTCTTCCCTTGTTGCATCACAAGGGAGAATATACGCTGTGATGTGGATGACAATCTGTGGCCAGACAGATGGCCAGAAGGGGTGAGGACGGTGGCCAGGAGAAGCAGGGTGAGGACAGCGACCAGTAAAGACCTACTAGTTGTGAAACTCCAGCTTTATTTATACAGCAGAACTGTATAAATAGAACTGCTAGAACTGGAGCTAGAACTGGAGCATTGGAGATTAGAGCTTTCACCCTCTCAAAGGACTGCTGGCAAACCAGAGTCCACACATATCTTTGTCTTCCCTTTCAGAAGATTAGTCAATGGTGCGACCACTGTAGAGAAATTCCTACAAAAACACCTGATAGTAGCCCACCAATACTCATAACTCTTGAGAAATAAGTATAGTAGCCCATAATTCTCATAACTCATGAGAAATCTCATGAGTTATTTTTTTGTCGTTGGTGACGGAATGTCATCAATTGCACACACTTTAGCACGCACTGGTCTCACCGAACCCTGGCCAACCACACGACCACCGTGGCTCTAGCGAATTACACTTTGCCAGATTTACTGTTAAACCAGCATGAGCTAGACGCACAACCAAAGATTTAACACGCTCCAAATGTTGTTCCCAGTTGTCAACATACACCACCACGTCATCCAAATACACTGCACATCCCTGTCCAGATCACGCACCACCAAGTTCATTAGGCGCTAGAAAATTGCTGGGGCATTTCGTAGGCCAAAAGCCATAACATTATAGGAGTACAGCCCCCCTGGTGTAATAAAAGAAGCAATCTCCCTGGCCATGTCTGTCAATGGCACCTGCCAGTAACCTTTAAGTAAATCCAGCTTAGTCACAAACTTGGTCAGGCTTGGTAATTGCATTCACTTTACGAAAATCTGTACAGAACCGAAATGTACACGATAGAACACGATAGAATCTTTGCCTAATTGGCTTTGCATTTTTCACGTCTATGTCATGTTTTAATAAAGTTGTACGTGATTGCGTGTCTCCAAATAGACAAGGGAAACTTCTAATCAGCTTAACTAGCTGTGCCCGCTGATAAGACTCTAGATGACCCCAAAACGCTTTCTAATTTGTCCAAAGCTTCCCTATTTTTCAGCCGGCCAGACACCATAACCTCATCAGGCCCTGTCAGATCCACCATCTCTACCACAACCGAGGACGATGGCATAGCCAAACAGACAGGATGAGCTTTGGACAACTTTAACTCCCCCTCACTTCCAGATGACTCACGGGAAATATAAGGTTCAAAAGATTAACATGGCAAAGCCTGGCCTTTTTCCTCTGATTTGGAGTCGAGATTAAATAGTTTTGATCAGAAAGCTTCTTTAATACAGAGAATGAGCATGAATTGAGCATGAATTGGCAGATGCAGACCAATCCTTTAGCTGACACCAAAAAATTGGTGTCAGCTAAACACCAATATATATATATATATATATGTGTGTGTGTGTGTGTGTGTGTGTGTGTGTGTGTGTGTGTGTGTGTGTGTGTGTGTGTGTGTGTGTGTGTGTGTGTGTGTGTGTGTAGAAAAGGTCCCAAAGTTATGTCAGTGTTGCTATCATTTGACCATATTAGGCTTTATGTTTTACATTTACTTCTACCCTATTCTTACGACTAATTCGTACGAATTTCGTACGAGTGATTAAAAAGTGGCTAATTCGTACTAATTCCTACGACCTCACTCGTACTAAATTCGTATCGTATTTGTCTAAACCCACGTGACGGTTAAGTTTAGGGGCGGGGTTAGGGTAGGTCATTCGTACGAATTCATACGAATTGGCCAATTCGTAAAATATGTACGATTTAGCAAAATCGTACTAATTTGTACGAGTGAGGTCGTATGAAATTGTTACAAATTAGCCACCTCGTAAAATTCGTACGAATTTCCGTGAGATCGGGTTGTTTACTTCCGTTTATTCAGTGCTTGTAACGGTAGCTGAAGTGCGCACTGGTTTGTATACTATCTCATAGTTATGCAGTATGATAGAGATAGTCGGTTGGTC
The DNA here is from genome assembly GCA_030378365.1 of Hybognathus amarus. Lineage (NCBI taxonomy): Eukaryota > Metazoa > Chordata > Actinopteri > Cypriniformes > Leuciscidae > Hybognathus > Hybognathus amarus. Next base: position 1,669,842 of record JAQIUQ010000268.1, on the reverse strand, counting down.
TGTCGGTAGTTGTGAGCTGTACCTTCCCTCAGAGTGTGCGTAAATGAAAAGAGTAAGTACATTTGTGATATTGTAGCCTATTATTTGTTAAACTAGGTATTTCTGTCATTTGAGGTGGATAAGAGTTAGGAGTTTAAGGAGTCGTTATGCGACCATGGTACTAATTATATACGCGTTCGTGCATTTCACGTTTCGAGCTTCGACTCATCTGATTTAGCATGTTGAGTAAACTATATGTAATATCTTGTTTAGATGTGTTTATACTTTCATATTTGTTAGGATTGATCAGTACATTGTGGTTGAGTAAAATAAGACGTAACCTTGTCTATGTTAGTGGGAATTTAACTAATAGTAATAGAAAATCTGAGGATCCTTTATATTAAGTGTTTGAATCTTTACATTATGCTTACAGTATTAGAGTTTAAGAGATATACTGTATGGTTATATACTGATTATTGTTTGCTTTTGTTTAGTAATTAGTGCTTAGAGAGGAATGATATGTTAGATTTATTCATTTGTAATTTGTTTCTCTCTTTATAGAAAACCACACAGAATTAGGATACACTCACCCTCGCACACAAGAAAGAGGAATAAAGAAACAGAATCAGAACTATTTCTCCACTCTTTATTTCATACTCTGGTACATTTGGCATTTGATATTGGCCTGGTGTTCTGACCGACACACCTGAGTAAACTTGGTGATAAACCCAGAACTAGCACATAGACTGAGTGTCTACCTATTATCTTCACTACTATATATATATATATATATATATCCCCTGAACACCCAAACACAGCACCAAAAATAACCTGAAAGTAAAGTAACTGATAAATGATTGACAAAATTAGAAGCAATCAAAGAACTAGTACATTACATGTGCACTCTGTATTGACATTACAGAGGAGATTCCTTGGTCTCAACTTTGATATCAGTGTAAGTGACGCCTTTGTATGTGCCCTTGGTTCATACGCAAACAGACTGCCGTTCTTGCAGGTCATCTTCACTGTGCCGGTGTAAGGCAGGTCAAAAGTGGCTCTGCCAATGGTGACTGAAACATCCAGCTTCTTCCCTGGTGGCACATCTACATCTGTAGACAGAGTTTCGGTTCTCTCGTCTGAGTGCTCCTGACCATAAGTGCTTTCAATTCCCATGGTGACACTGAATCCTGCAGTAGTTTCAGCAAGCCCTGGAACCCCAGCCTTCACTTCCATACTAAATGTTGAAGATAAACTTGCACTTACAGACCATGAAGATGTCTTGGTTATTTTCTTTGAGATTTCAACTTTTTGTTTTTGAGTTGTGGAGGAGTTGTTCCTGAAACTGAGGGATTTGATTTCTTCTACTGCCACCTTTGGTATCAGTTGGTGGAGAGTGGAATAGTGGACATCGGTGAGAACTGTTGATTCAACTGCTTTGAGAAACAAGAATCCCATGCAGTCGATGTCATGACCATCTCTTCCTACAACTCCCAAACAATACCCAGAGCCGACATCCATGGGATATTCGGTTTTTAAACCCCAGCTTGTCATCTGTACAAAAAACTGTCTCCCCAGACTGGTCGTGAATTTGATGGCTCCAAGACGTGATCCTGCTCCGTTCCCCCACAGGGACAGTGAGGTGAAACATTCACCAGGTGTGAACTTGTACTCTTGATACGGTCCAGAACAGACTCCAAAGGTTTCGACTCTCCCATCTGAAAGCCAGACCTTGACAGCCTTCACCTGCCACCCTCCCACCCAGACTCCGATCTTCTCTAAACTGGCACCGTTGTTATGACCAGTAAATGAGAATGCATCACCTCCTCGTCCACCAATAATCTCTAGATTAAATATGTCGGACATCTTGGAATTAAATCAATCTGAAAATAATAACAGATCAGAATTACCATCAGCTTTACACTTTATTGCAGTGTTTCCCAACCTAGTTTCTGGAGACACAACAACAGTACACGATTGATTGATTGATTGATTGATTGATTGATTAATTGACCCATTAATTGAAAAAAATCACCCCCTCACAGTTGTCAGGTACTTGGAACCTATCAAAAAATATAATAAAAGTCCATGGGACCAACCTGTAAAAACATTAATTTATGCTGTGAAAACGGACATTTTAACATGGGGGTCTATGGACCAGTGGCGGATGCAGAACGTGACAGATGGGTGGACCTGGATTAAGTCAAGTTGGGCCAGAATCGAGGGTTTCTAGATTTTGTATTAGCTTGCCTTTACTACTAGATAGGCTACATTTATGGAGATGAGAAATAAAAACTGCACTGTACAGCTATGATCAGCTGTTCTGTCAAGCTTTCGAAGTTGTTACGGAAAGGCCGAAGCTGATCAGTTGATTTTTGTCACGACCTGCGGTGCACTTGTTACTTCCGGATAGGTTAAATTTTTCAGATTAGATGTTGCCGCTTGGTCAGAATAGGCAAACATGCTAAATGTGCAGTTCTGTCATGCCTCTGGGAACAAGGTTGGGAAACATTAGCCACTTTCCAGTGTCAGGCCAAACGAATCTAAGAGTGGTAAGGAATGTTTAATGTTACAGTATATTTCCACTTGAGCTTAGTTCAACACAAATAATAACCATTCTCGTCTCGGAAGTCTCAGCACCATTTGCTTAACCATGCATGTTGTGACATCGCCACTCAGGATTGGTCACTTGTCTGTTATAGTGTAGTGCTCTACTCAGAGATGGGCAGTATTTGAATTACAAAATACTCAAAAGTAATTAAAATGTATTTCAAATACATGTAATTTGTCATTTGTAATTAAATACTTTAAAGGAATGTAGTTTGTATTTTAACCTGTTAATAACAACACCTTGTTATAGGGCAACGATGTTGTTATGTGCATCTAATCAGTAAAGCCGGTTCCTTGATTATCAGTAAATCACCTTCACATGCTTTCAGATGGACGATATGAGTGTTAAATTAACACTCAAGAGTGTTAAAGTTATTGAGATAATTAAGTGATTAATTTAGTGATGATTGAGCATTATTGAAGACACCTGAAGATCACAAGCAGAATCGCTGAAGACAAAATCACAAATTGTAAGCCACCGTTATGGAGATCAGCGTCTGCTTTAGTTGGGCTCTTGACCCTTATATTATTAACTTTATATTTTAATATGCTTTTGCATCTGCATTATATATGTCAGATGAACAAAGATAAAAAAAGTACCATATGATGTTGGTCATATGCTGACATTAATCATTTGAAATTTATGATTGTGATTTTTTCTGTTGGTTAGTGTATAACTCAGATTCTGCATAAATTTCCAGAATGTTAAATATAATATAATAGATTTCTCAAAAGTTGTTTAAAAAAAATCTTTCTTGAAGGCACACACAGACCTCAATATTCAGTCAATGCTTCTCAACGGTGACGAGTAGAATATTCAAGAAGGAAAAGTAAATTACATAGACAATTCAGATCATAATTTATTCATACCGCAATGCATGATGGGAGCCATTAATGAGTTGTGATTGGTGGCAACAAGGAGTATTGATGTCACCGCGGTTGAGATAGACAGGCTGATTATTGATCTCTGTGTTTCTAAATAAAGATGACAGTGATTTGATCAAAATATTTTTATTAAATATTTTAGTTTATAAGAATAATACAGATATGCAGTAGAAACACAAAATAAGTTATACCAATTCATTTGAATTAATTTCATTTTTCAGATCACAGCATGATTATGTCAAAATATAACACTATCAGATCACAGTTGTCTTTGTTCATTTGACTGTTATAAATCAATAACAGCAGACAAACAAAGTTTAACCCCCTGGGGACCAAGGTGTATTTGGGGTCCTTGAGAGGTTCTGACATGCCCTGACATCTGTGTTTTTTTCAGCTGCTTATAAACATATTAATGGCACAGGTGAAATTACACTATATTTAGCAGAAACAGGGCTACCATGATGTATGGGCAACATGTTTGTACATGTTTGTATTTTTGAGAGAATATTGTTTATGCGTGGTTATTGTAAAAACTAAAAATGAAAGTTTCTGAAATAAGGCCACAAAACACATACTAAATATGCGTCCACAAGACTTTTGACTAACTGATGTTGTTGCCTAGGGTTTTTTCTTCACAATGATCTGAAAATCATCCTCCTAATCGTTCACATAAAACTGTGAATTGGGTTATATTGTGAAAAACATTTTTTTGTTTGCCAAGGCAATATGCGAATGGGTGTGAACAGGCCAGCCCCATCATGAATAATTAGGTGATTCTCACCTGAGAGACAAAGACACACATAATAGTGAGCCTTTCATTCAGGTGATTCAGACAAGAAAAAATTGAAAGGACAACACACACACACACATATATGTGTGTGTGTGTATGTGTATATATTTATATTTCACTTAAATGACAATTAATAGGTAGTCTTCATTGCAATTTAAGTGAAATTACTGAACTTATATATACAAGCTTGATAAAAATGATCATTCTAGAAGAAAATTTCAAATGGCACTTAGAGGATTTTGCATCTGAACTCTTCATATCTCATCTGAACTCTTCATACTCTCTAACAGTCTAACTAAATGAACGTTCGTCTGTACGTCCGTTCACACACCCAAATCATATTTAAACACTCTTTTTGGTTATACAGATAACTAATGTTATCCTACTAATGTAAGGATGTGGAAGTCACATGAGATTCTTGTTCCAATGAAAGCGAAAGTGAATTAACGCACAGCGCGCGCGTCTGTGAATTCGTCTATTCCTTCCTATCAGACACGCATTTGATATTTCGGTCTTTGTGCAGTTTACAGATACAGACACTAACGCGATTAGAACAAATCACTTATAATAAATGACTTACTGCATCAGCTGAATCGTGCTTCTCAAAATGAAACTGTATCTGAGGTAAGTTTTTCCTCAGGATCTCCTCACTGCGCAGCAAGACGGTTTTGAAAAAAGGTTAGGACGAGGTTAGATCCGTAATAAACTGAATGTTTTTTTTTATCTCTGTGGGCGTTTTCATGGCTTGTCTCAACATTAGTGTTTGAATAGCATGCGCTCTCAGTGGGCGGGGTCACATTAGCATCTCATTCGCTGTAATGAGGTGAAAGGGAAAATACTGACATATCTCTCTTTTTATAGAGATTACATCAACTGAGAATAGTTGCTTTTTATATAAATGACTTCATTTAAAAGAAGAGAATCTCAGCTTCATAAAGAGAGATCTTTCGTGTCTCTGTGACAAGTATTTAATGAGTTACAGCTCTTTTTTCGGATGCGTTTCAGAAAGATTTTTGCGGAGACAGAGTGGGCTGAAAGCGCACGCTGTTTAAATTGATTTATTTTACAAAAACACAAGGTTTTGATATTAATAAGAGTGTACACAAAAAAGAAGACTCTCTATAGTTTATAGTCATGTATTGATTTTATTTATATGACCATTAATGATGGAGTATTTTAAGTCAATGGTGCAGCTATGTGAAAAAAAACGACCAAAACGCGGGGCGTGTTATTGGTCCCCAGGGGGTTAAAGTGGAAGTATAAGTGTCAAGACCCCAACTAAAGCAGACGCTGATCTCCATAACGGTGGCTTACAATTTGTGATTTTGTCCTTCAGTGATTCTGCTTGTGATCATCAGGTGTCTTCAATAATGCTCAATCATCACTAAATTAATCACTTAATTATCTCAATAACTTTAACACTCTTGAGTGTTAATTTAACACTCATATCGTCCATCTGAAAGCAGGTGAAGGTGATTTACTGCTAATCAAGGAACCGGCTTTACTGATTAGATGTGCATAACAACATCGTTGCCCTATAACAAGGTGTTGCCCCCGGTACCGGGGGCACTTGTTATTAACAGGTTAAAATACAAATTACATTCCTTCAAAGTATTTAATTACAAATGACAAATTGCATGTATTTGAAATACATTTTAATTACTTTTGAGTATGTTGTAATTCAAATACTGCCCATCTCTGGCTCTACTTGACCATAGTAAACACAAATTTTCTAACAGAAATATCCAATCATTATATCAAAATATACCAACACTATCTCACAACCAATTTGTATGAATTCAACGAAGTGTCTAAACCCACGTAATGGTTAGGTTTAGGGGCTGGGTAAGGTGTAGGTCATTCGATCGAATTCATACAAATTGGCCAATTCATAAAATATGTACGATTTAGCAAAATCGTACTAATTCGTATGAGTGAGGTCGTATGAATTGTTACGAATTATAGCCACTTTTTAATCATTCATCAAATTCATACCAATTGGTCGTGAGTTCGGGTTGAATATACAGCCGATCACTGATATTCTAAAGCTTGGAAAAGCCAGCACATTTTTTAATATATCTCCGATTGTATTTGTCTGAAAGAAGAATGTCACATAAATTTAGTAAATTATGGTCTAATTTTCATTTTTGGGTGAACTATCCCATTAATGCAGTGTTTGCAAAAGTAGTCATAACTCTGTATTCTCCAACGCTTCATTTTATGCAGACCAAACTTGTTATTGGCCATCACAAGTATAACCTGAGGGAACATGCTGTGTTTTGATGCAGCGCCACCTACTGGTCCGGAGATATGACAAATGGGCATTAAATCCTCTATTAAATTTATAATGCCCAAAAATCCTAAAATGGTCTCGTTAGATTTGGGGCGGCATGCCGAGTCCGATGATATCTGCCAATTTGAATTCTGTAGTGAAATGTGTTATTTTATGGACGCATTAGTGTGTTACAACACTTAATATGGATCATTGGCACGATGCTTTGAAGGAGCCTGAGAAGTTTCAAGCCAGCACCGCCTAGTGCTAAAATCAAATGTTCACATGCGCATAACTTTGGATTTGTTTGACTTATTTTCAACGGAGCTCTTGTTTTTGTGTGCATTCACGAATCGGTCTGAATGAAGACAATGATGATGTTAATGGGACATCTAATATATTGTTTAAATATTTACTGCCTTTAATTATTATTTTGAAAGTCGTTATTTTTGTGTGGTTTTTTCACACAAAAAGTATTCTCGTCGCTTCATAAACTTATAGTTGAGCCACTGTAGTCACATGGAACATTTTTTTCAATGACTTTTTGGGCCGTCAAGTTTCAATCCCTATGTAGCAGTGATCCAGCTCTCAAATTTAATAAAAAATATCTTTGTTTGTGTTCTGAAGATGAACGAAGGTCTTACGGGGTTGGTACTTCATGAAGGTGAGTAATTAATTACTTAATTTTCATTTTTGGGTGAACTATCCCTTTAATAGTATTTTTTCAGGAGGTATGACAGAATTCATTAGTTATTGATTAACTAATTTTAACACAATCATACAATTATTTTACATACTGATTAGTTAACACATCTTCCTTAGTAATTAACAGCAGAAAAGAAGTAGTTAAATTACCCATCAGTTCTTCAATAATTCCCTATTAGTTAAGCAGTAAGAAACAGTTTTCTAAAGTGTTACCCCATGAACTCGTGCTATAAATACGCAATGATAGAACATTTAGTTGGATAATCTCCTGCAGAGTGTTTGAAACTGTTGAGTGATAGTATACTTACATGAATGACTGCAGTCTGAAAGTCTTCAAGAGCAGCTTGTCTGGTCAAAGCTGGAAAAGTGAGCTGTATTTGGAGAGTCTGCTGCTTAGATAGAGCTCTGAAGGGGACAAGCAGTCTAGTAGATACCCCCGAATTAGTGTAATCAGCTAAAAAACACATACTCACTCAAACACAACCTTTGGAATCGTTCCTGTCAGACTTTTTTCTTTTTTTTTTAAGTTGCCATTTTTTACCATTTTAATTCTTTTTTTTTCCTCCGGCCCCCAGAATATTTATATTGTATAAATATCTGAACATGCAATATATCAAAATACAGAACAAACCCTTTTCAGATGTATTCTATCTGAATGCATTCTTTTTTATTAACACTTGAATGTGGGTAAGTTTCATAAAAGCATGCCATTCGGGTAAAAAGCTAAAAAAAAAAGTTTATTGTCAAAGAATTCATCCAGATCATGTCTAGAACGGTGATCACTTTCTTAAGAACACAATTCTGTATGCGATAAAATTTACCAAATTCGTTCCAATCACAGATTTAATTTTGTTACATATTCTTCCTGGATCTGTACTGTTCACAAGAAATACAGTTTTTAAACAAAAATGCATTTTTACAGACACCTGCGCATGATATCCAAGAAAAAAAGTAAATAGTAAGCAAATCAAGGGAACAAAATAGTAAATCTGGCCAACTGTTTATTTATTTATTTTTCATGAAAGCTATATTGTAACCTGGAATACATGCCATTAGGAAGTGCCAATGACACATGACCTCCTGTAGACTCAAAGTAAAAATATTTCAAGTACCTGTTTAGGAATATGACGCATTCTTATAAAAGTTTAGGTCTGAGTTCAAGTATGCATGCAAAAATAGGCAAGAGTAGAAGTAGTATTTTAACTAGTCACCAGATAAGCAGAGGTCAGCTTTGACTAACCATCAACTATGACTCTATAACTCCAGAGTTCAACTATGGCCACAGTCACTCCTGAACCAGATAAACTACATATCCAGCATCACGACAAACATCCTGACAGGCGTGTTGGGGAAAATGGAGATACGATCTGCAAGGCATATGCCCTCGGGACCAGGAGCAGGTTTCAACACGCCTTTCCAGACAGAACTGAAGCTCAACTGAGAGTTAATAAAGATAACTTATTATTGCTTACAAAAGCATACACAATAATTCACCAGTCAGCACTTTTAGAGCGATCTTGATTGATCTGAGATATGAATGACTCCTTAAAGTTTAAGTAACCACTTCACAAGAAATTAATGATGCCATTATTGCACAACAAGACAAGGTTCAGCCAGAATGAAACATTCTGTCAAAAGTTGTTGTTTTTTTTTTTGTCCCATTTAATTGGTCAATAGTTGTAAAAAAAAAACTGTACCAAAATCTATTTAAAATGCATATGTAAGTACTTCAAATCCATTTATTTATTCACATATAACATAAGACTTACTAATATAAAATTATAATTAAACTTTATTTGGAGTATTTCTTTATTGCACAATGCACATTTATTTATGCCTAACGTGTGTATTATTCTCACTATTAAAATTGATTGTATTATCTGTGTATAATATCAATCTTTAAATGCAAGATATTTAAAGTGTAACTAAAGTATACTTGCAACAGTTCCACATTAGCCCAATCAAATATACTTCAAGTATATCTTTAGTTAGACCTCCGCTCTGACTTTTGCATATTTAAAGAAAAAAAATCTTCCAATTTAGCAGACTTTCTATCAATATAGTAAGCCAAAAGTATATTACAAGGTATTTTCATTATTATATTTATCTATCATTATTATTATTGTATTTATATTATTATATTTATATTCAATTCACATTTACTTGTATAATGCTTTTCACAATGCATATCGTTTCAAAGCAGCGTTACAGAAAATACACATTACCGTTCACAGTGATCTGTTATCAGAGGTGATTTTGTCCAAGTTATGTATTTCAGAAATGTACATACAAATCACATTAGCTAACAATGAATTAAGTAGTTAACGTTTGTTAATGTTTATCAGAATGTTTATCAGTGTGAAACTCGCTCACTCTTTTGACTGAATCATTTTTGTGTATTATCATGCTGAAACATGAGGGAATAGTCGTGGTGAGTCGCACAGGAATGTGCCTCAGGATCTCATCACGGTTTCTCTGTGTATTCAAAATGCCATTAATAAAATACACCTGTGTTCATGGTCCATAGGATACGCCTGCCCATACCGTTACCGCACCGACCACCATGGGCCACTTGGTCCACAACGCTGACTTCAGCAAACCGCTCACACACACAACACCACACACACTGTCTGCCATCTGCCCTAGACAGTAAAAACCGTGATTCATCCGTGAAGAGAACACCTCTCCAACGTGTCAGACGCCATCGAATGTGAGTATTTGCCCACTCACGTCATTTACGACGAGTCAGGTGGAGACCCCCAAGAGGACGACGAGCATGCAGATCAGCTTCCCTGAGGCGATTTCTGACAGTTTGTGCAGAAATACTGTGGTTATCCAAACCGATTGTTGCATCCGCTGTCCGTGTGGCTGGTCTCAGATGATCTTGGAGGTGAAGATGCTGGATGTGGAGGTCCTGGGCTGGTGTGGTCACATGTGGTCTGCTGTTGTGAGGCCGGTTGGATACTGCCAAATTCTCTGAAACGCTTTTGGAGACGTCTTTCAGTAGAGAAATAAACATTCAATTCACAGGCAACAGCTCAGGTGGACATTCCTGCAGTCAGCATGCCAATTACACTCTCTTAAAACTTGTGTAAAACTGCACATTTTGAAGTGGCTTGTTATTGTGGACAGCCTAAGGCACACCTGTGCAATAATCCTGCCGTCTAATCAGTGTCTTGATACGACACACCTGTGATGGGGAGGGAATATTGTCGGCAAAGGAGAAGTGCTCACTAACACAGATTTAGACAGGTTAGTGGACAATATTTGAGAGAAATAGGCCTTTTGTGCACATAGAAAAAGTCTTAGATCTTTGAGTTCTAAAAAAAGAAATGGGCAAAAACAAAAGTGTTTTTGTTTTTGTTTAGTGTAGATTATATATTATATTATTTCAATCAGTAATTCTCAGTTAAAGCTGCGGTCGGCAACTATGGCTGATTGAGTGGACTTTGGCCCTCCCACAGAGTTCGTGCTCGAGTGCGTGGGCACCAGGTTATCTGTGAACACGACCGTCTCATCAGCATTCATCACCATGGATTATTTGGAGGTATGCTGCCCTGGCTAATCTACCAATATCTTGCAATTGCTAACGTCATTTATACTCTAAATGAGCTTACTTGGTTTGTTAGTGTTCCGCCATCACTCTTCCTTAAGGCCCGTTCACACCGGACGCGGTAATGAAAAGCGAATAGTTCGCGTGAGAATAGTTTGCGTCAAAACCATTCACATCAGCCGTGACGCGAATTGCGACGTTCAGAGAGACGTTCAGAGCGCCGAGGGTGAACACCTGGCTATTGTTCTGTTGCAGAAATGTAGACCTTATTTTAAGGGACACTATAGGGAGAAAAACTTACTATATACTTATTATTATAGCCTACTAAGGTGAATAAATATAGATTTTATATTAGATGTCTTTTTGCAGTGATGTTAAAATTATGCTTTACATTGTTATAGGCGTTATGAAAAAAATAAGCACATACGTGCATTAGAAAAGAAAGATTAAAAAGATCAATGCGTTCTTACCGGATTTGATCAGTGCATCTTGAATTTGTATTGTTTGTCTGATCTGTGGCTTCTCATAAATTATGGACATATGTCAGTAACTACTGGCAGGTGTAACGTTAGCTCACTTTCACCAGTTCACTTTTTAAAAGAGGGCCACAGTTTTCCGCACAGCGTTCATCAAAGCAAACACAGTCTCCACGAAGAGCTTGTTTGTTTGTGATGGCTCCAGTAACGTATGTGCAGCTGCGCATTTTCAATGCTTTCTTATTACATTTTTTTATTGTAGAATTGTAATTTAAAGGACGATTAAATAAAAGGATGCAGACAAAAATTAAATGCGGGACAATGCTCTGACTTGCGGGACGTGGGACATAGCTTCTTCATCATCATCATTATCATCCAGTGAAGACAAGCTTTTCATTTTTATTTAAAAGCAGAAAAGAAGGTTTTGGGTGCACCCAATCTTAAAGAACAGAGAGTGTGCTACCAGAGCTAGAAACATAAAGGCAGAAGGTAGGGCTGGGCGATATATCGCACGATATTGTTATGCGCATCTAATCAGTAAAGCCGGTTCCTTGATTAGCAGTAAATCACCTTCACCTGCTTTCAGATGGAGCGGCATTTACTACAAAGAGCCGTAGATCACTGACAAGCTGAGCCATATCGCGTTAATATCGAGGACATATCGATAGCGATATTTAATGCGATATGGCTCAGCTTGTCAGTTAATTACGGCTCTTAGTCACGACAAAATCTCCTGTATTAAACTAACACACCTGAGAGTGTATATGAGTCCACATTCAAGAGTGTTAAAGTTAATGAGATAATTAAGTGATTAAATGAGTGATGATTGAGCATTATTGAAGACACCTGATGATCACAAGCAGAATCACTGAAGGAGAAAACTGAAATTTCAGGTCACCGTTATGGAGATGAATGTCTGCTTTAGTTGGGCTCTTGACACTTATACTTTCACTTTAAACTTTATTTGTCTGCTGTTCTTGATTTATAACAGTCAAATGAACAAAGACAGCTGTGTTCTGATAGTGTTGGTTATGTTTTGACATAATCAAGCTGTGATCTGAAAAATGAAATTTATATTCATATAGTATTTGATATAACTTGTTAACAACAGTTTTGTGTTTCTACTGCATATTTTTATTATTCTTATAACCTAAAATATTCTGATCAAAACACTGGTTTCTTTATTTAGAAACACAGAGCTCAATTAACGGACTGTCTGTCTCAACCGTGGTGACCTTGTTGCCACCAATCACAACTCATTAATGGCTCCCATCATGCATTGCGGTATGAATAAATTATGATCTGAATTGTCTATGTAATTTACTTTTCCTAATTGAATATTCTACTCGTCACCGTTGTTGAGGAGCATTGACTGAATCTTGAGGTCTGTGTGTGCCTTACAGAAGGATTTCTTTTTTTTAAACAATGTTTAAGAAATTTATTATATTTAACATTCTGGATATTTATGCAGAATCTCATTTATACACGAACCAAACAGTATAAATCACAAACATGAATTTAAAATGATGAGCGCCATTATGTGACCACCATCGTATTACAATTGTTTATCTTTGTTCATCGGACAGATATAACTCAGATGCAACAGTATATTAAAATATAAAGTTAAATATATAAGTGTCAAGAGTCCAACTAAAGCAGACACTGATCTCCATAACGGTGGCTTACAATTTCACATGTTGTCTTCAGCGATTCTGCTTGTGATCATCAGGTGTCTTCAATTAATGCTCAATCATCACTAAATTAATCACTTAATTATCTCATTAACTTTAACACTCATATCGTCCATCTGAAAGCATGTGAAGGTGATTTACTGCTAATCAAGGAACCGGCTTTACTGATTAGGTGCTCATATTAATATCGATGCGATATATCGCCCAGCCCTAGCAGAAGGTGAGCTGTCCCATTCATCAGGGGCTTGTTTGCATGCAATCAAATAAACACTTAAACGGATTGAAGACTCAAATAGACTGAAAAGCCTTGTAAACACCCGGGTGGGCTCAATACGAACGAATGAGCATAATCTCCCACCAGTCCTTGTTTCAGATTTTCATTCATAGACGACTCGACACACAAGCAATCAGAAGATCCGTTGCTGCGGTCACGTCACCTTTGTTTTCTTGTATATGATTGGCTGAAGCCTTTTCTTTTGCCTCAAAAGTAAAAAAAAATCGACATCGAAGCGAAAAAAAAAGTTGTTTTTTCTCGCAGCACATTCGCGTTCAGTGTGGAAGCACTCATTATACAAACAGCTGATCAAAAAATAAAACCATCGCGCGAATTATTCATAGCGTCAAAAATCGCGTCCAGTGTGAAAGGACCTTTACTGCGCGAACTTCAGGCGTGTGCATGTGATTGTAACGTGCGCGAGGGGTGGCGTGTGCCCGATCTGTGATTGACAGTCAGATCTCATACCCCTGATTGGACACAGTTAACAGGGAGCGCAGGATTTTTGGCAAAACAAATAACACGCTCCAGATGGAGCTAGAAGCTCAGGTTTTTTTCTAAAACCGCTTTATTTATGTTGTTCTGTCGGATTATAGTGTCGATTTCACTGAATATGATCAAAAAAATGTTGCCGACGGCAGCTTTAATTGGCGATCCCTAACCGTCACCCATCTGCCCTGCTGCACGGGCTCTACTTCAACCAGAACCGCATCACGTAAAGACTTCACTATGCTAGGCGCATCCAAAACACCATCTAAAGATCTAGCTTTCTTACTTTCCTCAGTTAAAATTTCGATGCGTGTCTAATTCTGAAATCTTCTCCGTTACCCTGACTTTCTCCTTGCATTTATCACATATAAATCATAAATTGCCATCGGAGAAGGCTATACTAAACATGTGACATGTGACACAGGTGACAATAACAGGACAAGACATTACCGTGTTTGTTGACTGGTATTACTCACTGGGCCTTGAGGATCCGACTTCGAGGGTCTCAAGCCTGCTGGTCCAGGAGGACCAGACTTTGGGGGTTACAAGTCTGATAGTCCGGGAGGACATGACTTTGGTGGTCTCAAGTCCGGTGGTCCAGGAGGAACCAGACTTCATAGGGTCTCATGTCCGGTAGTCCGGGAGGATCTGACTTCGGGGGTTTCAAGTCTGGTGGTCCGGGAGGACTCAACTTCGAGGGTCTCAAGTCCGGTGATCCAGGAGGATCCGACTTCGGAGGTTTCAAGTCTGGTGGTCCGGGAGGACTCAGACTTTGAGGATCTCAAGCCCGGTGGTCCAGGAGGACCCGATTTCAGGGGTCTCAAGTCTGGTGGTCCGGGAGGACTCAACTTCAAGGGTCTCAAGTCCGGTGATCCGGGAGGACTCAACTTTGAGGGTCTCAAGCCCGGTGGTCCCGCGAAGACCCGACTTCAGGGGTCTCAAATCCGGATTTGAGACCCCTGACGCTTTGGTGCTTTCACGTTCTGCACTTTCCTTTCTCTCGTGGCATCACCGACACAGGTAAATACACGTGCTAGAAGAGTTAAGTCCGCCTTAACATTCTGGTCCCGCTTTGGATGCTACGATGTCATCAAGCTGTATTTCTGGTCGTAATCAGTCCTTCACTGACCAATCAGCGTCCATTACCATAATGCTAGTGTGTTATGTGCAACAAGTCAACCTATAAGAAATCAAAAGGACGTAAGTACTGCATTTAACTTTTGACCAATAACCCATGTTGAACTTGCAAAACCTACAATCAAATCTGAGATTTCTCTACGCCAATCAGGTGAAAGAGACGAATTTAGCCATCTAGCCCTACTAACGATCTGACGATCACCCCAGTGGAGCTTTGGTGGAACTACAACCAAAATTCGGTTCAATGGCCAAGCTTTCTGTAGACGGGCTTTGGGGTAATTTTTTTGTATTTTTGTTTTGGATTGGATTAGCCTTTATTGTCTCCTGACGGAGAAAATCATCTTTGGCATTGCAGACACCGATGCAACACATTGCACATAACATTATACATAACACGTAACACACATAACATGATTTACATAAATTCACACATTAAAACATTAATGTCACACCCAACATGATCTACCTAATTAATGTCACACATAACATGATTTCCTGAATTCTAACCCACACACCCTAGTTAATAGTTCAGCATTTTAATGGAGAGCGGTACAAATGAAAGTTTTATTTTACCACTTAATTAAAGATCATTCATTTTCTGCACTTGAATCCTTGCTAATCTGCCTGTACTACACTGAGATGGGCAACTTTGTGACTATAATGAGAAAAAAAAAGGTATGCTTAAGAATTCTGTTCTTCTAAGGGTCACATCATGTTACATCATGTCCCATTTTTGTTTGGTTTACGTGCTTTCGGTCCATGTTGAGTTCATATTTCGGTCGAACTGCGAGATCGTTTGGAAGTACCAAGACACATCTTTTCAGCATTCTCGGTCCGCTTGTTTGGTTCAACACCAGGGTTGGCAGCATTTACACGTACTTAAATTAACCACTCTAACAGAGCAATCACACTAGGGTTTGTTTTAATCTAATCAATCATGCCAAGTGTGAACACAACATATGTGTCTGCATTAAAACATGTTGAATGTAAAGTTTCCTTGAACAACCAAGAAAATTACATTTAAATAAAGAAGAACTAATACTTGATCACCAACACGGATCAGAAGGTCACAAACCATGTCAGTGTAACAGCTTTAATTTATTTGTCCATATTACTATATTCAATTAATATGAATAATTGAACTATTCTGCATGATATTTAATAAAAAAAATGCAGGACTGTAAACAACTGGAGAACAGGAATTGCTTGTTTTAAAAAATATGGTATAATATCACTAAGTTACTTTAAGGGTCAAATAAAATAGAAATAGCACATTAAAGTTACAAGTTACAATTATATGGTTTAACCACATTTTGTCACTTTTCAGGTCTGGTATAAAGACTCATATTGCTGAAATGTTCACCCAATAGAGAAAAGTAATGAAAATATGAAATAATTAGAGTGAAAAAATGCAACCATTGCAAGACAAGGTTTTTTTTTTCATAAATTGTAATGTATTATTTAAACACAGTATTACAAAATCAGTTGTATTACAATATCAATTATATTTTTAAGATTTTTTTAACGTGATTACACAAAGTATGAAGCTATATGACTATTTGTCTATTGATATTATGTAAGGTTATTTGAAGAAAAGAAATATTGAATATATATATTTTTTTCCCCAGGACACCCAAACACCACACCAAAAATACAATGAGGCCTGAATGTAAAGCAACTGATAGATTGCAACTTGTCCATCATCTGTGCACTCTGTCTTGACATTACAGAGGAGATTCCTTGGTCTCAACTTTGATATCAGTGTAAGTGACTCCTTTGTATGTGCCCTTGGTTCCATAGGCAAACACACTGCCGTTCTTGCAGGTCATCTTCACTGTGCCGGTGTAAGGCAGGTCAAAGGTGGCTCTGCCAATGGTGACTGAAACATCCAGCTTCTTCCCTGGTGGCACATCTACATCTGTAGACAGAGTTTCGGTTCTCTCGTCTGAGTGCTCCTGACCATAAGTGCTTTCAATTCCCATGGTGACACTGAATCCTGCAGTAGTTTCAGCAAGCCCTGGAACCCCAGCCTTCACTTCCATACTAAATGTTGCAGATAAACTTGCACTCACAGACCACGAAGATGTCTTAGTTATTTTCTTTGAGCTTTCAACTTTTTGTTTTTGAGTGGTGGAGGAGTTGTTCCTGAAACTGAGGGATTTAATTTCTTCTACTGCCACCTTTGGTATCAGTTGGTGGAGAGTGGGATAGTGGACATCGGTGAGAACTGTTGATTCAACTGCTTTGAGAAACATGAATCCCATGCAGTCGATGTCAGAACCACCTCTTCCGACAAACACCCAAACAATACCCAGAGCCGACATCCATGGGATATTCGGTTTTTAAACCCCAGCTTGTCATCTTTGCAAAAAACTCTCTCCCCAGACTGGTCCTGAATTTGATGGCTCCAAGACGTGTTCCTTTTCCGTTCCCCCACAGGGACAGTGAGGTGAAACATTCACCAGGTGTGAACTTGTACTCTCTGATACGGTCCAGAACCGACTCCAAAGGTTTCGACTCTCCCATCTGAAAGCCAGACCTTGACTGCCTTCACCTGCCATTCTCCCACCCAGACTCCGATCTTCTCTAAACTGGCACCATTGTTCTGACCAGTAAATGAGAACGGATTACCTCCTTGACCACCAATAATCTCTAGATTCAATGTGTCAGACATCTTGGAGTTAAATCGATCTGAAAATAATAACAGATCAGAATTAACATCAGCTTTACACTTTATTGCAGTATTTCCCAACCTAGTTTCTGGAGACAGAATAACAGAATTATTTTTAACTGAACCATCCATTTCGAGTCTTGAAGTATCTGCCCCTAGAGGATTTTTGATGTATTGCAGTTTTTCATACTTACGGGTAGGCTACATTTCTCAGATTAGAATGTTGCTGCTTGGATTGTCTTAATTTTTTTAAGACACACAGATATCAATAATTAGCCTGTGAATCACAACAATGGTGACAATTATAAAGCATATTGCAGTGCATTCTGGGTGCCACCAATCAAAACTCATCCATGGCATCATGCATTGCCGCATGAATAAATCATGAGCTTATCTTCATATGTGATTTTGTTTGGTTGCTGTACATGAGTTATAACAGCCAGATGAACAAATAGAAAAGGTGATCTGATGGTGTTGGTTGTGTTTTAACATAATCATTAATTCACAATCATTTGACCTAAATCACTGAATTCATATAGAGCCTAATTTATGAGTTAGGTTTACTTTATCAATTATAGCAGTAGTGACCTTGTGCAACATAATATTCTCAATGTCTACAATGTATTCAAAATAATTTCTTAAAAGCTTTTCTTATACAATTTTTTTACTTCTCTACAAATTTAAGACACACATACATCAATAATTAGCCTGTGAATCTCAACAATGGTAACAGTTATAAAGCATGTTGCATTGCATTCTGGGTACCACCAATCAAAACTAATTCATGGCTCCCATCATGCATTGCTGCATGAATAAATAATGAGCTTATGTTCAGAGGTGATCTGTTTGTCACCATTGCTGAGATTAATATGTTAATTCTTGATGTCTGTGTATGCCTATATAAAATATTTTTGGGATTTTTGTTTAACATTTTTCATTTAAAAAGGCTAAAAATGTTATGTCCTAAAATGACTGTGCGGCTAAAATCATTAAGGTAAATTTAACTCGAATTCATGCTCTTGATGAGTTCAGTGATTCAGGTCAATTAATGATTGTGTTGAAACACAACCAACACCATCAGATCACACTTTTCTATTTGTTCATCTGGCTGTTATAAGTCACATAGAACAGCCAAACAAAATCTAAAGTTAACGATTTAAGGGTGAAGAGCCCAACTAAACCAAACACCATAGTGGTGATCGCCATAATGGAGACTAAAATGACATATTCTTTTTCAGAGATTCTGCTTGTTAACATCAGGTGTCTTCAATAATGTTTAATCATCATTCAATTATTCACTTAATTATCTCATTAACTTTAACACTGCTTCAGTCTTCATTGAACACTCTTTCTCAGAGTTTATATAATTCACACTCTCAGTGTTAATTTCACACTCTCAGTGTTAATTTCACACTCTCAGTGTTAATTTCACACTTGGGATTTTGCTGTGTGTGGGGAATCACTACACAAATCATTATAATATAGGCCTGTTCATTTGCAAAATAACTTTAGTAAAAGTACAAAGGAAATTCTTTAAAGTACTTTAAAATTAAAACATTATAGTCATTCTTCACCTCTAATAATAAAGATAAGTGCAGACATTTACCTAAAGGGTGTATTGATCTTTTTCTCTTTCTTTCTTTTTTTTTTTTTTTTTTTTTTACAGTAAGTTTGATTTGAGTCAGAACTATGTGGTAATTCTTTATTAATTACTAATGGGTTCCCTATATTTTCACTTTAGAATACTGTTCCAGGTTGTAAGTAATTCCCAAAGAAATGATCTAATATTATCTTATATTATCTAATTATCTATATTATCTAATAATTATTTTATAATTAACAATTAATGTCCTTATTTTTTCACTGTAGAACACAGTTTCAGGTTATCGGGTGCCTAATTCCTGGATAATTATTTAATAATTCTTTCTTAATTATTAAGGGGTTTCCTATATTTTCACTTAAGAATACTGTTCCATGTTATAAATAATTCCTGAAGACTTATCTAGCAATAATATTTTCAGTTGCTCTAAGTCAGTGCCTCAAATACATTAATTTACTCAATGGCCTTCTATGCTGAGGAAACAGACACACACACAGTACTGTATACAATATAAAACTCATCTGAGGTTAGTTATGGCAAAGAACATGTGTATGCTTCCTTTCTGAAGAACACACTCACAAAACCACACAGGAAAACATTTAACTTTAACATTATATTGTTAAAAATGCTACTTCTATTAAAAACATTATTGAATAAGAAAAGTCACAACTCAATGTAGTTTTGTATGACTGTTCATAAGTTACTTCTTAATTATATTTCTTGAACCATAATTAGTAGATGATTAATAGTTGTTCTTCATGAGGTTGTTCAATAGTTGTTCATTCTTACTGATTTTCTAACTTGTTACTTTGCGCAATCATAAAATGATTGTACATACTGATTAGTTAACACATCTTTCTTAGTAGTTAACAGCAGTGAAGAAGTAGTTACTGAAAAATTACCTATTAGATCTTCAACAATTCCCTATTAGTTATGTAAGAAACAGCATTCTAAAGTGTTATGAACTCGTGCTATAGATGTGCAATGATAGAACATTTAGTTGGATAATCTCCTGCAGACTGTTTGAAACTGTTGAGTGATAGTATACTTACATACTGTAGATGACTGCAGTCTGAAAGTCTTCTCAAGAGCAGCTCGTCTGGTCAAAGCTGGAAAAGTGAGATGTGTTTGGAGAGTCTGCTGATTAAATAGAGCTCTGAAGGGGATAGGCAGTGCCTAAAACACACCCCGAGTTAGTGTAATCAGCTAAAACACACCCCGAGTTAGTGTAATCAGCTAAAACACACCTAAAACACCCCAAGGCAGTGTCATTCCTCCCTCCAACTCACTCAACACAATCTTTTGAATTCTTTCCATGTTAAACTTTTCCTTTCCTTTATTTTTTCTTCTTCTTTTTTTCAAGATGCATTTTCGACCATTTCAGTATTTTTTCTTGGCCCCAGAATATTCATTTGTATAAATATCTGAACATGCAGTACATCAAAATAAAGAACAAACCCTTTGCATGTGTATTATATCTGAATGCATTGTTTTTTTTTTTTTATTAACGCTTGAATGTGTGTTTCATAAAAAGCATAAAAAAAGCATTTTTTTTGTCAAAGACTTCATCCAGTTCAACTGTGATCACTTTCTTTAAAACACAGTTTTGTATGTGATACAATTACAAATGGTTTTCCTGGATCAGTACAGTATGGCATAATTCAGGAACAGTGTTTGGTCTGATGGTGGACACACTTCAAGAATGTGCTGTCAGCACCAGCAGGCCTGTTCACAAGAAATACGGTTTTTAAACAAAATGCATTTTTACGGACACCCGCACATGATATGCAAGAATTATTTTTTTTTTTTCATGAAAGCAATATATTGTAACCTGGAATACATGTAACTGCAATTGCCATTAAGAAGTGCCAATGATACATGACCTTTATCCCTGTAGACTAATTCTTATTAAACTAGTAATAAAAAATTCAAGAACCTGTTTAGTAATATAAGCATTCTAATAAAAGTTTAGGTCTGAGTTCAAGTATGCATGCAAAAATATGCAAGAGTAGAAGAATTGTTTAACTAGTCACCAGATGAGCAGAGGTCAGCCTCGCCTAACCATCAATCACAACTATAACTATAACTCCAGAGTCCAACTATGGCCACAGTCACTCCTGAACCAGATAAACTACATATTCAGCATCACACAAACATCCTGACAGAAGTGTTGGGGGAAATGGAGATACAATCTGCAGGAAATATGCCCTTGGGACTAGGAGCAGGTTTCAACACACCTTTCCAGACAGAATTGAAGCTAAGAGAATATCAACTGAGAGTTAATAAAGATAGCTTGCATTATTGCTTGCAAAAGTGTTCATAATAATTCACCAACCAGTCAGCACTTTTAGGAGATCTTGATTGATCTGAGATATAAATGACTCCTTAAAGTTTAAGTAACCACTTCACAAGCAAATAACATACCATTATTGCACAACAAAACAAGGACCAGTTCACCCAAAATGAACATTCTATCAAAAGTTGTATTTTATTTTTTTTCCATTCAATTGGTCAGTAAATAGTTGTAAAAAACTCGATTTAAAATACATTTATTTCATACGTAAATTAAACCTTTCACATATCACATAAGGCTACTAATATAAAAATATAATCAAACTTTATTTGGAGTATTTCTTTATTGCACAAAACACATTTCTTAATATTATGCCTACAATGTGTATTAATCTCACTATTAAAATTGATTGTATTATCTGTGTATAATATCAATATTTAAATGCAAGATATTTAAAGGGTAACTAAAGTATACTTGGAATAGTTCCACATTAGCACAATCAAATATACTTAAGTATCTCTTTAGTTGGAAGTCCTCCGTTCTACTTTTGCATGTTTAATATCCATCTCTGGTCATAATTTAGAGATTGTCACAGTCTCAAGTCACCAGCTCAGGAACCCATCAGTACCATATTTCCCACCATCCCTCCCAGTCCCCACCTGTGCTCAGTCAGCTATCACCTGCTACAGATCATCACCTGTATGTAGTGGTTGTTCTTCTGCGTTGTGTTATTTTTATGTTAATAAAAGGATTTTCCACACAAATATGGTCATGCTTAAGGTGACTTTAATGGCAGTGCCTGTGTGTGAGGTTTAAATTACTGGGGTCAATTTGAATGGAATGGCTGAAAATTTCATCAGATGACCAAATCTGTCACAAATTGGATTACTTCAAGATAACTGAAGATTTTGCAGCATACAAAGCAAAAAAGGTCTTCTTTTAAATGATGAGACAACTGTATTAATTTATTACACCTCTCTTATGCTGAGGCCACACCAAAAGATATTTAAAGGGGGGGGTTACTGCTTTTTTTTCTTTGCATGATTGTATTTATGGGGTGCAATATAACATGTATTCGTGGTTTTTCTTTTTTTTTAAAGTCTTATTTTTCATAAACTTCACCTTTATTGTCATCCGCGCTCTCCTCTGTCCCCTGAACGAGCGGTTCACTTCCTGATTCAATGAAAACACTCTCTCATAATCACGTCATGAGCTCAGATTGGTTAGGTTGGGCCGGTGTGTTGTGATTGGCTAAACTGTAGTTCACGTTGTCCGGAAGGTTAACGCCCATTACCTTTACGGGCGAAACAGGCAATGTCAAGATCTCTGGTCCAGATGTAAATACATGTCGAACAGTTTCAGGCAGAATCAGACCGAGAATGCCGCGATGAATCGAGTCAAGCAGAACGTCACCACACACGGCTCTTACTAAACGTTTCTGAATGCTAATTTGCTACATTTTTTAACTTTAGACACGTTTGTTTTACACAATAGCATCTGACTGGCAACGATAGCAACTGACTGGCTACTAATGTTATACTCAAACAGCGTTGGCATGTTTACGTTCTTGATCAAATCGAAAATAAAGTCAGAAAGCACATACATGAAAAATACGTTTAAAACATTAGTACTTATAGAAAGTTCAGGTCCATAATGTTTGTACGTGTTTGTCGTAGACACAAAATAGCATAGTCTAACTAGTAGTGGCTAAAGCCAGCGCTGGCATTTGAAAAATAATAAAACACAAGGCTACGTCTTGAATTATACATGCAAATACATTTAAAATGATGAAGTCTTAGCCTACTTACAGGTTGTGGCCCAACAACTGCTGCCTCTTGTTTTAAAGTTCGGAACTGCTTCATGTTTTAGTAACAGTTTCTTGTTGAATCCGGTGTTGAACTCGCTAGATTACGATCGTCATTTTCAGGAACATAATCAAGGTTTGTTGAGGAAGAATAGCATCCATGGGAAGCCCGAACACAGAAGACCTGACAGCTGCGTGAACAACACACTTTACGAGTCGACATACCTCAGAAATATGTGCATTGCGCATGCCATTTTCTGCATATTCTGAGGGAATAATGTTCACCCACTAGAGCAACGTAATGAAAATATGAAAATAAGTAGAGTGAAAAAATGCAACCATTGCAACACAGGGGTTTATTTCATAAATTGTAATGTATTATTTATTCAATTTCATTTTAAACACAGAATTACAGAATCAGTTTATTTTATATTTTTAAGATTATTTTAAAGTGATTACACAAAGTATGAAGCTATATGATTATTTGTCTATTGATATTATGTAAGGTTATTTGAAGACAATAAATCTATTTTTTTTTCCCTGAACACCCAAACACCACACCAAAAATACAATGAGGCCTGAATGTAAAGCAACTGATAGATTGCAACTAGTGTATTACATGTGCACTCTGTCTTGACATTACAGAGGAGATTCCTTGGTCTCCACTTTGATATCAGTGTAAGTGACTCCTTTGTATGTGCCCTTGGTTCCATAAGCAAACACACTGCCATTCTTGCAGGTCATCTTCACTGTGCCGGTGTAAGGCAGGTCAAAGGTGGCTCTGCCAATGGTGACTGAAACATCCAGCTTCTTCCCTGGTGGCACATCTACATCTGTAGACAGAGTTTCGGTTCTCTGTCTGAGTGCTCCTGACCATAAGTGCTTTCAATTCCCATGGTGACACTGAATCCTGCAGTAGTTTCAGCAAGCCCTGGAACCCCAGCCTTCACTTCCATACTAAATGTTGCAGATAAACTTGCACTCACAGACCATGAAGATGTCTTAGTTATTTTCTTTGAGCTTTCAACCTTTTGTTTTTGAGTTGTGGAGGAGTTGTTCTTGAAACTGAGGGATTTGATTTTCTTCTACTGCCACCTTTGGTATCAGTTGGTGAAGAGTGGAGTAGTTGACATCGGTGAGAACTGTTGATTCAACTGCTTTGAGAAACATGAATCCCATGCAGTCGATGTCAGAACCACCTCTTCCAACAACTCCCAAACAATACCCAGAGCCGACATCCATGGGAAATTCTGTTTTTAAACCCCAGCTTGTCATCTTTGCAAAAATTCGTTCCCCTTACTGGTCCTGAATTTGATGGCTCCAAGACGTGTTCCTGCTCCGTTCCCCCACAGGGACAGTGAGGTGAAACATTCACCAGGTGTGAATTTGTACTCTTGATACGGTCCAGAACCGACTCCAAAGGTTTCGACTCTCCCATCTGAAAGCCAGACCTTGACCGCCTTCACCTGCCATTCTCCCACCCAGACTCCAACTTCTCTGAAACTGGCACCATTGTTCTGACCAGTAAAGGAGAACGGATTACCTCCTTGACCACCAATAAGCTCTAGATTCAATGTGTCAGACATCTTGGAGTTAAATCGATCTGAAAATAATAACAGATCAGAATTAACATCAGCTTTACACTTTATTGCAGTGTTTCCCAACCTAGTTTCTGGAGAAAGAACAACAGTACACCATTGATTTTTTTTAGTAATTGACCCATCCATTTCGGGTCTTGGAGTATCTACTAATAAGCTGACTCATCAACAGGTCTCAATAGTCTATTTTTGTCATTCAAAAAGAGAAACTGTAAACAAAGTACAGCTTGCTTACCACTTTGAATATCAATCATCGGATCACTTTCTTCACTTCACTTGGCTCATGTTATGTAAAAATACATTCGGATACCAATCAACGCTTAAAAGCGGTAAATGTTAAACGCTAAACTGCCAAACCATCCGCTTGGTGTTTCCAGGGTTTAAACACATACAGGTCCGAGCAGCTTTTGGTTTGAGTTTGATTACCTTTCATTTATACTAATTTGTTACATTCATAATTATATTGCCCTTTCTGAGTACTCATTTCGCTTTACATGGAAGGGGGAATCACCTCAACCACCTCCATTGTGCAGCATTAACCTGGATGATGCGACGGCAGCCATATTGTGCAAGAACGCCCACCACACACCAGCTTTTTTTTGTGGAGAGGAGACAGTGATGAAGCCAATCAGTATATAGGGGTGATTAGGAGCCAATGATGGACAGAAGTAACCTGGCCCTAGCCAGATGAATTTCGCTCCCCCTAGCTCCACTCATCCATCTGGAACCGATCCATTGAAATGGCGTTTCAGAAGGCTGGGCCTTATCAAAAATCCTTGCATATGATTGGATAAGCCACTTGTCTGTCATCTTTATCGACGTGCTATTTCAACCACTCACACCGAAGCCAACCCGTGACGCTGATGAGAGCGACGCAAGTAAAAAAAACAAACAGAACAGCTCGACGAACGACTACAAGCCCCATAGACGAACGACTTACAGAACTCGTGTTTAACATTGTTACAAGTTCAGGTAAGATCACGTCAGATATGCAGTTCGATGCGTTCGCTCATCGGCACACTCGAAGATGCTCTGGCAAATTCTAAAGCAGAAGAGGAACCGCTTTCTGAACAATCATCAGTCACTTTGTCACTACGTCACATCTATGAAGCCCCAACCTGCGTCCTGATTGGCTAAACCATTAAGTTGGTTGGAGAAATCACTCTCAATGGAAGAGGTTCCAGATGGATGTGAGTGAAGCTAGGCGGAGCTAAGCGGAATGAAATTCATCTGGCTAGGGCCAGGTTAGGACAGAAGGGCAAATTTGGCTGATCACTGAAATAAAGTTTGGAAGAGCCAGGACATTTTACTTATATAACTCTAATTGAATTCGTCTGAAAGAAGGAGGTCAAATACACTGAGGATGATGTGAGGGTGAGTAAATTATGGGCTAAATGTCATTTTGGGTGAACTATCCCTTTAATGCATGCACATATTTTACATAGAGTTTGCAAAAATAGTTCTGGTACTAATACTCGCAACAATTCATTGTATTCAGACTAAACTTGGTATTTGCCATCAAGTATTACCCATGCAGCATTTTGGTGCAGTGCCACCAACTGGTCCGGACATATGCAAAATAGGCTTTTTTGCTTATAACTTAACTGAACTAAACTGTTTGTCCAAAAATCCTAAAATGATCTCATTAAGATTGAGGGCGGCATGTCCGAGTCTAATGATATCGGCCAATTTGAATTCTGTAGTAAAATGCGTTATTTTATGAACGTGCATTACAAAACTTATTATGGATCATTGGCACGAAGCTCTGTAAGGAGCCTGAGAAGTTTCAAGCCAGCGCCGCCTAGTGGTAAAATCAAATGTTCACATGCTCATAACTTTGGTTTTGGTTGACTTATTTTCACGGAATCATCTCCTTAGATTCTTGAATCCTAGTCGAGTACCACTGATACCAAACATGCTAGGTTTTACATTATGATTTGTGCAATGTTGTGATTAAGTGTTCGAGCAACATTTGCTAATATATTTGGAAATCGTTACCGACCAGCCAGCAGCTCTCTGAGTCGCTTCTCGCTGTACTTTGATGGCACATGTCAGTCACGTGGCGTCGGCGATGTTCCGCGAGTTGGGTAAAATTTCTAGCCAGCATCCTTCAAGTCAGCTGCCGATTGGTCTGCGCAGAGCCAACCTCTTCGGACAAGCCTGAATGTCCCCTTCAGGCTTTAATTGGATATGAATGGTTATGATTTGGATATGATTTGTTTAATAAATCCTGCTTCTTGTTTTCGTGCATCATCCTTTAATTCGGTCTGAATGAAGACAATTATGTCAAAGGGAAATCTAATTAAACAATTTTACTATTAGCTGAACATTAGTTCACAAATAATATCTGTTGTATAAATATTTACTGCCTTATTATTTTGGAATAAAATTTAAAATGTGTAAAAACAAACACTTAACTTCATTACATTTCTACTTGGTTTTAATAAACATAAATTTACATAGTTATAGAATATAAAATTATAAATAGAATTGTATTTGGTCTCTGTTTTTTATGTAATGTTTATTTAGAACTTGTTTATTAAAATTAACAAATGTTTTTTGAGTCATTTGGTTCATTCAACGAATGAAATGACTCAAAAAAAAATTGTTCATTCAGATGAACTGAGTTTCAACAGGAGAGTCACGAAACCAGCATCACAGAACAGAGCAAGGCGAGCATTTGAGCTTACAGGTATAAAACAAACTTTTTATTTATTTTGAAATGACAGATAGTTTCTCTAGAGAAGACCCATTATCTTGGAATGTTTTCATCAAAAACCTTAATTTCTTTTCGACTGAAGAAAGAAAGACATGGACATCTTGGATGACATGGGGGTGAGTAAATTAAAAAAGTTTTTTTAAAGTGAACTACTCCTTTAATAACCAGGAAAACTAGGTGTAACAGACATACATTTACATTTGATATACAGTAGGCTTTCTAAAAAAAAATAAAAAAAGCCTTTGCCTCCTCATATTAAAACACCACTAGTGTAATATGCACATAAAAAATGACTTTTGCATATAGCATGCCAAAACACAAACTTGGTATAAACTTGCTGATAAACTTGCTATAGATACACAGCGGTGTGAAAATTGGGTTGGATAATCTTATGCAAATTAATAGAAACTGTTTATTAGCTACAGCTAAATTCAAGTGCCTTTGAGTGATAGTATACTTACATGAATGACTGCGAGTCTGAAAGTTGTCTCAAGAGCAGCTCGTCTGGTCAAAGCTGGAAAAGTGAGATGTATTTGGAGAATCTGCTGCTTAAATAGAGCTCTGAAGGGGACAAGCAGTGCCTAAAACACACCCCGAGTTAGTGTAATCAGCTAAAACACACCTAAAACACCCCAAGGCAGTGTCATTCCTCCCTCCAACTCACTCAACACAATCTTTTGAATTATTTCCCTGTCAGCCTTTTTTTTTTTTTTTGACCATTTCACAAAATGTTTATGGCCCCCAGAATATGTACGAATATCTGAACATGCAATATATCAAAAGAAAGAACCAACTCTTTTCAGTTTTATTCTAGCTTAATGCATTCTATTTTAACACCACTTGAATGTGGATAAGTTTAATAATAAACCAGCATTTTGAGTAAAAAGCTGAGACAATTGAACTTGGAGGTTGTAATAAAGTCATAGTTTTTGTTATATTTGGACCAAATATTTTCGATGCTTCAAAACATTGTAACTAACCCACTGATGTCACATGGACTACTTTGATGATGTCTTTATTGAATTTCTGGACAAGGACAGAATTTCCTACACACATTTCCAATGGAAGGCCAGAAAGCTCTCAGACTAAATCTAAAATATCTTAAACTGTGTTCTGAAGATGAACGAGGTCTGACGGGCTTCGACCAACATGAGGGAGAGTAATTAATGACATAATTTTCATTTTTGGGTGAACTATCCCTTTAAGTGCTTTAAAATGTATTTTATCCACATATTATTTCTGAAAAGACTCAAATGGACACAGGCCGACGTTTTGGAACGTGTTTTGAATATGTGTTTTTCTGCACTTAAGGCATTTTGCAAACATTTGCTCTGTATCTTGTAACTTGATTTTCTGACTAAATTTTCATTTTGTATTTTTATTTATTAGAAAGGTATATTCTGTTCTAACTTAATTCTGTATGTACAATATTGTCACCTGACTGTAACTGCAATTGCCATTAGGCCATGCAACTGATGACATCCCATGATAAACTCTTTAAACTCAAAATACAATTTAAACTCAAAAACTGAATTAAACTAAAAATAAAAAAATAATAATTCAAGAACCTGTTTATTAATATAATAGCATTCTTAGATAAAAGTTTAGGTCTGAGTTCAAGTATGCATGTAAAAATATGCAAGAGTAGAAGTACTTTTTTTTTAACTAGTCACCAGTATGAGCAGAGGTCAGCTCTCGCCTAACCATCAATCACAACTATAACTATAACTCCAGAGTCCAACTATGGCCACAGTCACTACTGAACCAGATAAAACTACATATTCAGCATCACACAAACATCCTGACAGGCGAGTTGGGGGAGATGGAGATACAATCTGCTGGACATATGCCCTCGGGACTAGGAGCAGGTTTCCAAACGCCTTTCTATAACTTGCATTGTTGCAAACACAAGGGTTCACAATAATTCACCAACCAGTTAAACACTCTGAGGAATGTCTGATTGCAGCAAAGATGATCTGAGATATGTATGTATGCTGAAAGTTTAGGTAACCACTTCACAAAAAAATAACAATGCATAATGCCATTATTTCACAATAGGGACATTTCTCCCAAAATGAACATTCTGTCATCACGTATCTCCCTCATGTCATTACAAATAAATAAATAAATAAATAAAATTGTGGGAAGTCAATGGGGTCCAATAAACCCTAGTAAAAAATATATAATAATATGAAACTATACCCAAATCTATTTTAAGTACATTTATTTCATACTAATGGCTTTTTGACATTTCACTTAAGACTTACAAAAAATTTAATTATAAACTTTATTTGGAGATTTCTTTCTTGCACAATGCATATTTCTTATGCATTATGCCTAAAATGTGTTTTAATATCACTATTAATAATGATTGTATGAACTGCTTATAATATCCATATTTAAATGCAAGATATTTTAAGTGTAACTGAAGTATACTTGCAACTTTTTGATTTGTGTTTGTTCTCGTTGCCTCCATTTTTCATGGATCTGAGCCAGCCATGACACGGTACAAAAATCCCAGCATGCACTGCAGCATGAATAAATTATGCAGCTGAATGGACTGACTATTTTATTTATTTGTTTTAATTTTTGCTGTTTTGTAATGTTCAGTGTGTCTTTGTGTTAGTTGGTTTGATTGTCACCATTGTTGAGATCAATGTGCTGATTTTTGATGTCTGTGAAGTATATTTCATTTTTATTTTTTTATGAATGATGAGTTTAAAATCCCTCATAATAGTTGGTTGTTGTAGTTTCACAATGGTGGTAAAGTAGAAATTAAGTGTGTTAACAATATAACACGTTTGATAACCGATTAAAGACTGTATTAGATCAGTAAATCAGAGGCTGTACCATGATGGTAGTTGAACAAACTCAGGGTTACAGGATTACTTTAGAGTAGACTAAACCAAACCAATCCGGTTTGTTGGTACCATGACTATGGCGATGAACGCCGCTAAAAGCTGAGCCACTTTCACGGTGCCTAAAATCCAGGATTGGTGCAAACTAAACTGAAACAACTTGTTAGCCACCAAAACCTGCTTCATGGTTTAGGCCTCAGGCCACTACATGTCATCATCAATACATCATAATCATCTATAATCATTTCTCACAGTTTTTTTTTTATTTATTTTTTTATAACAAATTTGCTTTATTACAGCCAGAGAATAACTAATGTTAAGAAGTGTAAGCTTGATAAAACTAGCAGATGAGTAAAACTGAATGAAACAATGGATTATGTCTAGAACAATAACACACTGTTTCTGCTTCTGTTTCACGTCAGAGATGCAAATATTGTCCTCCATGAACGTCTAAATGTGGA
Organism: Hybognathus amarus; assembly: GCA_030378365.1. NCBI lineage: Eukaryota > Metazoa > Chordata > Actinopteri > Cypriniformes > Leuciscidae > Hybognathus > Hybognathus amarus. Next base: position 1,638,980 of record JAQIUQ010000268.1, on the reverse strand, counting down.
TCTAAACAAATTAGTGATGAGAATGTGTTTACATGTCCGTGAGTTCATATAATGGTGTCAATTATATTCATATAATGGTGTCAAAGACATATTATTGGTGATCAATAATATTGTAGAATATGAAATGTCCCCAACTAAGCAAGGCAAAAGCCAAGGCAACAGTGGCAATGAACCAAAGCTCAATCCAGGACAGAATGGAGAAAAAACCCTTGGGAGAACCCAGGCTCAGTCATCATCTGGGTGAGTATGAGTGTGTATTTCCACTGTCTACCAACAGGTTTGCAGGGCTGACTCAGGCGTGAGCTGCCAATCACTGTTCTCAGAAAGAGGGAACAATAAATTAATTCATCTCACATACTTAGTAAAAATCAAACCATTAATTATTTTAGTTCTATGAGCTGAACTCAGCAAGACAGCGGCCCTCCAGAACTGCTGTTGCCTATCCCTGAACTTGAAGACATATTTTGAGTGTTGTGTGTTATATAGTGTTCATATTTTTTTAAACAATATCTAATATCCATGTGTAATACATGAGTTGAATAACAATCTAAAGTTGCCTTCTTCAAATGTATACTTAAATACAGAGTAAATGTATTTTGTTACATTCCACCATTGGTTATTTGGAAAATGACACTAACAAAATGTATTGTCACATTAACAAATTGTAGCCAGCTGTGTCCGCGAGTTGTTCAATGGGACGGTTTAGTTTTTGTCATCTAGTAACTGTGATAGCTGTTGTGATGAGACGGCAGTAACATTTGTACTGGACTGAAATTATAACTGCCTAAAAAAACACGGTCAATGAATGTATAATAGTATAAACCAGCCTATATAACATCACATGCAGGCAACATATAAGTCAACATTTTAACATGTATTATATTTTTCTTTCATTTTTGTCATTAAACATATTAGATTACTCCAATACTTGCATTTAAAAGTGTAATCCGGAAAATTCCGTCACCGGCACACAATGATTTCTGGGTTAGGCAAGGCTGCGAAGGATCATTCTGATGTATCCTGCTAAAAGAAGGCTGCATTTTGAAGGAGGCTTCAAAGGACCTTAGACTTGGGACAGGCTCCGTCACGGCACGGTAACACAATCGGCTATACTTTCTGCTCTAAATGAGTCTCGGTGCGTCCTTTGAATACTGCGTCGGCCGTGCACTTTGAAGGATGGGAACTTCAGCAGATGCAGTCCCTGAATTGGGACACAGCTTTGGCCTGTCCAAATACCCTCATTTGCAGCCTTGGACACTAGGGGCCCTATCTTGCACCCGGCGCAAATAACTTCGTACACCGATGCATTTATCATTCCTATTTTGCACCCGCGCAAAGCTGGCTTTTCTCTCCACAGACGCACGTTGGTAAACTAGGAAATGAACTTGCGCTCCTGGGGGTCGGCGCAAAAAGGAGGTGTGTGTCGGCACAAACAATCCCTGGCGCTATTTGGCAGTTCAAGAGAACAATTGCGCCACTGACCAGAAAAGAAACCTAGACTAAAGTGGCGTTGCGCATATATTCAGATGCTATTTTAAGCGCACATGCTTGGCCATATTACAGAGTATGCACTATAAATGATTCTCTCATCTACACAGATGCATTTTACTTTTTGCAAATGATACATATACAGTAAATACCTATATAGACTAATACTAACTGACATAGATACCAATATGCAAATATATAGAAACAATGATAGAAAGACACAAATAAGAAGGGAAGGAAAATATGAAAATGTAAAATACACAAATGATGTGTTAATCTGAATGAGGGATGAGAGCAGATCTAATAAATCACGTAGTGTAAATCTGCAGACAGAAACATCAGACTCAGGACAGAAACACACGACCTCTAAAGTAAGAACATGTTCATTCTTCAAACACAATTACACTTTCAGATGTTAATATTGTCTAAATGATTCATTCATGTGCTGTTATGTTACTATTTTACTCCAATCTGTGAAGTTGATTTTGGAGTTTTTCACTGTGTTTTTCTCCTCAGATATGGAGCAATCTCTATATTTCATTCTTCTTCTCATTGGTGAGTGTGTTTGTTGTTTTATTTATGGTTTATAGTTTGATCAGATTTGACCCTGTTATGAAAAGCATTAAATCAAACGCTCTCTTTCACAGCTCTCTGCTCCGTATCTGAATGTGTTCAGCGTCAGTATCACTTTATAAACGAGGAGAAGAACTGGACTGAAGCTCAGAGATTCTGCAGAGAGAATTACACAGATCTGGCCACCGTTGACAACATGACCGACATGAACGAGCTGAAGAAGAGTGTGAATGTTGGAGGTGATCTGTATATCTGGATTGGGCTGAAGAGGACGGGTGTTGATAAATGGCAGTGGTCTTCAGGTGAACCTGCGCTCTATCTGAACTGGGGATTTAAACAACCTGATGGCAGAGATGAGTGTGCCTTCATGAGAAATGGGCAATGGGAAGATTGGCCATGTATTAATAGCCTGACCTTCATCTGCAATTCATCTAACAACAGTAAGTGCAGCTCCATACAATCACAATAAACATTCATTTATAAAAGAGACACCATATACTGTACTGTAAAATCTAATTAGTTAGACCTACATAAAGTGAAATAGGAATAGTATGTTGAACTGAAAAAAAGCTTAGTTAGTATAGTTCAGTTACACAAGAGTTTCTCTTTTACTAGTAACTAAAAGAACTGAGAGCACTTGATCATTTACTGGGTTATAACCTGATGGAAGTTCATAATATCATAATCATAATATCATAATACCATTCATTTATAGATGCACCCAGGTAGCGGTTTTAGGCACAGGCATTTTTTCATGACACATGGGGCATTTTAACATGAGCAGTTAAAATAAATCCTCTGCAGCGTGAAGCGGTTTTCTATTATCTATCATTTCACTGTGGGAAACTGGCGACCCTGCTTGCTGAAGCCCACGGTGTAATTCAATGTAGAAAGTTTTTCATTTGCAAATCCTAAATGTAGAAAAATATGTTGTTGTTTATTTTGACTATGTGTGATATAAATCATGGGTAAAACTTTACTTGTTACATGTGCATAAGACTGACATGCTGGCCTCATGACAGCCAATGTCAACACCAACTACATGACAGTTTAATGTAATGTTAACAAGGTGGTTTCTTAAGTTTGATTATTAATCTGCTATGTCTTGTTTATGACAGGTTGTGTTGTCTTAGTATTGTCAAGTTGTCATGACAAAGACGCTGACAGGTTATGATGTATTGGTTTATGTCAAGGTGTCATGACAAAGACATTTCAAACAATGTCATATTTGCATTAAAAATGTTATAACTTATCTTAAGACACATGCAACCTACTATTTTTAACACTTTATTATATTTTACCTCTATATTTGTAGTTTGTATCTAAATTTTACTTCAAAAAAGATCTAATATACATTTCTCTTTTTTATTCATGGAGTTATGGAAAATATGCCATGCTTTAGTGATGATTTCTGTCCCCTAGAGGAAAACAAATAGTTTTAAAATGAAAATGATGTTATGAAATGTCCACTATAACCAGTAGATGGCAGCAGAGGACTGGTTTGCTCATACAGTGGTGCAAGGATGATGTCAACGTTGTAGGCCAACCAGTTTGCATCACACTGGTTCCCTTTAAAAGGGAACTTCAAACTGCATCAAGTGCTATGGGGAAACGCCTCAGCAGTGACTTATGACTGAAACACTGAGGAATCACAACAATCCTATCAGCCATGACGTCATGCTCTCAGCCAGGACCAGGGAGTATAAGAGGAGTGCCTAGAGAACATGTCATCCACTTTCTTCATCTTCAGGGACTGTTTTACAACAAACTGTGAGTAAAAATGACTGTGGCTAACAATCGCTTTCAGGAAGTGTGCCGACCCGTGTGAGAGATTTCTCACACCTGGTAGATGCTCACGACCTTTGTGTGCTTTGTCTGGGTCAAAGAGCATGTGCGCTCTGGGCACAGATTACTTTACTGAGGTATCTACTGGCCAATCAGCTAGTGTTCTGTCGGCTTCGAGCCCAGATGAGCAGGATGGGGCTGAAGCAGGTGAAGATGTTAGTATGGCTGAACCTGCCCAGCCCCCCTGCCCGCGTATGCGGAGCTGGTGGAGGTGATGGAGCGTGCCACCGCTAGGCTTGAGTTGCCATGGCAGCTCCGTTCAATAGTGAAGCCGCCTGTGGAAGACTTGACGAGCACTTTCTCTCCGGCCACACACCATCAGCCCCGGTGAGCCTTCCTTTCCTCTCCCGAGCCTCCATACAGAGGTTGTGAAGGCATGGAATAACCCGTATTCGGCTCACATTCACCGTGTCCAGCATTCAAGCTACTGGAATGTGGAGGGAATGCGGAAACACGGGATATGTGTCGATGCCTCCTGTTAAGGAGACATTTGCGAGCTATCTCTCGAAGGGGGAGACATCGAGACTGAGTGCTCCAACCCTGCCATCTAGACCACTTCAGACTATATCTCATCTGAATGGCAGGGCACACGCGGCCGCGTGTCAGGCTGGTGCTGCGCTGCACACGATGGCTGTGCTGCAGGCGTACCAGGCTGACCTGCTGAGGGACCTGGACCAGGGGCAGGGTCTGTCCCTAGACGCGGTGGTTGAGTTGTGCCGCACCACAGACCTGGCTCTCTGGGACAGCCGCTGCGATCATTGGCGGCCATGGTGGCCACGGAGAGGCATCTCTGGGTGAACCTGGCAGGCTTCGGGAAGAAAGAAAAAACTGAGAACAGGGAACGAGACACCGCGTCTCGTCGCCATGCCGCTGGTCTTGTCGTGATCTGCTTTTACAGACCCTTCAGATGAAGAAGTGGATGACATGTTCTCTAGGCACTCCTCTTCATACTTTATACTTCATGGTCGCGCTGAGAGCATGGCGTCATGGCTGACGCAGGCCAATAGGATTGTCGTGATTCTACAGTGTTTCAGTCATCTGTCACGCTGAGGCGTTTCCCCATATCGCTTGATGCAGTGTCTCGCTCCCTGTTCTCAGGGAACATCGGTTACAGTCGTAACCTGAGACGTTCCCTGAGAAAAAATAATAATTTTTTGGGGACTTTTGGATTATCACACAAAATAAGCTCTGTAATAAACAAAGGTTTATGATACTTGCACGTTTTGTCCATCAAGATAATTACCCACATATTCAACGCCATCATCACTAAATCTTCCAACAACTCTTTCAGTTTTTAACTATGAAGAAAGAATAGTTTATAAGAGCACAATTATAAGCTGAGGCAGTAAAGTGGACTGATTTTCCCTTTTCGGCAGGATGACGTTTAATCTCCCACAGCCTCTGGAGTCCCATTTAGCCACTTGTTAGATAAAGCCTTTTTCCAGACAAATAACATGCAGCTTAAAAAAAAACCCCAAAAAACAAGTGTGGTTATATTTGTGTATTTTATGTCGTAGTATAAAACGTGAAAAGTGTCTTGAGCTTGTGTTTCACCACAGACCTTATTTCAGCAATTTAACCAAAACCCCATTAAAATACACATTAACTTCAGGAAGATGGAACCATAAATGCACTATTAGTTTATTTCATGTTTTGCTTTTAGATTTAAAAAATAGCTTTAATAACAAATTATTAATGCTAATAAGTAAATAACGCACTGAAAATACTTTCAAATCTTTTTTTATTTACCCCCCCCCCCCAAAAAAAAAAAAAGAAAAAGAGAAAGAAAAGATTTTTAAACATTGATAAAAAGGACACATGTGAAACAAAATTGATTAAAAAAAGTGGTGTGCAGGGATCGAGGCCGAGGGACGTGAGTTTTAATGAACGACTGCTGCTCGTCACATGTTCTTTAAAGCTGTTAAAATCACCCAGACAACACAAACTTGTTTTCTTATTCTAGTCTATGTTGCTGCATGTCTATAAGTCTGCATTTACTCTACAGCACTTAATGCACAGGTTTATTTTGACAAATGTTTAGTCCTGTCCATTGCAACGTTATCACTGTCAATCATAACAATTTCAGGAGTGACTGAGGAACAATGTTATGGATTCTTACCTCTATGTATATATTTTTTCTTGGCAATTTGGCATGTAGTTTTCACACTCTGTAACCGGTCCGCAGCTGACTGATGTTACGCTTAAATACTATTCATTCCTTCACACAAATCGCTCATTTCGTGTCTTAGGCCATCAATGTGTACTTACATTAACGAGTCATTCAATCATGTTTAATTTGGAGCTTCTCTGTGCATGCTCTTTGACGTGGAGTCCCATACCTGCATTATATGACTGACAGACAAGAACGGTTTGACTGAAAAATATCAAAATTGAAAATACTGTGGAAACAAAGACACCTACATCTTGGATGACCTTGGATGAGTAAGATAAAACATATGAAAAATTAATTTCAAAGTGAACTATCCCTTTAATATAAAAGGCAATAAAAGTGAAATACATGTGGGTTGACATACAATAAAGTTTATAAATCGCTCCGTCTGGCATTTTAATGACTACACATTCCTCTCCTCAGCATGTGCAATTCGAACTGAAGTTTTACACGTGAAATGCAGCCAAACCTTGGAAGCGTTTGTCTTCGGCATCTTCATTAATCCCCTTGCTATCAGCAGACGTTCCGGGAGTCTCCCGCATATTGAAGTAACGGCTCCCTGATGCCCGCAAATTAGTTAAAATCTCCTGGAATCTAGAGTGAGTGAACAAGAGCACACATGCGTAACAGATCAGACTGTGCTTCACACCGTATAGTGCGCGCACGAAGGAGAGGAAGAGAGCGAGAGACTTTACACGTGTGCGCCTCGATGTCAGCAGAGACTCAGGCACCGAAATTTTTGTTCTTATTCAGTCTGGTTACTACCATTTACCCCGGTTCCCTATTGGCACCGTGTTTCAGTACCCAACCCTAGATATAACACTAGTTATTTCATGGGTCAAAACCCTGCTAATACAAGTCAAGTCACATTTATTTATACAGCATTTTTTACAATACAGATTGTATCTAAAGCAGCTTCACAGTGATAACATGAAAAAATACAACAAAATGTGTTTGTAGAAGAAAATAGCATCAACGTCCTCCTTCAGGTAAGGAAGATCAATATTATTGTCATTAATAATATTAAAGGGGGGGTTGACTGCCATTTCACTTTTTTGATTTTAAATATTGTGTAATGTTGCTGTTGGTGCATGAAGAGTATCTGCAAAGTTGCAGCACTGAAAGTTTAGTGTAAGCAGAGATATCGTCTTTTAAAAATCAGGAAGTATAATTGCCTACAAAACCGACTCCGATTGGGACTACAGCTGGGTTATGGTACATCACTAACCCACACATTTGCATCAACCCCTCCCTCTGGAATATGCACAAACAGTGCATGCGCATAAGACGTCCCAAGACGTCAGTTATATGACGAATTGGGATGAGACTGTGTTAATTTCAGCAGCTCCAGCCTGCAGCTCGTCGAAGTGTGTTGTTCACGCAGCTGTCAGTCTTCTGTGTTCGGACTTCCCACGAACGCTGTACTTCCGTCAACAATGGATACAATTTATGTTAGATTATGTTCCTGAAAGTGACGATCAGAATTTAGCTCTCTGTGCTGCGCATTTACGGAAAAAAGCTTCCAGAATCTCTCACGAGTTCAGCACCGGATTAAACAAAGAAACTGTAACTAAACATGAAGCAGTTCCAACTTTAAAACCAGAGGCTGCAGTTGTTGGGCCACAACCTGTAAGTAGGCTAAGACTTCATCATTTTAAATGTATTTGCATGTATATTTTCAGACGTAATGTTTTAGTTTTATCAAATGCCAGCGCTGGCTTTAGACACTTAGTTATGTAATTTCGTGTCTATGACAACCGCGTACAAACATGGATTTTGTATAAGTACTAATGTTGTAAATGTTTTTTTTATGTATATATGTTTTATGATGTTATTTTCAATTTGATCAAGAACATAAACTTGCCAACGCTGTTTGAGTATAACATTAGTAGCCAGTCAGTTGCTATTGTTGCCAGTCAGATGCTATTGTGTGAAACAAACGTGTATAAAGTTATAAAATGTAGCAAATTATCATTCAGAAACGTTTAGTAAGAGCCGTGTGTGGTGAGATTCTGTTTGACTCTCTTCATTCGAGGCATTCTCAGTCTGATTCTGCCTCAAACTGATACTGCAGTTCGACGCGTATTTACATCTGGACCAGAGCGCATGACATTCCCGTAAAGGTAATGGGCGTTAACCTTCCGGACAATGTGAGTGACAGTTTAGCCAATCACAACACACCGGCCCAACCTAACCAATCTGAGCTCATGACGTGATTATGAGAGAGTGTTTTCATAGACTCAGGAAGTGAACCGCTCGTTCAGGGGACAGAGGAGAGCGCGGCTGACAATAAAGGTGAAATTTATGAAAAATAAGACTTTTAAAAAAAGAAAAACACGAATACATGTTATATTGCACCCCATAAACACAATCATGCAAAGAAAAAAAGCAGTCAACAACCCCCCCCCCCCCTTTAAATGTCCCCAACTAAACAAGCCAAAAGCCAAGGCAAGAGTGGTAAGGAACAAAAACTCCATCAGGGACAGAATGGATCCAGGCTCAGTCGGGGGCCAGTTCTCCTCTGGCCAACGAAGGTACAGTGTGTGATTCGGGCAGCATTACAAGTCAGATTGGATCGAAACATTAAGAGTATTTGTCCATTTGCATCTGTTTGGAAGTCGATGTAATCACACCGGTTTGGAGACGAGATGTTGGGGATTCAATGCCTATGGCTGTATATTTTAGAGGATAATATATACATATTATAATTTTTAGAGAATAATATTATACTATAATTTTTTTTATTGAAAAATATTAGATTATTTGTTTTATTACTAACTTTTAGCATAAAAACTGAATTTGCAATGATTAAAAGTCGATCAATTGGCTTTTTGTGACAAAGGTCAGAATTGCGACAAAGGTCTGTTATGAGGCAGATTTTTTAGAGGTGCACTCTTGTCAAAAATGTATCGGTTACTCTTCCTTCATAATTTGTAGCAAAAAACAGCAGTCAAATATCTATTTAGGAGTCTTAGACCTTTCTAACGATATATAGTTGTCATAATTAGATTAGGATTTAATAGTAAGAAATCGAAGTAAAGTTAGGCGTCCCGTATACGGGATGGTGACAGTTAAGGGGAACTATAAAAAACAAAAAAATAAAATCAATGTATCCCTTTGAAAAGGTTGCTTGATAGCTAAACGTAGGTCTAGCAAGTCTTATATTTCACACAGATACAAGCACAAATATGCTGACTGAATAGATTGCTAGTTTATCAGTCTTTGAATGTCACGTGTTTCTGATGCTTCCACTGTCGCTCTTATTAACATACAAACCATAAAGCAGTGTGTGAATAATGTTTTTATTTATTTATTTATTTTATTGTCTTAAAGTGAGCACAGGACTTGTCTTGGTCAATCAGACGAAGAACTGGAGAGACGCTCAGAGTTTCTGCAGACAGAATCACGATCTGGTCAGTGTGAGGAACCAGAATGAGAATCAACAGGTTAAGGATTTCATTAATGATGGTCATGGGTTATCTGGACTGATGGATCTGGATTGGTCTGTTCAGAGACTCATGGCAGTGGTCAGATCAGAGTAACTCCTCTTTCAGAGACTGGGCTCCTGGTGAACCTAATAGTGTGGAGGTGTTGGAAACTCTGCAACGATTCAGACCATTACGCTCAGGGATCAATGGAATTGACTTCGCTGCAACCACCACCTTTACACTTTTGTGTGTCAAGAAGGTGAGTAGATCCTCACACACACACATACACACACACACTCCATCCATCACCTCCAGATATCTTTAAGTTCACGCTACATGTCTGACATGACAGATTCCTCCACAGTGTGTGTTCTGCATGTTGTTTTTGATCAGTCTCTCTCTAGTGTTTGCTTGTGGTGTGTTTTGTGTCCAGATAAACTGATTCTGATCACTGAGACTCTGACGTGGACTGAAGCTCTGAGATACTGCAGACAGAATTATACGGATCTGGTCTTGGTTCATTCAGTCCAGATGCAGGAGGAGGTGATGAATGTGGTTAAACGTGCGTCTACTGAGGCGGTGTGGTTGGGTTTACGTCACTCCTGTATTCTGGGCATCTGGTACTGGGTGAGCGGAGACACCGTGTGCTATCAGAACTGGGCTCCAGGGAACGGCACAGACGAGGACTGTGAGGGTACAGGGAGATCTGGAGCAGTTCAGTCTGGAGGAGATCAGCGCTGGATCAGCCTTCCTGAAGACCGCAAACTCAACTTCATCTGCAGCAGATATTAGGAGTGAAGGAGATGTCTGGGTTGTGTCTTTATACTGTCAATGTAATTTTTCTTTAGGCATTTCAAATATTAATGTGCACTATATGTTTTAAAAACCCCATGACATTAAAATTAGTTTTCATCTGTGGCTTTTACAAACTTTTACAATTTCTCCTAAACAGAAAAAAAAATCATTATCTTTATTAAGCATACTGCTGTTATTGGAGGATGGGACTATTTAAAAGAAAAAAACAAGCACAAGTCTGTTGATTTCATGGGATCTCTGTATTCTGGTGATGTGGTTTCTTTCTTCTCTTCACTCCTGTGTTTTGCACTATGTCATATATTTACTTAATTACTTATATTTAATGTAATTATAGTTTAAAAATGTTGCGAGCATCTATATGTGCCTCAATTAAATTGATTATGGTTCATACTTAAAGAAAAATTAAAAGTTGAGTATAAAGTATCATTGCAACCTGTAATTCAACAACACCAGCTCAAATGAACTCATTTTCGATTCCGTGTGTATGTACACGCCGTTTAAATGTCTGAGTGATTCCACGTGTATGTCTACGCTGTTAAATGTCTGAGTGATTCCGCGTGTATGTTGTACGCCGTTAAATGTCTGAGTGATTCCGTGTGTATGTACACGCCTTTAAATGTCTGAGTGATTCCTGTGTATGTACACGCCGTTAAATGTCTGAGTGATTCCGTGTGTATGTCTACGCCGTTAAATGTCTGAGTGATTCCGTGTGTATGTACACGCCGTTAAATGTCCGAGTGATTCCGTGTGTATGTACACGCCGTTAAATGTCCGAGTGATTCCGTGTGTATGTACACGCCGTTAAATGTCAGAGCTGATTCCGCGTGTATGTACATGCCTTTAAATGTCTGAGTGATTCCGCGTGTATGTCTACGCCGTTTAAATGTCTGAGTGATTCCGTGTGTATGTACACGCCGTTAAATGTCTGAGTGATTCCGCGTGTATGTACATGCCGTTAAATGTCTGAGTGATTCCGCGTGTATGTCTACGCCGTTAAATGTCCGAGTGATTCCGTGTGTATGTACACGCCGTTAAATGTCTGAGTGATTCCGTGTGTATGTACACGCCGTTCAAATGTCTATGATCCGTGTATGTACACGCGTTAAATGTCCGAGTGATTCGTGTGTATGTCACGCCTTAAATGTCCAGAGTGATTCCGCGTGTATGTTCCGACGTTAGAATGTCTGAGTGATTCCGTGTGTATGTACACGCCGTTAAATGTCCGAGTGATTCCGCGTGTATGTACACGCCGTTAAATGTCTGAGTGATTCCGTGTGTATGTACATGGCCGTTAAATGTCCTGAGCTCATTCCGCGTGTATGTCTACGCCTTTAAATGTCTGAGTGATTCCGTGTGTATGTTACGCCGTTAAATGTCTGAGCTGATTCCGCGTGTATGTACACGCCGTTAAATGTCCAGAGTGATTCCACGTGTATGTACACGCCGTTAAATGTCTGAGTGATTCCGTGTGTATGTACACGCCGTTAAATGTCCGAGTGATTCCGTGTGTATGTACACGCCGTTAAATGTCCGAGTGATTCCGTGTGTATGTACAAGCCGTTAAATGTCCAAGTGATTCCGCGTGTATGTTCTACGCCGTTAAATGTCTGAGTGATTCCGTGTGTATGTCTACGCCGTTAAATGTCCGAGTGATTCCGTGTGTATGTACTACGCCGTTAAATGTCTGAGTGATTCCGCGTGTATGTCTACGCCGTTAAATGTCCGAGTGATTCCGTGTGTATGTCTACGCCGTTAAATGTCTGAGTGATTCCGTGTGTATGTACACGCCGTTAAATGTCTGAGTGATTCCGCGTGTATGTCTACGCCGTTAAATGTCTGAGTGATTCCGTGTGTATGTACACGCCGTTAAATGTCTGAGTGATTCCGTGTGTATGTACACGCCGTTAAATGTCTGAGTGATTCCGTGTGTATGTACACGCCGTTAAATGTCTGAGTGATTCCGTGTGTATGTACATGCCGTTAAATGTCTGAGTGATTCCATGTGTATGTCTACGCCGTTAAATGTCTGAGTGATTCCGTGTGTATGTCTACGCCGTTAAATGTCTGAGTGATTCCGTGTGTATGTACACGCCGTTAAATGTCTAAGTGATTCCGCGTGTATGTCTACGCCGTTAAATGTCCGAGTGATTCCGTGTGTATGTACACGCCGTTAAATGTCTGAGTGATTCCACGTGTATGTACAGGCCGTTAAATGTCTGAGTGATTCCGCGTGTATGTCTACGCCTTTAAATGTCCGAGTGATTCCGTGTGTATGTACACGCCGTTAAATGTCCGAGTGATTCCGCGTGTATGTACTACGCCGTTAAATGTCCGAGTGATTCCGTGTGTATGTACACGCCGTTAAATGTCAGAGTGATTCCGCGTGTATGTACTACGCCGTTAAATGTCCGAGTGATTCCGTGTGTATGTCTACGCCGTTAAATGTCTGAGTGATTCCGCGTGTATGTCTACGCCGTTAAATGTCTGAGTGATTCCGTGTGTATGTACACGCCGTTAAATGTCTGAGTGATTCCAGCGTGTATGTCTACGCCGTTAAATGTCTGAGTGATTCCGCGTGTATGTCTACGCCGTTAAATGTCCGAGTGATTCCGTGTGTATGTACTACGCCGTTAAATGTCCGAGTGATTCCACGTGTATGTACACGCCGTTAAATGTCTGAGTGATTCCGCGTGTATGTCTACGCCGTTAAATGTCCGAGTGATTCCGCGTGTATGTCTACGCCGTTAAATGTCCGAGTGATTCCGCGTGTATGTCTACGCCGTTAAATGTCCGAGTGATTCCGTGTGTATGTCTACGCCGTTAAATGTCTGAGTGATTCCGCGTGTATGTCTACGCCGTTAAATGTCCGAGTGATTCCGCGTGTATGTCTACGCCGTTAAATGTCCGAGTGATTCCGCGTGTATGTCTACGCCGTTAAATGTCCGAGTGATTCCGTGTGTATGTACACGCCGTTAAATGTCTGAGTGATTCCGCGTGTATGTCTACGCCGTTAAATGTCCGAGTGATTCCGCGTGTATGTACACGCCGTTAAATGTCAGAGTGATTCCGTGTGTATGTCTACGCCGTTAAATGTCCGAGTGATTCCGCGTGTATGTCTACGCCGTTAAATGTCTGAGTGATTCCGCGTGTATGTCTACGCCGTTAAATGTCTGAGTAATTCCGCGTGTATGTCTACGCCGTTAAATGTCCGAGTGATTCCACGTGTATGTACTACGCCGTTAAATGTCCGAGTGATTCCGCGTGTATGTCTACGCCGTTAAATGTCCGAGTGATTCCGCGTGTATGTACACGCCGTTAAATGTCTGAGTGATTCCGCGTGTATGTACTACGCCGTTAAATGTCTGAGTGATTCCGTGTGTATGTCTACGCCGTTAAATGTCTGAGTGATTCCGCGTGTATGTCTACGCCGTTAAATGTCTGAGTGATTCCGTGTGTATGTACTACGCCGTTAAATGTCTGAGTGATTCCGCGTGTATGTACACGCCGTTAAATGTCTGAGTGATTCCGTGTGTATGTACATGCCGTTAAATGTCCAGAGTGATTCCGCGTGTATGTCTACGCCGTTAAATGTCCGAGTGATTCCGCGTGTATGTCTACGCCGTTAAATGTCCGAGTGATTCCGCGTGTATGTCTACGCCGTTAAATGTCTGAGTGATTCCACGTGTATGTACTACGCCGTTAAATGTCTAGAGTGATTCCGTGTGTATGTACTACGCCGTTAAATGTCTGAGTGATTCCGCATGTATGTCTACGCCGTTAAATGTCTGAGTGATTCCGCGTGTATGTCTACGCCGTTAAATGTCAGAGTGATTCCGCGTATGTCTACGCCGTTAAATGTCAGAGTGATTCCACGTGCATGTCTACGCCGTTAAATGTCTGAGTGATTCCGCGTGTATGTCTACGCCGTTAAATGTCTGAGTGATTCCGGTTGTATGTCTATGCCGTTAAATGTCCAAATGATTCCGCATGTATGTCTGCAGCCGTTAAATGTCAGAGTGATTCCACGTGTCTGTCTACGCCGTTAAATGTCCGAGTGATTCCAGGTCGTATGTCTACGCCGTTAAATGTCCGAGTGATTCCGCGTGTCTGTCTACGCCGTTAAATGTCTGAGTGATTCCGCGTGTATGTCTACGCCGTTAAATATCCGAGTGATTCCGCGTGTATGTCTATGCCGTTAAATGTCCAAATGTTCCGCATGTATGTCTACGCCGTTAAATGTCCAGAGTGATTCCGCGTCTATGTCTACGCCGTTAAATGTCAGAGTGTTCTGCATGTATGTCTACGCCGTTAAATGTCCGAGTGATTCCGCGTGTATGTACTACGCCGTTAAATGTCAGAGTGATTCCACGTGTATGTCTACGCCGTTAAATGTCCGAGTGATTCCACATGTATGTCTACGCCGTTAAATGTCCGAGTGATTCCGTGTATGTACTACGCCGTTAAATGTCAGAGTGATTCCGCGTGTATGTCTACGTCGTTAAATGTCCAGAATGTTCCGCATGTATGTCTACGTCGTTAAATGTCCAAGTAAAACAAAGCAAAATGTAGATCTACATATTTTTTCCTAGGATGGTAGGGGAAGAGCTCATAAACGGTATTAACCCCAGGGCGGGTAGGTTTAGGGACGGAGTTGGGGTAGGTCATATATTTATATATACAGTAAAGTAACATTAAGTCAGCGCGTTCATACACACGCTGAAAAGCAGAGGATAGACCTGGCCAAGCAGGGTCACAGCGTGATTCGCATCTCCCATGGGTGATCGCAGAAATAATCACTGCTCACTGCGACTGCAATGCCGGGAAAGTCTTCATTGATCAGTGTTTTTATTTATTTATTGAAAATTAAAGGAAAAACTTTATCAGGCCCCCAACAAGCCGTACAATCGACCACACAGCAAGAGTGAACCATGCTCTTCTCTAAATCCTCCTCCCAAACGTGCAAAACAACCAAATTACAGGTATTTAGCGGTGTTTCCTGCCACACAATTCCCATGATGCAACGCGACAAACGTAAACAATGACGTCACAAAAGATCCATCTATTCTCAGCCATCAACTGGTACATTTTCACCATTCAACCCCGAAATAAGTCATAACCATTACAATAACTCTGAAGCTGTTCAGTTAAGCTAAAAAACTGCACACTGTTAAGGTCTCAGTTGTCATTAATGTCAGACTTACGTATGGAGTTTCACATCATTGTCACGAAACCCCATTGACTTCCATAAACTGTTACCTGTGACTGACACATTGAGTCTTTCTCTTTACAGAAATCAGCAAGTGACTGTAGTAACTTCGACAAGGAGTTCATAAATGAGAAGCCTCGGCTCTCTGCAACGGACCGTGCTCATCATCAACAGCGTGGACCAGAGCATGTTTGAGAACTTCTCTTTCATCAACCCCGGCATGGCCCGTCTCAAGAACCCCTGACTCTCCAACAAACATTCATTAAAGACATTTGTGCAAATACTGTGAACAGATCCAAAGCAAAAGACAAACACTCACATGAACATCATATCAGCCTATAGTCAACCTCATTTCATACTATGTGCAGTGAGTGAAAAGACACAGTAGTGTCAAATTATAAATGCCCCTTGCATTTTTTTGTGAGGTGAAACACAATAAAAGCATTTGAACTAGCAAAATAAGAACAAGTTGGTTCAGGGGTTTCAAACAACTAACAGAAACTAACAATAAGTTAAAGTCCCACTGTAGTCAATCATTTAATCCCTTAAAACTCATCTTTGATCACCAAAATGGCATATTTAAACATATTTTCCTGTGATTTATTTTTTATTCGTGCCTTAAAATAGCTTGGATTTTAACTACACACCCTTACTATATTTAGCATACCCGGATTCAGTGAATATTCAAATGAGCCCAACCTCCATATGAGAATGGTAATGTATCGCTCTCTACTACGTACATTATGATCAATATGATTTGACTATATTATCAAACAGCTGATAATGCGTTGCTAATGTTACCTCGTTCACCATCTCAGACTCATACAGCTGTCTTCTAACAATCAGCATCCCTTAGAAATGTTTGGCATAACTTAGAAAGAAAGTGGAGAAAAGACACATAATCTTAATTTAGCAATATTGCGGGTAAATTATACATATTGACAATAGAATTCACCTGCAATATTGCTAAATGTACCTGAATTTTCATATCAACAGAAAAATATAACTTGATAACGTGATTCTCTAGGTAATGATAATGACACATGGCAAACACCCAGTTAGCACTTTTGCATTCATTGGTTAAAATAGTTTGTGAACGTCAGAAAAGACCAGCGATTTCAAACCGCGTTTTTGGTCTTTGGTTCACCGCTGTTTTAAAGGAAAATACTCAGCAATGGTGTTGACATAACTTAGCACATGGTTTTGTCTTAAAGCATATTAAACACCACTGAGACATAGCACTATATTTAGCCATACAGACATTTTCACCACAGGAGGTCTTTAATATTTAACTAACTTACATTTTAAACACAATATTGCCATAATAATTCTTCTGTTTTTGTGATTCAGAATCAATCCAGAGGTTCTCCTCTTATTAGACATTCTCTGATCAGGTTTTTTCATACCTTTCCTGATATCCGTTTTGAACGAGTCACTTATGAGGCACTTATCGGCCACCTACTGGTATAATGACGTAAGCTACGACAAAAGGTCATTATTAATATGGGAGTGAAGAAAGTGAATTTGTGCAGGTGATGAATTTGATAAAGCTTTCAAATCTCATATTGTGGGTTGTATTTGTTTGTTTGAAATCCATTTATTGTCATAGGCTATATATTAAGATGCATGTGCCTGGTTGTGCATCAAAGTCATAAAAAAAGAATATTGGATTCAATATTTTTCATTAGAATGAATGTGCTGGTGTCCTTATCTTTAATAATGATCGGTTTTATGTGTTCCATAATACTGGATTCTAAATGCCTTGTATAGAAGTGTAGTGGCAAAGTATTCAGCACAAAATTCTGTGGAATTCTGTTATGTTCATGGATTGTACAAAGTTATATGTGAATTCTTGAAAATTAATGTGAATAAAGTTTGTGTCTGTGTAGTCAGCATTAGCCTATGATTTCTTGTGAGACGTCTAGAAATTATTTCCTTCTTTATATTAGGATATGGTGATTTTACATTGCATGAAAAGTAAAAGCTTTATTGTTGAATAAATTAAACTGAGCTACAACAAAAGCCACGGATAACAAAAATAATGAAAGCTGAAATGTTGATTGGGGTCTTTGGGACAAAACTAATCAGAGACGAAAGGCAAGTCAAAATAGGCCTCCTTATGAAAACTTTTGTGACAACATGCTACAGTAGCCCATTGAGAAAAAAATTCTTCCATTGGGGTCTATTTTGCCATTTTAGATTTTTATTAATTAAATTTGGTTGAAATTTGTTAGAATTATGTCAAGACAATGTTTACATGTTTTATAATGGCCATGACTGAGTTTAAATATAATTTGAGTATTTTATATCTATTTGCCAACTAGCACAACAAAATGTCATTCCCATCACAACAGCAAAAAGTCTCATGATGCAAAGAATATATCATGTAGATCATTTAAACTCATTTATCTTGCTAACATTGTTAACCTTCAACAATGCGTATAAAAAACAAAATGTTTCCATGTCACGAATTACATATTTTTTTGTTCTTACTATAAAAATGTGTTTTTCTGTGTTCAAAGCGCACCTTTGTTTCATTTCTGGAAAATATATTTTAGACGTTTTTTCTTTGAATAGGTGGATGAGTATTTATCAGGCTTTTCATATAGCACCTCAAGAACATAAAACAGTTTTAAAGGTATGTTTGCTGTAAATGTGACGGTAATGACAATGTTCTGGTAATGACAATGTTCTGGTAATGACAATGTTCTGGTAATGACAATGTTCTGGTAATGACAATGTTCTGGTAATGACATAAATGAAAAGTGTACTGATACATTTAATTTAAAGGCTTAAATAATGACTTCTGGTGAGTGTTGTTGAAAGAAAGACAGATGTGAGGAGATATTTTAAGAGATATATAAAGCAAGTGCCTTTTTAAGTTACTGTTTAAACATATATTGTGATTTTTAACGAACTGATAACATTTATCACATTTTCAGAGCAGATAGATAGGTTTTAAAGTCTGGGTTGGGGACAAGGCCTGAGAGGCCAAATATAAGTGATGAAAACATTTTTAAAAATGGAAATCATTCAGATTTTAGTGTATAACATTTTTTGATGGTGCAATAAATATTATTTGAAATAACTAAACTATTTATTTTATAATACTGAATTTATAACCTAGGGACAAAAGTTCCCCTAATTGAAGAATCCCCATGTATAAGTTTAGACGGCTTTTAATCTAGGTGTGAAATCAACATAGCATTTACATATTTGAACTTCTGACTCAAAATACGGAGTTACAAATATTAAGCCCTTGTGAATACAGTGACCAGTGTTTGCAAACGATTACATTAAAACCAACAATGGCGCATTGAGTCCACTAGAGGTCGGAATTTACCTCAGAATGAAATCGGAGAGTGCGAGACAGGAAGCACAAAGACAAATGTTTAGCGCACATGACCACTGAGTCATAGTCAGGAAAATGAGTCAGTGTTTTGCATCAGTGTGATATAACACTATTTAGTGCGTCTTAAATAATAGTTAAAAAAAAACAATCTTTCTACATTAGGCTACTTGAAGTGACTCTGGTCATTTTATTCATTTGAATTGCCTGGTTCGATTCATAGAGAGACGGATGTCTCGACACAGTCACCTGAAATGACCTGACCGAACGGTCTAACTTCATCTTTCACCCTCAGACAAAACATTTCATCAGCTGGAACTTGTATAAACTGTCACACACTCTTCCTCGTGACATTTCCCTACACACACCCCTACACACACCCTGCCTGGAAGTCATACGCAGTTCACTTTATGATGCTATGCAGGTGTAAGACCATAAATGGAAGTGAATTTCTATCACGTGACATCCAAAATCACTATTATACACTATACCTGTAGCTGTAATTTGTTTAATTTAATTTTCTTGTAATACACAATTATATTATATACATTTTTTTTTACAGAAATATTAAATTGCGTGTATGCAAGTACTTTCAAATGCTTTGAGTAAATGCATTTTGCCCACAGCGTTCATGCAAACTCTGTCACACACTGCGAATCACCATAACCTGGCATCACCTGTATGAAGAGTAATTACAAGTAGGCTGATTGCTCAGTTTGTATATTCAAAGGCCACATAAAGAAACACGTACACAAGTATCTCTAATGTGGTCAAGGTTAACGAACATAGCCATGTCACTGTAGCTGAAGTACTTTGTCCTCAAGGGATTTATTGTCATAATGCTCAGTCTGTCTCTCTATTTATCCGTCTGTCTATCTGTCTGTCAATTAATCTATCAGTCCTCCATCCATCTATAGTTTAGTGGCAGTGATATATGGGCATTGGGCAGTGTTAGCTTGATTCAGTGCACGTATTTGGCGTTCTGGTTGCTATTTGAATATCACACACAATTTGCATATAGCATTGTCAGTATTTGCGCGCACCTGTACTACCTGAAAGTAGGCATATCTCTGTGTATGTGCACGACGTGCTTGGCTGATGGTCCAGCATTGAGAGTAAGTTAATCTCGATGGGGGCCAGAGTCAGTGTGCAAAGTAATGGGATCTAAAGTGAACAGGGTCAAGAGCAGACAACAGTCTCACACACCTAGCCAAGACACTTGCAAGATTAGTCTTTTAAACAGTCAGCATTGAAGAGATTTATTACGCTCGAATGGGTCATTGAACTAGAGGGAATGGACAGTCATAAAGTCATAACTGAGGTTAATATCAAAATCCAGGGTTAATAAAATAGTCAAAATCCAGGGTTAATAAAAGGGTTAGTTAACTCAAAAAATGAAAAACTGTCCTTAATTACGTATCCTCATATCATTCCAAAGTCCTTTGTTATTCTTCAGAACAAAAATTAAGATTTTTTGATGAAATCAGTGAGCTTTCTGACCCTCCTTAGACAGCAATAAGGTAAAGTTCTACAGCAAAACGCCACCTCACTATTGGCCGACGCACGCATGTGATCAGCGGGCAACGATTAATGCGTGATTAATCGCATCCAAAATAAAAGTTTGTGTTTACATAATATATGTGTGTAGTGTGTATAATTATTTTGTATATATAAATACACACACATGCATGTATATATTTAAGAAAAATTTGCATGTATATACTTTATATTTAAAAAAAAACGGCATTTTCTGAAAAAATAAACTTGCATGTGCGTGTATTTATATATACAAAATAATTATACACACTACACACACATCACGTAAACACAAACTTTTATTTTGTAAAAATAAAAAACAAAATAAAACCATTTTACATAGTAAATGGTTTTATTTCACATGCACGTAAACACAAACTTTTATTTTGTAAAAATAAAAAAATTTACATAGTAAACAATCGCTGCAGTAATCGTTACCCAGCCCTAGTTTCGACGTGTTTACTATGTAAATAGCAAAGGAGACTGACATGGAAGAAAGAGATTGCTGAATAAAGTTGCTATCTTTGTTTTGTTTTGCGCACAAAAAGTATTCTCGTCGCTTCATTACATTAAAGGAGTAGTTCACTTTTTTTAAAAACTTTTGCTGATAATTTACTCACCCCATGTCATCCAAGACATCCACGTCTTTCTTTTTGTTCAGTCGAAAATAAATTAAGGTTTTTGATGAAAACATTCCATGATTTTCACCATATAATGGACTTCAATGGGAACCAAACGGTTCAAGGTCCAAACAGAGTTTCAGTGCAGCTTCAAAGGGCTTTAAACGACACCAGACGATGAATAAGGGTCTTATCAGAGCAAAACGATCGGTCATTTAAAAAATAAATAAAAAAGTTTAAGTTTTATAAGCACAAATGGTCGTTCGTGACTCTCCTGTTAGAACTCGTTACATCAAAACGACAAATCTTTTTGAGTCATGACTCGAAGGGTCCTCAGATAAGACCCTTATTCATCTTCTGGTGTCGATTAAAGCCCTTTGAAGCTGCACTGAAACTCTCATTTGGACCTTGAACCATTTGGTTCCCATTGAAGTCCATTATATGGTGAAAATCCTGGAATGTTTTAATCAAAAACCTTAATTTCTTTTCGACTGAAGAAAGAAAGACCTGGACATCTTGGATGACATGGGGGTGAGTAAATTATCAGCAATTTTTTTTGTTAACCACTGTAGTCACATGGACTATTTTAACAATGTCTTTACTACCTTTCTGGGCCTTCAGAGGTGATAATAATGACCTTGCAGTCTGTAGGGAGGTCAGAATGATCTCCGATTTTATAAAAATATATCTTAATTTGTGTTCCGAAGATGAACAAAGTTCTTACCGGTATGAAATGACGTCAGGGTGAGTAATTAATGACAGAATATTTGGGGTTAACTAACCCTTTAACACAAGTATTCAGCAAAAAAAGAACCTTTATTTAAAGTTCACATTGTGCAAGGTTGTGAAAACGGATGCAAAAAGTGACAAATAGGAAGTTCTAATCACTGTTCCCACTCACAATTGTAATTCTTTGCTGAACTGTATACACAACCAGACTTAACATTCACCTAGTCTGTCAGTTTAGCAACTCTGGACAAACACAAACCAACAACAAAATCTTCAGAAAAGATACACAGAAGCATCTGTTTAGCCCATGACTGATACTGGGAATTCCTAAAACACTTTGGTAATATTGAAAGCGGTTCTGAAAACATCTTTTATATCCTTTTTTATCTCAGTCTGGAAAGTACTGTTGTTTAAGGAGGTCATTTGTTGTAAGCAATTGGACAAAAAGCCCCATAGACTACATTAAAGGTAAAACTTGTCAGTGGATTGTTTTGAGGCCAGTACTACCATAGATCCACAGAACTGAAGAGCAACCAATTAAAAACAACTCCAACTTAACTCCAACTCAACTTAACAGCTGCTTAGCAACACCCTGGATACAACAGAACACCCTATAGCTAACTCCTGGCAAGGCCTAGGCCTAGCCTAACATCCAAAACACCTTAGCAACAAACGAAGCTCCAGCTAAACTTAAAGCAACAAACTAAAAAAAACACAGCTGTATAGTAACATAATGGTAAGGGAACACTTACCTGAACATCATGGTAGTAAGTACTGGCTGGTCAAACATCGCATTTTCTTCAAATCAGGTTATTTTAAAGCTAAATTGATGTGGTATCTTTAGATCTACAATATGTGATCAGAAATACAGTAACTGATAGGCAAAACCTTTATTTTTGCGTGTAGGCCTAACTCAGTTCCTTTGTTTGTGTTGAACAGGCTGATAAGATTATCATTTTGGGATTTATACTGACACCTACTGGTGTGGATGTATTATCAAACAAAGCTAAAGTTTTCAGTTTCATCACTGCACTAAATGTGCTAATTTTGCAGTCAACTTTTACTTGATTAAAGTATAAAATATGTTAAGATCTGTTTAGTTCATAAAACTTCTAATAAAAGAAAATAAAGGTCCTATTTTTTAATGAGTGAATAAATATTGAGTGCAACTTTTAATATTGTCTAAACTAAGTATTTTAAATAGGGCTGTCAAACGATAAGTCGCGATTAATTGCATCCAAAATAAAAGTTTGTGTTTACATAATATATGTGGGTGCACTGTGCATTATATAATTATTTTATATACAAAAACACACACATGCTTGTATATATTTAAGAAATATTTTTATGTATATACTGTAGATTTATATTATATATAAATATTTTATATATAAATAATATTTTTTGTCCTAAATATACATGCATGTGTGTGTATTTATATATATATATATATACAAAAAATAATTATATACAGTGCACCCACATGTATTATGTAAACACAAACTTTTATTTCAAATGCGATTAATCACGATTAAGTCGTTTGACAGCCCTATTTTAAACATTTAAACTTTTTAACAGTATGAAAATACCCATCAGCTGTCCAGTACATTATGAAACGTCCCATGTTGGAGGTCACGTGTCACACCATTTTCTGGCCCAACAATGCCAGTAATCTTGTGATTGTGTTGTAATGGTCTGGCAAATGCAGTGCTTGTTTATTTTTCTCCTTCGAATTCCTGTCCACTCGATGACATCATTGCAAAAAAAGGGCCAGGGAAATGTACTGGGAGCTCATGAGCCGTCTAATTCAAATTCATTGGGTCGCTCCTCCAGTGTAAATCAATGGGATTTTTCCATTTCATTGTCTACCAGTAAACCAATCAAATAAGACAAGAATATAACATCCTCACTTGCATACATAATTCTCCACCACAAACCTCTCTGTAAATGATACAAACCAAAACAAAATGCTAATATGTCGTGCGTGTGTGTAACTGGTACGCTGCCTCACATTGCTTCCTGTACATTTGAAAGCACAATGAAGCTTTTGTGGTCACTGACAGATGTCTAGGCCACATGTGCACAGATACACAATCTGGAAATACCACCATTTGCAGTATTAATAAAAGAGTGTGACCTGTCCTTTTGTCCTTTTGTTTAATTGGTTTGCCTCTCACTTCTGCATTTGTGTGTACATGTGTCCTCATCTGTCCTCAAATGTCAGGTCGAAAGTTTAGATGTGTTGTAACTGAGTGACAGTATTAAAGAAGTAGTTCACTTATAAAAAAACTTTTGCTGATAATTTACTCACCCCCATGTCATCGAAGATATCAATGTCTTTCTTTTCTTCAGTCAAAAAGAAATTAAGGTTTTTGATGAAAACATTCCAGGATTTTCTCCATATAATGGACTTCAATGGGAACCAAACGGTTCAAGGTCAAAAAGACAGTTTCAGTGCAAACTGGCAAACCGTTAGAAGGGCTTTAAACGATTCCAGACGATGAATAAGGGTCTTATCAAGCGAAACGATCGCTCATTTAAAAAAAAATAAAGTTTAATAACTTAAACGCTATGCTCTGTCTGTGATGCACGTTCGTGACTCTCCTATTGGAACTCGTTTATCAAATTAACGAATATTTTTATGTCATTTGGTTCATTGATGAACGAAATGAACGAGTAACTTGGCAAAGATTTGTTCGAATAGGAGAGTCACGAATGCAGCATCACAGAACAGAGCAAGGCGAGCATTTGAGCTTGTAAAACTTAAACTTTGTTATTTATTTATTAAATGTGCGATTGTTTCGCTTGATAAGACCCTTATTCAGTCGTCTGGAATCATTTAAAGCCCTTTGAACAGTTTGCAGTTTGCACTGAAACTGTCATTTGGACCTTGAACCGTTGGTTCCCATTGAAGTCCATTATATGGAGAAAAATCCTGGAATGTTTTCATCAAAAACTATAATTTCTTTACAACTGAAGAAAGAATGACATGGACATCTTGGATGACATGAGGTGAGTGAATCATCAGTAAGTTTTTTTTTTTTTAAGTGAACTACTCAAGCAAGTCAGTTTTGGCTAATGCAACAATAGACAACTGTGAGTCACTTTTTGATCTTTTAGCAGGGCTAATAACGCTCACCTGAGATCTGACTGTTTCAGGGCTCCAGGGACAGTTGTTGGATGGCATTCAGAAACTGGTATTGGTTACTGATGTACACTCGCTCCTTTGAGGCTGGGGCAAGACAGAGGGAAAGGAACTAACCAAGCCCCATCCAGTGAATGTGAGAAGTATCACGTCCACCTGAAAGTCTGTCCTCCACCCCTCTATCCCGCTCTCTCACTCCTCCCATCTTACAATGAGACGCAGACATCACCTCATTTTGCATCTGCACTGTAAAGAAATGAAGAAAAAGAAAACATGTTAGTGTTTGTCACTCGACTAAGTTCACAAGATGAAGACAAATCACACTTTTTAAGTTCAAAGGACTTATTTTAATTGACCTTCCCCACTAAATAACCAAGGGGAACTGTTATAGAGACTTTTAAGAGACTTAGTGTAGTTTGCATTTATGCTGGCTTCAACATTTGTCTCAGGTGTTCCTCCTAAAATTCATTTTGAGATGGACTTAATATTTATTTATGATTTATTTAATTATTTTTAATTACATATACACTACCTGGTCAAAAAGTTTAAGATTGGTAAGATTTTTTATGTTTTAAAAGAAGTCTCTTCTGCTCACCAAGGCTGTAATTCTTTAATAAAAAATACACAAAAAACACAGTAATATTGTGAAATATTATGACAATTTAAATTGACTTTTTTATGTTAATATATATTAAAATGTAATTTATTCCTGAATTTTCAGCATCATTACATCACATGATCCTTCACAAATCACTCTAATATGATGATTTTATGCTCCAAAAACATGTATGATTATTATCCATGTTGAAAACAGTTTTTTACATTTTTATTTCAGGATTCTTTGATGAATAGAAAGTTCAAAAGAACAGATTTTATCTGAAATGGAAAGCTTTTGTTACATTAAACACTACCCTTTAAAAAGTTTGGGGTCAGTAAGAATTTGTATTTTATTTTTGGGGGAAATAAATAAGAAATCAATACGTCTATTCATCAAGGATGAGTTACATTGATCAAAAGTTACAGTAAAGACATTTATAATGTTAGAAAAGATTCTAATTAAATAAATGCTGTTCTTTGAACTTTCTATTCATCAAAGAATCCTGAAATAAAAATGTAAAAAACTGTTTTCAACATGGATAATAATCATACATGTTTTTGGAGCATAAAATCATCATATTAGAGTGATTTGTGAAGGATCATGTGACACTGAAGACTGGAGTAATGATGCTGAAAATTCAGCTTTTTTTCAGAGGAATAAATTACATTTTAATATATATTAACATAAAAAAGTCATTTTAATTTGTCATAATATTTCACAATATTACTGTGTTTTTTGTGTATTTTTTATCAAAAAATTGCAGCCTTGGCTAGACAGGAGACTTCTTTTTAAAAACATAAAAAATCTTACCCACCCTAAACCCAAACTTTAGACCGGTAGTGTATATTAACAGCCAAAGAAAGACTAGAATAAATATTTGAGCCATTCAAAAGATCACATATATAATTGTTCCTATGTAAAGTTACATTGCTTGAGACTGTTGAATCACCACAGTGTATATGAACATGCACTACACTGCATGTAGCGTTTCCATGGAAACCCTGAAAGATGCCAAGTTAACCAAACTATAGACTGTCCCTCTGCAGTCTGGTACACTTTAATGGTCACTTCTGAATAATAAAGAAAGCTGACTGAAGCATTTCTTTTCTATTTGAGTGTTCATGTTGGCCAGTATGAGCATGCATGTGTGAAATGATGGTTAGAGTGGGAGAGAGAGACACAGAAAAGTGAGTACGTGAGTCCGAACACACCATACTCTGGGATTAATTATTCAGCTGTGAACGAGGGATAAGAGAGAGAAAAAAGGAGGAGGGGCAAACGTGTAAAGAGATTCGGCATGCCACATGAGGACAGTTGTGCCAGTTTGCCATCTCTAGTCGATATCTCAATGTCCCCACAGATCCTTCTGATAAACATTGTTTTTTCTTTGGATGGGTGTCTCTCAATGATTTCTTTTTTCTTATGTGAAGGTCACATTAAAAAGTTACCTTTGCTACTTTAACCTGAATGCGCTATGTATTAATTTTGTCTCTAAAAAACAAATATTTAATCCTAAAATATGAAAAATCAATCATAATTTAATTAAAAATAATTTCTGTTATTTGCTAAAATAAAAAATGTTAATATATATATATATATATATATATAAGGGCTGTCAAACGATTAATCGCAAAATAAAAGTTTGTCTTTACATAATATATGTGGGTGCACTGGTGTATAATTATTTTAGATATATAAATACACAAACATGCTTGGTATATATTTAAGAAATATTCTTCATGTATTGTATATAGATTATTAAATAATTGTATATATATATATATATATATATATATATATATATATATATATATATATATTAGGGCTGGTCAAACCATCTAATTACCGATTAATCCACATCCAAAATAAAAGTTTTTGTTTACATAATATTTGTGAGGTGCACTGTGCATATTGTGTGTATATATGTACATATATATATATATATACACACATATATATATATATATATATATATATATATATATATATATATATATATATATATATACACACACATGCTTATATATTTAAGAAAAAATATTTCTATACAAAATATGTATATTTATTTATAATATAAATTATTTACAAATCTAAATAAACATGTATATTTAAAGAGAAATATATAATTTTTATATAAACAAATATTTATATATAATATAAATTATATATAAATCTATATACAGTAATATACATGAAAATATTTCTTAAATATATAACAAGCATATTGTGTATTTACATATACAAAATAATTATACACAATGCACCCAAAAAAAAATTATTTTGGATGTGATTAATCGTGATTAATCATTTGAACAGCCCTAATATATATATATATATATATATATATATATATATATATATATATATATATATATATATATATATAATTAATTGTTAATTGTATTAATTGTAAATTAATTGTTTTTTTATTTTATTTTTTTAATTAAAGTAAAGTTGAGGTAAATTACAAAAGCACATAACCATACCAAAATGACCACAAAAAAAAAGCTAAAATGAAAACTGGAAATTCTTTTAAAACAGTAATAAAATACTATAACAATAATGCTAAAATTCCATCTGAACCTGGAAACATCACTTTAACAGTACTCTCGCAGATCAGAGTGTTTTGCATAGAGTTCAAGGTGCAATTAAGTCTTTTATCTCAGTTCTCAGATAAAATTGTAACACAGGTCGCTTTTCTCTGAGCATCGTCACTTTAGGCCCGGTAGACGCAGGTAAACCTGTGCCTGATGGGTCAGCTTTGACTGACAGGATTAGAAATCAGCCTTCCTGTCCTTATGAAGATCAAACAAAAGATCTGACTCAGGGTTTTACGAGAAACCTGTCCCAAATGAATACAGCACGTCAACAGGATGTGTAATTTCCCCTTTTATTATGTGTATTGAGTAGCATGTCCCATTTAGCTGTGAAAAAGAACATTATCTCAGCTCTTTTCCTCTTCAAAATCACATATCACTTAGTAGGCGCTGAATTGATTTACACGATTAGGCTGAATGAGAAGCCGTGAGAGCGGACTCGTTGGTTTCCTGTGTTGCGTGTGTAGCCAGTTGTGCTAAGTCACCACACTGAACTAATCTCCAGAGAATTACAGCTCTATTTAAAGACACAGGGCTTAACAGGATCATTTCAAGACAGCCAGTCGAACAACTACATTTATTTCAGCTAAGCCAAACAGGAAAAAAAATTGTAAGAGCTTAGAGAAAAACGTTCATGGCCATCACACAAATGTTGTGTAAAGCCATCAAAACTGCATGCTAAAATGTTAAAAAGCTCAAACTAGTCATCACTTCCCGGATTTGAATAAAAGTACAAGTGCTCTATCAAAAAAGTGACTTGAGTAGAAGTTGAAGTGCTCTTTAAGCACCACACTTAAGTAGAAGTACTAAAGTATTCAACATTTTTCTACTTAAGTATTGCAAGTAGTTTATTTAAAAATTCACTACTTAAGTACTAAAAGTAAAAGTACAAGTATTGTGTCATGTAATTATTAAAGAAAGCAGTCAAAAGTTTGAACTACAGTGTAAAAAAATTGGAGTAGGATTTACTTGAAAAATGCTTGCTAAATTATCTCACTCAGAAAATGCTAGTAAATTTACAAAGATTTGCCAAGTAAAAACCTAAACATATTCATCAGTAGCTTTAATTAGAAATCTTTAAGGTAAATTTACTTGGAATATGGAATTAAGTAAACTTTACAAAAAAATAAGTAATTTTAACTCGGCTAGTAAAAGGTTGATTAATATTCGATTTCCTTTGCCTTGTATTACATTTCACAAAAACAATAATCTTAAATTTTATTAGTCTTTTAGAGTATGTGCTTTACTTAGATCATCTAAGTAATCATGTCAGATGTTAAACATCATGTGAATGCAAACACCTCAATACTTGGTAGACAATACACAATGGCGGTAACATTTGATGGATCTGATTTTGTTTGAATATGTCATTTTGAGCAAAAAAATTTACTTGAAATGTCACAAAATGGCAAGTTACTAATACTGACAACAAAAATCAATGATACTTAAGTAGAAGTACTAAAGTATTCAACATTTTTTCTACTTATTGCAAGTAATTTATTTAAAAATTCACTACTTAAGTACTAAAAGTAAAAGTACAAGTATTGTGTCATGTAATTATTAAAGAAAGCAGTCAAAAGTTTGATCTACAGTGTAAAAAAATTGGAGTAGGATTTACTTGAAAAATGCTTGCTAAACTATCTCACTCAGAAAATGCTAGTAAATTTACAAAGATTTGCCAAGTAAAAACCTAAACATATTCATCAGTAGCTTTAATTAGAAATCTTTAAGGTAAATTTACTTGGAATATGGAATTAAGTAAACTTTACAAAAAAATAAGTAATTTTAACTCGGCTAGTAAAAGGTTGATTAATATCGATTTCCTGTATTAATAAGTGTAAATACAGCTAGAAACCAGTGAAAAATGCCTCATTAATTATTCAAGGTCCAGTGCATGATGGGAACCCCAGTATCAGAAAAGTTTAGTAATTTTTACTTAATTTTATTGAGTTGATATTTACACTTTCATTTCTACTCGCTTGAATTAAGTACTGATATGGAATTTACTTCGTTTTTTAAATTCTTGCCTGAACTAACTTTTTCAAGTAAATTACATTGGGTTTTTTCACTAGTATTTACTTTTTTAATTTATTTTTTACTATTTATTTTTTACAGTGTAGCAATCAAATAAGGAGCTTTGGCGGGATACAAATTTGCTTTGGCGGGCGCTAAAAAAATGTCATTGCAGGACAACCCCTGCATTAGTTGTCAATGTGTGTGTCAATCAATACCATTACCCTATAAAACTGGCATGTGATTGCCACAAATGATTCCTAAAAATTTTATAATTGTAACGAGTAATTAGCAGAACATTAAAAAAATATCGAAGTAGAAGTATTAAATTCATCGAAAATATCTACTGAAGTAAAAGTAGAAGTATGAGGAAAAAACAATACTCTAGTAGAGTACATATACAGCATTTTAGTACTTAAGTAGTTCAACTTCGTTACTATACATCTCTGCACTCTACTATTCTTTGTATTCACCTGCCACATTAAGGCACATTCTCGACGAGCCTGATCTCTATTATTCATGTAAACATATCCCCAGATAGCACAAGTCTATTTGATATGATGTTTACATCTGGAAGACATATTTTTAAAGAGTATTTGATCATCTGCAATACGTCTATAGGACGTTTCCTGTCAGATGTCAAATAGACGTTTAGAAGATGCATGATTTAGAATGCATATTAAACTGACATCTTCTAAACGTCTATTTGACATCTGACAGGAAACGTCCTATAACGTAATGCAGATGATTAAACACTCTTAAAAATACGTCTTCCAGATGTAAACATCATATCAATAGACTTGTCTATCTGTCGTCACTGATAGCACACGTACATCACGGAAACGTCTATTTGATGTGTGTGTTTATATATGAAAGACGTAATTTTGCTCATCTATAATACGTCTATCAGGCGTTTCCAGGTCAGATGTCAAATAGACGTTTAGAAGATGTCTTTAATAATTTAGAACGTATGTAAAACTGACATCTTATGTCCATCAGATGTTAGTAAACAGATAGCTTGCAGACGTACGTGTGCCATTCTAACACTGGCCAACTGGATGTTACATGTTATGAAGGTTTTCCATAGACCAAAATATACACACACACACACGCATACAAATAACCACCTCACGGGAACTTCATAATGTCTGACAGACTTCATAAAGTCTCTTTAAGCAGGTTTGGGGGAAATGAGAGTTAATTAAGCAGCACAATTTGCCAAAGTAATTAGAACCGTCTTTGTTTTCCGAGAACGAGTGGAGTTTCTTGCCCATTGCACATTTATGTCAGCTCTCCTCAGAGGAAGCTGTGTGGTTTCATTATTATCATGACCCTGATCCAACTTCCTTCAGCTACAGTCTCCGGTTGTAAGAAACAATACGAGAAAATACAAGTCTAGCACATTTCATAAAAAACAAAACTTAAAAATTAAGCAATGACATTATTATTGATATAAAGTCAAAAGTAATCAAATGAAATAAAAATGTTAATTACTGTATGTGGATTTCCGTCCATGTCGTTGGCTCTAGATGATGAGGTCATTCAGAGATGCAGAAATGAGTCCTAAAAACTGGAAACAGGACATTTTTGTTCATCTGGTTCCAAAAGTCAATGGGTTTTTGGTTAAATGGCTGAAATAAGGCCTGTGGTTTAAACAAGCTCAAGATTTTACATTCGTGTTTTATTCTATGACATAAAATAAATCAGTAATGTCCCTTTGTGATTTTTTTAAGCTTTTAATTTCCTTAAAAAAGCTGTTACTAAATGACACTACAGACTTTACACATCATTATGCAAAACAGGAAAATGCGCTCTAGTCCGCTTTTACAGACTTGTGTTTATTCTCATAATCTTGCAAGTTAACTCAAACTTGTTAGAACAATTAATTAGTTGTAGTTCGTTCATACCCTTAGGCTATGTTTACACGGAAACGATTCTGAAAGAGAAAACGCAAAAGTAGCGTTGCGTCATCACTTTTTATTCTGCGTTTTAGACGAACGTTTTGTGTGGGAAATTCGCGTGCAAATGGTGACGCAAAAGTCTGTGAAATTATAAAATATAAAATATGTTTACGTTTTTACCCGCGAGCGTTCTCGTGTAAAACAGGGCCAATTAGCCTACGTCAGTTTTTTACTTCTGCTGCCGATGAAAGGCTATTTAATGTTCAAAATTAACGTAAATTGTGTAATAATCATACTTTTGTGTCACTTTTGGTCAGAGCTGATCTAGCAATGGAAGAATTTCGTCATACAACTGGGTCGGCTTTCAAAAGTATAGCTAATCACTAGCGCTCATATGTTAATTTAGGCAGCCTACTTCTAAAAATAACACTTTTTGTATATGTGTGGATTTAAACCTTTTTCTTTCAGGAAAACCATAACATTAGGCAACAAATATTGGCATTTTCACATTTTTATCCAACATAATGCTTACAAACATGTAAAAGTACTCACCGTGCCACGTTCAGATACACCTGACCTGTTCAACAGCTTGTTAACGCGAATATCTAATCAGCCAATCACAGGACAGCAACTCAGTGCATCAGCGTCTGCGTTAATACTAATGCAATATAGACCAATTTGGATCATTTCCTACACATTGTTATATCTATGCCACAAAGAATTAAGGCAGTTCTAAAGCAAATGGTCCAACTCTGTCACAGTGTCCCCAATAAAGTAAAGTATACCACATGCATCCATGTAGGTAATCCATCAGGCGGAAGCTGAAGCTGCCTCAAGGGGCCGCCATTGTAGCGGGCTATCTCCTGTTAGCATCCCATTGACTCCCATTCATTTTGCCGTCACTTTGACAGCGAATAACTTTACATTTGAGGCGTCCAAAGACTCCATTTGTCCATTATTTATTTCTAAAGAAACACAGCAATGTATAAAAGGCTCCATTACTTTGTATGTTACGTTATGGCCCCGTAGAAGCCGTTCTTGTAAAAATAGGCTAAAAATTGCGTCATAGCCACTCGACTGTCTGTAGCGCAGTGGAGAAGTTACCGTATACACAGGAAGAGAAGCTCGCACAGCCTTGCAGGCAATCTTTTACTGTCTTAAAGTCAGCCCATGGCATAGATAGAAGCAAAATGACAAAATAATTAATCAGAATACTTACAAAAAGTTGCTCCAGGTCGCGCTTCGCCGTCTCTGTGCACGATTAAAATTTGTGTAGGCACAGCTACTAGACGATTTACAACTGTCAGTCAGATTGCTCACGCGACATCTACGTCGTTAAGCCTGCGCAGAACGCTCGGCTATCAGGAACTGAGTGCCCATTTTGAGCTTCAGCTCTCTCTTTAGTATTTGGATGTATTATTTGGATTTTATAACTTTGACAAGTTTCTAAAGGACAAGTATTTTCTTATAAATCCATTTATTTTTCTTGCCAAGTTTTTTGTACACAGGTGTAAATTTTTATCTGTCAAACCTCTTTTTGTTATTTTTTGCAAAGATCTGAAAAGTTACTTGGGCACTATTTCCTCTCCTAACAATGCCAAAGCTTTAAAATAAACAAGTAATGAACAAGGCACTCAAACAACACTTTTGCGTATGTTCATTAAGGCACAGCAAACAGTGAAAATCGTATACTAAAGGAATCAGCCAACCGTGCAATCCAGCGTCTCCTCGTCAGATCCTCTCCTGATGCTGTGTCCATTTCGATCACCTGAAAAACTGTATTCCATTGTTCCTATGTTTCCATATGTCTCGTGTGAGTTACTGAAGGAGTTTTAACGCAGAAGTGACTTCCAGGCATGGTAAAACAGTGCGGAATTGCAAGAATCTCCTCTACTACAGAGCTAAAAACACACGTAAACAATACAGTTTTGCCGTGGAGAGTCCAACCAACATGGCGGAGAGGAGGGAGGGGCTCTGTACAATGACGTCAACTCCTAATTCTCAATATCAGAGCAGCGCCATGACAGGTGTGAAAGTGAGGCTGTGAGGGATAGACTTACCGCGTTTCCAATGGCATCCGCTGTAAAAAGCTGAATAAAGCTCATAGATTACTTACAATTTTCCACAACTTACATTGTCGGAAGTTTTTTGTCAACTGAAATTTCTTGGAAAGATGTTTTTCCAGTGTTTCATGAGCAGAACAGTCCGAAGACACATTAAATAAGAGATGCATGTCTATCCCTCACAGCCTCGCTTTCATTCTCATTAAAAAACTAAGATGGCGCTGCCGTGAATAAGGCGTTCAATAATGTTACCCAAACCCAACTGAAAGAATAAGTTCCCGTTCCAAATGGGAAATATATGCCCTCGCAGGAATTTAAATGATGCTCATCAATAATAACAAACTGGTTTCATTTTAAATATGTGTCACATTCCACAATCATCAGTTGCTTTTACAGATATTATAGACATTTCCAAAACACAGCTGGCGGATATTTCCAGAGCGTGTGCAGCACGAGCCGACGGTACCCACATGCACGTGAACGACCGGGGCGTTGGGTTCCTCTCGTGAGATAAGCTGTAACACCGACGACC
The DNA here is from genome assembly GCA_030378365.1 of Hybognathus amarus. Taxonomy (NCBI): domain Eukaryota; kingdom Metazoa; phylum Chordata; class Actinopteri; order Cypriniformes; family Leuciscidae; genus Hybognathus; species Hybognathus amarus. The sequence goes on along the minus strand of JAQIUQ010000268.1, from coordinate 1,604,371 downwards.
TGATTGACTTCAGTCTGTCTGTCGATTTATGTTCTGCATATTTAGCCTGGAGCTCAGACTCAACACTGGGCTATAAATTGGGCCTGCTATAGGCTGTCATTTACTACATGGTCGTTTTTTATTTTATTTTAAAGGTGCATTTATGGTGTTATTTATTTTGTTTAAAAAGTTTTTCACAAGTAATCATTTTTGAGAATTATATTGTCCAATTTCAGGATGACATTTGGGAAGATTTTTAGATACATTCAGGTTTGTAGGTCAGTGGAAAAAATGGCCTTAAATAAGGTTGTTACTCACACAGTATAATACTGTGTTTATATACTGAAATTGAACTACATATTTGCCAAGTAAAAAAAAAAGCTGAAAATAAAACTCTTCTTGTTTTACAAGAATTAAATCTTTCTACTTCAAAATTTCATATTTCATTCATTGTGTAACTTGCTGTTGCTTTGTAAGTAATTGTGAAATTCTAAAGCAATTTCTGGGTGAAATCTCCTTGTATCATTTTATTTTTGTTCAAGAAAACTTCTATTTAAAAGGAATCAAATATATAACGTTCTAAATAAAATATATTATGTTTTTTTATTAATGAAAGTTAAATGTTTACAAAGATTTAAAATGCACTCAAATTGCTTTCCTGAGAATCAACTAAATATTCTATCCATGCAAAGATATCATGTTTTGGTGATGATCTGTGCTGATCCTGTTACCAATGGCTTTTTTGTTTACACTGGTTATAAAAATTCATCCGCTGTTTTCAGGTTTAATCTAATGTTGCTCTCCTGCGGCAGGGAAAAGTTGGCATGTGACGGATGCCTTGTGACTAAAGTGACATGTAAATTGCATCATCTCACACTATAATTTGAATGGTAAATGAAAGGCTGACTGGTTATACAATGAGTTTCCATTGAGGGCAACAGTTAATATCTGTTCCAACTGGTAAGCAAAGAGTCCAGAGGTCATAAAACATAAATAGAGCTCATTAGAAATGATACGGATGAGGACTGACTGATACTTTGTTACTAAATTAAAACAGATGGGAAACTGTCGCCCTGTATCTTACCATTTATGGAAAAATGTCAAGATAAGGAAATGCAGTTCAGTGAAAACAAATAAAACCCCACAAATTCTCTTTAAGACTGCATGTTTATTGATTCAGTAAATGCATAAATGATTCACTTTCCTTTAGAAAGAGACAATTAGACTTGATGATATGCTATACAAACTCAGTGCTTAATAACAAAGTCTAGTACAAATAAATAAATATTAATTTAACAAAAAAGGAAAGATATTACAAAATAAGTTTCAAGTATTAAGAAGCGAACAAATGAATTACCTTTCTCAAGCCAATGTACAACATTGCACCTATAGGTGTGTTATGAATAGAATACATAGAAACCATACATACAGTTAAAGCTGGTACTTAGATTCAAAAAATTAAAATTAGACTCTCCTAAAAATTTAATTACAGGGGTAAATCTGTACACAAATCATCCAATAGGCTACAAGTTTAATCTCTTGTTCAGGCTGAGACATGCTAACAAAAGTAAAACTAAAATAAAAAAGCTTAATTTCATTTAAATGTTCTATTTTAAAACATTTCTCATAGTAGAATGTAAAAAAGCAGGTCTGGGCTTAATCGTCAAGCACTAGGCACTCTAGGGGAATCAATCAATGAAATGTATAAAAATGTATCTGATATACGTCACGCCATAAAATACATTAATTACAAACAACAAATATAAACACTGTTTTACTTTGTCCCATCCAAAGATGCATAAAACACCCTGTTTCTATAACCTCGTACAGTGACCCTTGTCGCCAGTTCTTAGAAACACACACAAAAAACACTCACAATCCATAACACAAATCATCTGAAACTGCAGTGGACAACATGAGAACTTTTAAACAGCCTTCAAAACTGTCAGCAGCATAAAAAATTGGTAAGATTCATTGTTGCACTCAGAAGATGCAATGTGCAATTATAATGTGCAATTAATTTGCAGCATATCTTTCAAAGTGAGTGCAGAATACACATAAATCAGCCCGCAAGCATCTGCAGGAGATCTTTGGTCTGTTTTAGTGTCATCCTTCAAAGTTTAGGGCATCAGTGTTTAAAAAAACTAGCCGAAACTAGAATAAAAACATCTACAAGTGGTATCCTGTTACGTAAACAGGGAATAGTGTCCAAAAATGTGACATCACTTAGCTGAATGTTTAATCCCTGCCACTGGGCTCTGATTTCTCTTCATACACAAAACACACATAGAAAACATCAATCTCCATACTGGTACAAACCAAACAATACGCACATTAATCATGAATTCAGAGACGAATAGAAAAACCCAGGTGGCACTCAGTGTCCATTTCTTGGGAGAAGGATGCACACTCCTCTGTGAGAGGAAGCAGCTTGGCAGGAAACTCGTCCGCGCTGAGTAAAGCATAGCCGAACAGTGTCACAGGCAGAGCTGAGGGGGTTCGTGGCACTCCATAGAGCATTTTTTCAGGTTCTGCGAAGAAAATGATGCAGAACATTCGGTTAATGACTGAACAGTTGGTCTACTCAAGCTAGCAGCTAACCAGCTAATAGCATTTAGCAATTAGCATAACAGACTTGCCCTAAAACAGTATTCTGGACAAATGAGGGCAAAATAGTTTTGATTTATTTTTTAAAATATACTTCACTTGATCTGAGCGGTGCAAGACTTGGTTACTTTTCCAAAGTTTGCCTCTTGGTGAAAAAAAAAACTCCTTAATCTTGTATTTGGGTCAAAAATGTGCACCCATAGAAATGAATGGGAAAAACTGTAATTTAGAGCATTCTAAAATACGCCAAAATAAGAGAACCAGGTGACAGCAAAGTCACTTCATCTTTAGGTTTTAGCTCTATGAACTAATTGGAATGATATTTTAATGCAGTTAAAAAATGTAAAAAATAAAACATAAAATAAGCATTATTTACAAAGAAAATATGGTACTTTTTGAAGTAAATAAATTCAAAAATACCCCCGAAATAAAAAAACACACCATAAATGGATAGACAAAACTTTATCGAAGACAGTGATATAACATTTATAATAAATAAAAATTAGGATCACACCTCTGTGCCCACATTTGTCCACAATTATAAAGTGAATACGGTTTGAGGGCTACATAGTCTACATGGAATCTGCATGCTCACATATTTTCATTGAATTCGAACAATGAATGCAAGCTCTACATATTTTACACGCCTTTCGCATTTTTTTATTGAATATTTGCTAATTTGACCCTGTTTACACCTGGTATTTTGTAATTAATGTTTCGGATGGTTAGGAAACACTAAATGTAAGTACCAGATGTTAATACCAGTTATAAACAGGGCTCAAAAGTGTAATTCTTCCTCCATTTAACACATTTTACCACATTCAGATGTATTCTGCAGGATTTCTGTAGATTTAGTCCCAAAATCAGTTCTTTTTCACAAATTGCTATACTAACTACTCTACATTATTAGGTTCTGTGAGTATTACCTCTGAAAGAGCAGCACTGAAACCACTTGTAGGTAATGTAAAAAAGTGCGTCTTTAAGCATGGAAAAGATGAGCAAGAGACAGACTGTGACCATTTGTAGAACGAATGAGAAAGCTATAGTATCAACATGAAGTGGTGTGTAACTACTGTGCTTGTGTACATGTATTTCTACATCAATACCACCTTTAAAGGACCCATATTGTAAGATTACAGCATAATCAGTTATAATTTGGTTTTACGTGGCCATTTTCCACCCTCTCTCTAAAATAAACAAGATTGCTACTGTACCTTTAAGATTTAAATATGCAAATAAGGTTGGTTTTGATTGGCTAATCGTTATACCGTGGTTCACCATAACGTTCATCAGGGCTAAAGGACCCATTTCGTAAGATTACAGCATAATCAGTTACAATTTGGTTTTCACGTGGCCATTTTCCACCCTCTCTCTAAAATAAAAAAGATTGCTACTGTACCTTTAAGACTTATATACGCAAATAAGGTTGGTTATGATTGGCTAATCGTTACACCATGGTTCACCATAACGTTCATCAGGGCTAAAGGACCCATATTGTAAAATTTCAGCATAATCAGTTATAATTTGGTTTTACGTGGCCATTTTCCACCCTCTCTCTAAAATAAACAAGATTGCTACTGTACCTTTAAGACTTATATATGCAAATAAGGTTGGTTATGATTGGCTAATCTTTATGCCATGGTTCACAATAACGTTCATCAGGGCAGGCCAAGTTGTAAAATACTGAATGAATAGGTAATGGTATGTGAAATGAAGGTTGCCTTATGTTAATGAACTTGTGACAATCACAAAGATTTCTGAGTTGGCCCTTTTTGCAATGTAGTTTCAGTAAATAAATACTGTAGTCTGATTGGATGTCAACAACAAAAGATATTATAAATGTTTTCTTGTTGCGTTTAAAATAATTATACACCCATATAAGAAAAACCCATTTATACTTTACGGCTCATTTAAAAATGTGAAAGTATGTGCAAGTATGTGAAAGTCAAGTTTGACGAGGTGAAATTATTTAAAGAAAGAAACAGAGATAGGAAAGATACTTACAGACAAGCTTCACTAAGCCAGTGCTGTAGTACATAAAGGTGAAAGAGGAAGCATAAAGGAAGAGAATGAAACAGTGAAGCATGAAATGATTGAGGTCACTATAGGGTAATGAAAGTGAAGATATGACACAGGTTATAGATCTATGAACTGTGGCTCACCTGTGTGGACAGAGCGAGTGTGGTGTGTGATGTTGAACACAGAGTCAGTTGGGCGGGCGTCACTTCTCTGATGATTCGGGTCATCTCAGACCGTCAATGACGAGGCTTTCTATTTGGGTTCAGGGCTGGTGAGAGGGGTCACACTGTTTCTCCTTATCAGCATGCCCGGGCCTCTCTTCACCTCCTAGTGAGAGAGAGAGTACAGAAAAGAAGAAGATATCAGAAGCTGAAATGGTACTGTAAATGGTCAAGTGTGTGAGTTTGTGCTTACCTCTGGTCTCTCTCTATGCGTGTTCACTGCCTCCACATTCAGAGAGATAGATTCAACCTTGCACCCTTTAAAATATAAAGAAAAACAACACTATTAGTTAGCATTATACTTTTTCAATATTATTCAGATTAGATATGTTAGAAAATCTTACCATAAGCCACTGGGGTCAGCTTCAGGACTGTGTGGAGTGGACACCTCAGGTACGGCATCTCATCTGCCAACAGGACATTAAAGGTTAGTAATAGATTGCACTTTGGTCACACTTTAAGAATAGGTCCAATTCTCACTATTAACTACAACTTAGAAATATGCATGCTGATAAGCAACTAGTTAAAGGTGCCATATGTAATAATTGAGGTAAAAATATCCAAAAAAATGAGCTACACGCATCAAAAGAATGAGAAGAAATAAGTGCAATGATGTCATTAAAAAACTGAAAAGTTATAGTGCTGCCGAGATATAAACCTAAATTAGCATGCTAAATTACTAGCCCCGGCCCGTCAGGTGTCGTAATACCAGTTTCGGCCATGGGAGGCGGTATGCGGGCGCGCAACATAAACACCAGCCAAACTGCAGTACACGAGTAACTCGTGCGGCTTGTGTTTGTACTTGAACCTGATGTCAGTTGTGTGGAAATACAGCCCACTACTACATTTCAGTTCAGGGAAGAGTTCAAAAAATGATTGGTCGACATTATGCATGAGGAATACATTTTGGTAAGTTGTAGCATACTGTATCTTTCAACAGTGTTCGTGTTCTTTTACCATTAGCTAGTAGAGATGATCGGTTCACGTGCGCTAGGGATCTGTGGTGTAACATGTACAAGCGCCAAAACGGTATTTATTGTTTGAATTGCATAATAAAATTGACCGAATCTGAGAGTGTAACTAACCCGCTTGCTAAGTGTCAATTGCAGTGATTTCACGGTAAATTCGTGAGAGTTGGCAGCTCTGTAATGGCGCTAGCTTGATCAACATCAGCGAATGCTGTCTGTCAAATTAATTCAAACTGAACAATAAAAGTGTAATATGAACAAAACGAATACCGTAAACTTAAAATAATAGCCCAGGCTTTTATTTTCCCATATCGTCGAAATGCACCGGCTTGTTTCTGAGACAGGCGTCTGATGAGATGGCCTTTATATTTAATGTTGAGATGTTGTTCATTCAGTCTCTGATCTCTAAAAATCTCCAAATGCTCCACGTGAGACTGCGGTCTTCCAACCTTTTACTATTGTGTCAAATGATTTGAATAATATGCGCGAGAGAGCAAAACAGCGCTCGTTTGTGTTGTTTGAAGACGTGGAGAGTGCGCGCGACCGTGGCACAACTCACTTTCCTGGAGGCATACTGCCCCCATCTGTTATGGGAATATGATTTGATTTTGTGCGTTAGATGGCACCTTTAATAGTGAGAATTGTACCCTAAACTAGTGTTACCTGCACTTCTACTGAGGTATCGGAAAGTGTCAGCTGATGAAGATGAGGGGATGAAATTAAAGGGATAGTTCACCAAATCTGACTTTTTCTTACATGAAACACAAATAGAGATTTTGATGAATGTTCATGCTGCTCTTTTCCATACTAGGAAAGTTATTGGTGCTGTCACACAGAAAAAAAAAAAATTAAAAATTAAAGATTAGGGATGCACATGTATATCGGCTACCATATCGGTATCGGACGATATTTGCTCATTTTCATGTTATCGGCCCGATAATAAAATTTGGCTGATATATTAAAGCTGATAAATAATGAATTATTTCCTTCAACACTTGACACCTGAGACACTTAGGATGTGCACTGTTCAACATGATTGATCTTAATTGCTTGAAATATGATTGGAATCAAAAAGGAAAATATAGTTAAGTGCAAAATGTGCTGTCATATCGGCTACATGAAATTATAATGAGAACATTACAATTGTGTTAGGGGACGGATTTTAATTGTGAGACTTTTGTTTTTGCAATCAGGCTTTCAAAAATTATATAAAAATTGGATTTAGATTTATCGGCCGATATATCGGCTATCGGCTTTCAAATATAAAGAATTATCGGTTATTGGTATCGGCCAAAATGTTCATATCGGTGCATCCCTAAAAAAAATTCAAGTAGTCCGCATGACTTCTGGGCTGGTTAAATAAAATGCTTAGACTAACCTTATATCTGATTGTTTTTCTTTAAGCCTGGTCATCATAACAGCTGCATAAAAAATGTGCAGATCGCCCTAATTTGAATCTGAAAAAAATAAAGTTGCATAATTACCTCTTGGCTGACTGCTAGTAGGTCTTGGCCTATAGTCTTCTTAGGACATGGTCTTAACATAGAGTGCTATGTTTATGCAACTGGCCCCTGAAGTCATATATAACAGCTGTTAATCAACTTCAAGTTGTTTTTCAGAAAAAAAAAATAAAACAAAAAAAAATCAAACCTGACCACTGTGAAAAAAATGAGCAAGGTTAAATTGTATTTGTAATGTGCACTTTGTAGTGTGCTTCAAAATCTTAAAATTAAATTTTCTTATAAACAAAATAAATAAATAAAAGATAAAATATTAATAATGAAATAATAGCTAAGCGAATCTATCTCGATGTTCAAAATTGCAACTCCATTGCAACCTTAGTACATGACACACACTCTCAATAGAGACGATATTAAAGTATATTTTAGCAGTGAACCTACAAAATGGATTATGGACAGAAGTCATTTCGACTACTTTCGAAGTCTCAACAGCACTCCCTTTCTCTTCAACTTCCACTTCCATTAGTGTGAAAAGAGTACGGTGGGACAAATATGCTGAAAACTGCCTCCTATTGGGTGTCCCATCGCAGAAGAAGAAAGTCATATGAGTTTGACATGCTAGCTGTCAGTATTTCTGCGTATGGTATCCTATCTGAGTTAAGGATCTGCACCTGCGACTTTTAGATCCCAGGAAGTAGGCCAGTAGGCAGCGCATCATCAGCCTGGCGACAGATGACAAGGACCGTTCTCCTGCTCCGTCTCAGTTCCATGCATCAATGGGGCCCGATCCCGGCGCAGTTAATGAGCTCCATACGACTGGGGAAACACAGGCGTTTAATCAAAGCACACCTTCTCCCAGAAGAGCTGTCTATATTGAAATGAAGACCTTCATCTGTGTTTGCACCCCTCCGGGAAGCGTAGCGGTAAGGGCAGCATCTTTCCGTTCCTGATCTCTCAGAGCAAACTCTTCCGGAAACCTCTCCCCTCACTTCTTCATAGGTCATCTCCTCACACATACCCTGCAGACACCATACACACGTTTAACGGGAAACTGGAAGTCGAGTAACTCAGCAGCCCAAAAACCAAAGCTGAAAACGTCCTGCATCAATCTCATTGAGGCCTTTCCATTGCTCGTACGGCACGTCGCGAGGGCTCTCTGCGGTTTCAGGATGCTCACGACGCATGATGGCTCGTCCTCTGAACCTTCAAGTCTTTCAAGTTCTGCTCCTCCACAAAGTTAAGCAAGAGCTCCTGCAAACTACAGAGCGGGTACCGATTTATTATTCAAGGGAGTTTAGACAAATTCACACATGGGTAATTTACACTCTGTACTAGAACACACTGTTTTTAAACTCCACAAATACCATCCTTGGCACCAAACTGAGCTTCATGGCAGAACATGACTGTTTATGTCATTTTTATAACGAGGCAAGGGCTATTTAAAAGTAATTACCCAAGCGTTACGTTAACTCTTTTCCGAGATTTAAGAGCATAGTACCTTTCGTCCACGTGCAGACAGCCCAGAGTTCTCCGCCCAGTCGGCCCTGCAAGTTGTGTTGGCCTCCGCCGTGACGGCACAAGAGAGCAGACCGCGGCTGCACGTGGATGTTCATCAGGCAGTAGACGATCCTGCTCTGGATGTGGTCTTGAATACGGTTGACCAGGAATCTGCGACCGACGTCCATCACTTTGATGAACGACAAATTCCTGAGGAAAATCAAGGAAAAGTGGTTAAGCCTGTGATATTAAAGACACAAAGGCCTTGTTTACATGAAGGGAAAACGCAGATATTTCCTTGCGGTTTGGCCTCTCATTTACATCGAAAACCCCGTTTTTATTGCAGAAAACAATTATTTCTAAAAACTCCGGCGCAAAGAGATTTATGAAAACGAGACAATTTCGTGTCATTTTTTGAGTCATTTGCATAAACTCAAACTTATAACTTTTTTTCTGTTTCACTTTCATAATACTTCACTTTAAAAATAATTTGGCAAATGTCTTCTTTAAAACAAGACCAAATAGGTCTATATTCCAACGCATTCTTGAATTACAACCATTTGACAGTGTTGGGGAAGCTACTCTGAAACTGTAGTTTGACAAGCTACAAGCTACTCGTAAGTTATAGTAGTTTAACTACAGTCAAGCTACCTGTTTAGAAAGTAGTTAGCTACACAAGTTACAATCAAAAAAGTAGCAAGCTACATTGAAACAACTTTTGCTTTTTGAAGAACGTATATTATAAATAACTGGATAAGTGTCTGAGGAATGTTTTAAGTAAAATATTTAGTGTTTAAAACAAGGCAATGCAATTACGATTTCAAAGAGTATTGTTTTATTACACACGACACTAAATATCTAAATATCTCTGACTGTTTGTCAAAAGTGCAACAAATAGCCTACAACATTGCAAGAACGAACATATACATCCAACGTAAATTGCATGTAGAACATTTTCTCAAAAATACTGATTGAACTTGGACAAATAAGGCCATGGGTAATTAAGCGTTAGTTGTCGAATCTGCCGTCACGTCTTGCTATATAATCATAATATGGGTGTGTCAACCCACTTCGCGGCTACACCGCTACTTGCTGCAAAAAGAAGTTAGCTACTGGAAAAGCTAAAAAGCAACTGAGCTACTGCCAACCTACTGAAAAATGTAGTTAAGTTAATAGCTACGCTACTTGTAGTTTACTACTCCCCAACACTGCCATTTGAATAGTGATTTTCATGAAAAAATGGGGAGTGACAGTTAAAGGGTTAACAGTATTAAATTAAAATATATATATCTAAAATATCTAACTTATAATTAATATATAAACTCTCCTACAGTCCAGTCAGAATCAGTCGCGATTGTCTGAAAAAAAAAAAACCGATTAGCTTGCTCTGCCTCTGATTGGCTAGTACTCGCCATCTGGGTCAGAGCCAATCAGAAGGAGGATGTGGGTAGGAAAAAACTCTCTTGAATGGGTAAAGGGAGTTCCCCACTGAAACTCCTATGTTTAAATAACATAGAAAATATATGCTTGGCAACGAGCTGGGAACAAGCCCAAATAAGCAACTACACTTTAGAAAAAATGCGACCCGCGAAAACCAAATATCTGCAAGCTGACTTTACAGAAAAACAAGCCCAGAGTCGTTTATAATAAGCGGACTTGGCAACACTGTCTCTCTTCTCGATTCTGAGGATTCTGATTGGCTTGCATGGCTTTATCCTTCTCCCTACAGTGTCGCCAGTAGGTTTGGCATAGATGATGATAGCGCTCAACGACGTCATTTATGCGGGTGTGCGCACGATGTTTTATTGAAAATGGAGAGGGGGAAAATATTCGTTTCTCAATACCCGGCTTTATGTAAACTGTGGCGAAAGTCAGCGCCAAGAAGAAAAGTATATTGGTAGTGTACCTGTCATATTGGTCAGGGTCAAGTGGCTGATAGTTCACTCTGTAACATTCAATTCTTTTTCAAAGTCCTCCACGGCATTCATCTTGTTGCAATCTTGGTAGTCAGGACATGACACCTTCACTTCCTGTTTAAAAGGCTTTGATTATTACTAGTTCTCACTAAAATACATACACTCACATATTGCTGGGTTGTTTAACCCAACTTTAGGTCACAGATGGGCAAACTCAGCCATTGGGTTAAATTTTTTGATTACATTTTTAACCCAGCATTTGGGTTTGTCCATATCTCATACGAAGGTTGGGTTAAAACAACCCAGCATTTTTAAAGTGTATAAGACTAAACAATCTTCATCATATGACTTACCAAAATATTACAGGCGATTAACATTCGGGTCATCACAAACAGACTCAATGAAGAAAATCTGCAAAGTACAATTGTATGAGAGGTCTTTTTCATCACTGTAATTGTCCTCAAAAACAACCTTCCAGAGAATACGACTGACCTTGAAGCCATTTTTGGCACGCAAACTCCAGGATTATATCCGCCGCTCTCTGGTTGTGTTTGTAGCGTCAAAAACCTGTGGAAAGATGCGGCGGTGATGATCTACTCGTCTTTTAGCGTGTCTAAATGTTTATGCATTTGCAGCAGATACTTACAGCCACTTGACCTTCCTCTTCAGTGAGATAAATCTTGACATCTCTCAGAGCGGCCAAAGCACACTGCCTGGGGACAAAACAAATTAAATTACTCTAGAAATCCATTTATATATGGATTACTCAGTTTATATTACTCAGTATATCCATAAAAATGACTGCATATGTATATTAGTGCTCTGAAACGATTAACCGTGATTAATCACATCCAAAATAAAAGTTTGTGTTTACATAATACATGTGTGTGTGATGCTTATAATTATTTTGTATATATAAATGCACACACAAGCATGTATATATTTAAGAAATATGTGCATGTATTTATTGTTTGTATATTTATACATAATTTATATTATATATAAATATTAATATTTTATATTAGGGCTGTTAAATGATTAATCACTATTAATCACATCCAAAATAAAAGTTTGTGTTTACATAATATATGTGGGTGCACTGTGTATAATTATTTTGTATATATATATATATATATATATATATATATATATATATATAAATACATACACATGCATTTATATTTAAGAAAAAAATATTATTTATATATAAAATATTGATATTTATAAATATTATAAATTATATATAAATCTATATACAGTATATAAATAAAAACATTTATTAAAATATATATATATATAAGCATGTGTGTGTATTTATATATATATATATATATATATATATATATATGATAATTATAAACAGTGCACCCACATAAATTATGTAAACACAAACTTTTATTTTGGATGCGATTAATCACGATTAATCGTTTGACAGCACCATTTTATATATAAATAACAAATTTTTCTTAAATATATACGTGCATGTGTGTGCATTTATATATACAAAATAATTATAAGCATCACACACACACACATGTATTATGTAAACACAAACTTTTATTTTGGATGCGATCTAATCGCGATTAATCGTTTGACAGCGCTATTTTATATATAAATAACACATTTTTCTTAAATATATACGTGCATGTGTGTGCATTTATATATACAAAATAATTATAAGCATCACACACACACACACACATGCATTATGTAAACAAAAACTTTTATTTTGGATGTCGATTAATCGCGATTAATCGCTGCCCAGCACTGGTATACTCTATTTCAATAAATGATTTGAAGAATTGTGTATAGTATGGCATTAGCACACAACTCACTGTCGAATTTTTACGGCATCCTCATTGTCTGATTTGAAGAAGTCGGAGGAGCTGAAGTGTTTCACCGCTTCTCGACGATACTCACCAACGTTAAAGACTATAAATAAACATATTCAACAATTAAGAATTCATGCAAAATGTTACTATTGTGTTTAGGTGAAATAAATGCTTATTGTGATATATTTTTGGGTATTTATTATTTTGTACCTTTTGTGGGAATACCAATCCAGTTAAGGTAGCGTGTCAGTTTCCTTGAGATGTAGGTTTTGCCCCGAGCAGGAAGCCTGACCATCACTATCACCGTTGGAGGGTTTGCCAAGTGGGGGCCTCCATGTGCTGAAATACAAAGTAGTGAAATACACGGTCACACTTTGCTGGAACAACAGAAATGCCATCAGCCTGAGAGTTTTAAAAGGGTATGGACACATTTTTCTTTCAATCTCACTCCAGTGGTTGCCTTGATTTCTAACATCACGTGCCTGGGAACCTGTCAGCGACCCTCCTTCGCCAACCAATCAAAGAGCGCGGGTCATGTGCGCACAGAAGCATTTTCAAAAAACTGAAACATTTACTACACTTAAATGCACGTGCACATTCCACGCCGCCTGCAGAAAGACGTTAACTGGGTCAGACTGAGATAAGTTTCGCTTTCTCGGACACACACAGACATATAAATCCTCTCAAAAGTAAATGTTGTGAGCATGTCTTAAGTTTAATGGAAATTGCTACAAAATATATGTATTTAACGCAGTCGTGCATTAGGCTAGGATTCAAGCAGTTTCGTATAGTTTGATTGTGTTTCTACTTCATAATAGAGAGGAAAGGACACAGCTGGTTTTCCTCATTGAGTTATTGACGTCCATTGGCAGGTGGCCACGTGAATGGGCAGTGTGAACCAGAGGAGTCGGGGCTTAATCCTCAGAACGTCCTTAAGAGATCCTCAAACTCAGCTCAGTCAGGCAGAGACAATGATCTTATTAGGCTTTTGTCCACTGTACTCTGACCACACAGAAACTGCTCATGTCTACGTCATGATTCACACCACAATTAAGAGAAAATTGCATTAAATTATATTAGTGTATTTTTTGAAGACTACTTTTGGAGATACTAACATTTAGGCAAGCATAGACATGGACAAGTGTTTATGTTATTTGACAGCTGAAGGTTATTAAATTAAGCAAATTTAATTTGTGTGTGTGTACCTACTTAATTATATTTTGGGGACAAATTAGTACTCAGAAGTGAGCAAAACAAACAACTCACCAAAAACCTCCCTTCAGGGATGTCAAGTAAATCTGGTAAAAGATTTAAAGTAAAGTTTTTTAAAAATGTAAAAATGCTACAAGTTTTCTGTGATAGGTGGTTTAGGGGTCAGGTTAGTGTAAGGGGATACTATTAAGATAAACCATTTCAGTAAACTATGAGTGCGTGTGTGTTTATAATCTCATTATTCTTTATGTTCTCATTATATTCTGCGATATATTAAAACAAATATAAAAAACACTGTTTTGAATCCTATTTTGTTATTATTATTAAAATCTGCATGAATTCAAGGTAATACAAAAATACTACCATGACAAATAAATACTTGTACAATATGATTCAACTCTCTGATTGTTTTGCAATGATGAAATGAAAATGCTAATTAAATGAAATGCTAAATTATATTATTATTAGACTCAGATAAATAGAGCTCAAATTATAATTACTTCCACACATCCACACAAAACATCAGATATATTGCAGCAGATGATGCCTAAGGTCACAGTGAAGATCATTCACGCAGCACAGATATTAAATGCACTAGTAATGACTAATTCATAAGCATCTGTCTACAGTCATCATGCTCACGCCAATCACAGGTAAATATATCCGACCAATCATAGCCCACAATGAATGAAACACGCAATATTCCCACATTCTTCTGCCGAATCCCCATCAGGAGCTTGATTAAATGCACGATGTTGTCATTGGTGTACCATTGAGTTAGAAAAGTCTTTACAAAGGCGATGCGCGAGGGTTTCCATGACAACCAAATCACGCGAGGCTCTTAGAATCGTGGAATTAAGAATGTGTAGAACCAGTTAATTCTGTTGCCATGGCAACCCAATGACCATCACCTTAAACTGTCACTGTTTCAATGCACAATGAATGGAAGGCGCTCGTGACAGTAGCAGTCACATGTTCAGTTTGTGTGGACCAAAATATTTCACTTTATTTACATGTAAAGAGCGCTTCACCGTTGGAAGATGATATTCAGGTATTATATACCTAATACTACTACTGAATAATAATAATGTATGCCCTATCTGCAGAAACATGCAGTTTTGTGCTGCTCTGCCATACTTTAATATGAATCAAAAAGTGAAAATAATCAACTTACGTATGCGGGGCGCTTGGAGGTTTGTCGATTCCTTAGAGGGAATCCAGATTTTTTGGATCCTGTTTTGAGTCAGTTCCCTTGGCATTCCTTCAGGATGGAAAAATGTCTGCAAGAAACTGCGGCAGGAAACACCGGCTTCGGAATTCCCAAAAATGTAGTTTAGTTTAGGAAATCATAAACAAAACGTAAGAATTAAGTTCTTCTGTGTATCTCTTCTTCTTCAAAAGCTGTTTGGTTCTTTGTATTGGTTATAATGTACAACACCACTTCTCTCTGCTTTCCGGTAATCGTCTCACATCGCGTCTCTCATCTTCTGCGCTTTAAATACGGAACCGGCTCACATGCGGGGTGACGTCACTGCGGAGGCGTGTCTATCAGTGAAGCGCGTTCGCGTACGCCACCTTTCGGCCAAACGCAAAACATTAGTTAAAATAAATCAAAGTTATATACAGCTGTGCTATTCGTGTTGGAAGCGTTTTAATAATACGAAGATGATTTTGATATTACAATATTGCTTTCTGGATGCTAATGATATCCTATTGCATTGTCTCTTCCTGTAGATAATAGTAAAAGGGAAAGAAAGGCATGTACTCAAAAGCATTAAAGATGCAGGTCACGCATCGAGTGGGCATCCCCACACATGCCTACGTGAGGGGAGTCACAGCATCAATCCACCAATCTTCATCCATAAAGCCCTGAAATAACAGCAAGAACCTTCAAACTGTCAATCATTGGCTTTTTTTATATATATTTTTTTATTTTTCCCTTAACAAAAGTGGCAAGTAACAGTCAATTGTAATGGTTAATTCTAAAATGATTATATTGTATTTCCGTATCTGTAAAAAGGTTGTTTTTAACATATGAATTAAAAAGAAGTCAAATCGAATTTTATGCAGCCAAGCAAATGAACGTGTAGCTAATTTCTACGTTTATTGATTTGTTTCATGTACAACAAGTGTGATTTGAGAGTACATATGCTGTTTTATACCAAAAAAAAAAATATATATATATATATATATATATATATATATATATATATATATATATATATATTTATATATATATATATATATATATATATATATATATATATATATATATATATATATATATATATATATATATATATACATACTATATATTTATATGTATATATATATATATATATATATATATATATATATATATATATATATATATATATATACACACATATATATATACATACTTTTATATATATATATATATATATATATATATATATATATATATACATATATATATACATATATATACATATATATATATATATATACATATATATATATACATACTATATATTTATATATATATATATATATATTATATATTAATATTAATATATATATATATATATATATATATATATATATATATATATAAAGAGAGAGCATATTTATATAGCCTAAACACATTATAAATATATATTAATATAATGTTAAATAAAATTAAATAAGGTCTCCCTCATTGGTGCATTAAATAAAATGTGACTGCTGAACATCGTTTAATGCATTAGTCTATTAGGGCTATTTGAAGGTTGCGTTGTTGTTCTTTTCCCTTTAATAGCTCCTTTTAATAGGACTGCGATGCATTTAATTCTCTAATGTAAAAAAACAAAAAAAAAAAAAACCTTTGTGTGGTCTGACGATTTTTACTAAAATGCCGAGCTGTCGGTGACTCGCATATCTGCACGTACCGAATGAAAACTGCAGGAGTGACATCACTGTGCCAGCCTCACTACTCTCCTTATGCAAATATTACTGCGTTAACTAGGAAAACATGACAAAAAAATGACTTTTTCTACTCTCATTCTAATCGTTTTAGTATCGGAAAACAATTATTCTATCTAATCCATTCTCCTACAGAAAGAAAGCTAATTGCAAGTTATGTGAGAACAGGTCGGTTGTTCCTCAAGCTTAATGCCACTTCCTTGTGATTTCCCACTCTTGAGCCTCTGTTACTGCACAGTGAGCCTGTTTTCATTTGGCTGCTGTTCTGACCCAGTTCCAGATAGCTGTCTATCTGAGCTCTTAAATATGTTTTTTTGCTGCGGGCACTCTGAAATTAATATTCGTCTAAAATGTGTATAGGGTTTTTGTTTGCTAAGACAAGCAGAAACAAAAATTAGGGTACATTAAACTTCAGCATTTCTAGTATATATCAATAGGTTAACATACAAAGACGGCCATTTTAAGAACAATGTGCATTTACTTTTAAATCGGAACAAGTTTAGCATGTGCAGAATGATGATGCATCAACCAATGGCAATGTGTTACTACAGGTAATAAAAGAAGCATTTGCTCAAATAACAAGACTTTTACGGAATGTAATGACTTTTGATATTCTTATTTTTTTTTTAAATATACATTTGTAAAAAGTGTCAAATGTAAAATACAAAATAAATTCTATTTAAAATTTAAGTTGGTGAAAATTTAGAGGAATAATTGAATAACCAATCTCATCTGATCACTAATTACAGTGAAGTATAATAGATTAATCTGTAAGGTAAAATAATTCTGAGATTTAAATATGCTTATGAATATCTACACATTTAATTGCCCATATTTTAATTTAATTGAACTGGGTTTAATTTCTTATTTTTTTCTTCAGAATAAAAACTATAACTTCCACAAATATAAAAACATGAATGCGTCCACAAATCCCTCATTAACAAATAGACGCACAAATATTCAACAGTAGGCTACATCACTAGATACATTTTTTCCAGAGACACGAAAATCAACCCTCAAAACGGTTTCTAAAAAACCCTAATTTCTTTCTCATTAATGAGGACACTCTCAGACAGCTCCACGCAGGAGATTATATAACTGGAATGTGGGTTAATTCTCATAGCGGTAAGGGCTTTTCCATTCAGTGCTAGAGCTGTCGTTTAATTTACACACAAACTAATACATCGTTTCATGTGAGATTTTGAAATTTAGACTTAAAATAAAGAGACTGTTATTACAGAATTGTAGTTGTTTAGATGCATGAAGCAGACCAACAACAAGAAATGTAAGTCTCAAGTAAACACTAAACAGTACACAGGTTTCTTGGCATACACAGTGTGAAGTGTTTTCTGACTCGCTTAAAGTGAAAACAAAATAGCAGGGTGAGAAAAGCAAGTGTGACGCAGCTGATACAGAACTTGTCCCGCAAGCAGATACACTCTTCACAAGGATAAGATGTCAAAACTCAGGAATAGCCCAGCGGAGAGAGAACATGAAACACACACAGTAAAGTGTACACATTTACACACACACACACACACACACACACACACACACACACACACACACACACACACACACACACACACACACACACACACACACACACACACACACAACACACACACACACACACACACACACACACACACACACACACACACACACACACACACACACACACACACACACACACACACACACACACACACACACACCCCCAACTTTAATGTTATAGTGCAAGCGAATTAAACCTTTTAAAGGGGAAAAAATGATTCTCTTGCAGAGCCTTTGAGATAATTTTTTTATAGGAAGTGTACATGGAAATGAACTTATATGGTAGCTTGTGCATATTAATCAATGTAGTGTTCAGGTGTGTTTTATATGGAACTCCCCAGACGTTACTGTACAGTGATTAAAATAGAGTCATGCAATTCATAAATCAATTTGGCAAGTTAAAGTGTAGGGAATCACTTCCCAGTAAACAGGGTCCAGAATGGTGCCCTGATGTGCTGTTTACAGTAAACGGAACTAGTAACCATACACCTTCCACACAACACGTACAAGCAAGTCTCTGCAAATCAAAAACAAACAACAAGTAATCAACCTCCCTATAGCGTAGTTAAGCATATGCAATGAACATGAGACAAACAAACAAACCACAAATCACACAGACATCAGAAAAACAAAACAGGCATGAGACAAACAAAACACTGACACAGAAAAAAAAACAGATAAATAAAACAAAACAGACACAAGGCAAACAAAACACTGACAGACAAAACACAGAGAAGACAAATAAAACAACAGACACAAGACAAACAAAACACTGACAGAAAAAAACCACAGACACGAGACAAACAAAACACTGACAAACAAAACACTGAGACAGATAAATAAAACAACAGACACAAGACAAACAAAACACTGACAGAAAAAAACAGACATGAGACAAACAAAACACTGACAAACAAAACACTGAGACAGATAAATAAAACAACAGACACAAGACAAACAAAACACTGACAGAAAAAAACCACAGACACGAGACAAACAAAACACTGACAAACAAAACACTGAGACAGATAAATAAAACAACAGACACAAGACAAACAAAACACTGACAGAAAAAGACCACAGACACGAGACAAACAAAACACTGACAAACAAAACACTGACAGACAAAACACAGAGACAGATAAATAAAACAACAGACACAAGACAAACAAAACACTGACAGAAAAAAAAACACAGACACGAGACAAACAAAACACTGACAAACAAAACACTGAAACAGACACGAGAACAAACAAAAACACTGAAAAAAGACAGATAAAACAAAACACTGACACAGACAGACAGATTAATAAAACAAAACAGACACAAGACAAACAAAACACTGACAGACAAAATGGAGACAAATAAAACAAAAGACACGAGACAAAACAACACTGACACAGACAAAACACAGAAAGACAAATAAAAAAAAACAGACACGAGACAAGCAAAACTGAGGCATGAGACAAACAAAACACTGAGACAGATAAATCAAAACACAGACACAAGATAAACAAAACTAACATCAGAAAACAAAACACAGATGAGACAAAAAACTGACACAGACAAAACACAAACAGATAAATAAAACAAAACACAGACACGAGACAAACAAAACAGACATCAGAAAAAACAAAACTCAGGCATGAGACAAACAAAACAAAGACAGATAAATCAAAACACAGACATGACATATAACACTGAGTCACTGAGAAAAGAACATAAAAACACAAAAGAACATAAAACAAAACACTTGACGGCGCGTGCTGAAATCTTACCGAGTACTACATTTGAATTTGTACTTCTTGACCATTTAAAAAAGAATGTTCTATATAATTTGACCGTGGGTAGTAATGTATGTAATCCGTACGCGTCTGATCAAATGAGCATTTCAGAATCTCGCGGAAGTAGTACAAGTCATCGGGGACTTTTCAATACTATGTATTTGGACATACTACTCTGTTGGCGTACTGTTTTCACATACTATATAGCAAACAAAACAAAACACTGAGACATGAGACAAACAAAAAAAAATACAAAACAGAGACATGAGATAAACAAAACAAAAAACTGAGACATGAGACAAACAAAACACAAAAAAACTGGTACATGAAACAAACAAAAACAACAAAGCAAACCACAAAACAGACATCAGAAATACAAAACAGGCATGAGACAAATAAAACACTGATACAGACAAAACAGACAGATAAATGAAACAAAACAGACATGAGACAAACAAAACACTGACACAGAAAAAAACTGAGACAAAACAGACGAAAAAATAAAACACTGGTACATGAAACAAACAAAAACAACACAGAGACAAACAAAACACAGATAAAAAACACTGGCACATGAAAAACAAAAACCACAACACTGAGACAAACAAAACACTGCCACAGACAAAACAAAGACCAGATAAATGAAAACAAAACAGACATGAGACAAAAAACATTGATACAGACCAAATAGACAGATTAATAAAACAAATCAGAGACAAGACAAACAAAACACTGACCGAGACAAACAAAACAGACAAAAAAAACCACTGGTACATGAAACAAACAAAAACAACACTGAGACAAACAAAACACTTAGATGAGAGACACAAAACACTGAGACATGAGACAAACATAACAAAAGGAAAAGAAAACAAACACAAAAGAAACATTTTTCATTTTCTTGTGTTTTCCACAGAAAAAAGAAATGCAAACAAGTTAGGAATAACATGATGGTGACAGTGCCCTTAATTTAAGCATTTTGCCTGGTAAAAAAAAAAAGAAAAATGGAAATTGGGCAAACCTAAAATAGTATGTCATTAAGCTGCAAACCACCACAACTGTAAATATCTCCATCCACCTCTATGATTATTTCCCCACACATGCTAGGAATGAATTAAGGGGTGTGGTGACCATCTCATTGGTTGAAACTGCAGTAATGAAGCCAGAATTCTTTGTCCTTATGACTAACCACATATTACATGCCTTCATTGTTGACAACATTCAAAGGCCCCATGACTTTTCCACGATTGTTCATGATTTAGTGAATACAGGTTAAGGATAAGGACTTATTTTCAAAGGAATATTTTTCTAAATTTCTACCCAATAAAATATTTTAGAGCTTAGCTTAACTAGAAAAGTGCAAATTATATTGATTTTCAAACCCCTAATCGTAAGTATGAACAATCTGTAAATTTCAAAAAGTACAAACCCAAACAAAGCCATAACCCATCTACAAACGGTCCGTAATACCTTTAGTACTTTTACACCGTAATACCGGCTCAGTCCCCAGTGCTGAACTTGTGACCTGAAACAGCTCGAACCCTGTTCTGACATGTTTCAGATGCTCTGCTCATATAAGAGTCTGTTTGATGAGGATCTGTTCTGTTTGAGTCAATCCTCATGGAGTTCAGTCTATTCTTTACCTTATTCTCCAAGCACCTTCATATTGCGTAAGTGCGTCCTCTTCACCAAACCAGAACATCACACCATCACTGACCCAGTCTAACACCTGCATCCTGCATGAAAATACACTATCATAGTTATCTGATAATACACACAAATATTATTCATGTTTTGCATTTATAGGCCTACAGAAATGCTTTTAAAAAACTTGGCATGTACTGTGAGTCACCGTTTATTGAGCAACACACAAAACCCTATTTCTGTTAGGGTCAAAGACACTGCATTAAGAAAAAGTTTAATACTTTTAGTCTATCAATAGTGCGTGTGATCATAGAGTGAGGGCTCATGGGAGTCACCGTTATGTCACAACAGAGGAATGTAGGTTTCCTACTTTTTAGAGTCAGCACAGGGACAAGGTGTCTGGTTATATAAATCATGAACCAGGGCTCATTCATTATAACCATCATCATCCTCATCATCGTCACCCCATTCAACATCGGTATGCAATTGTTCTTTCTGTAAAACCAGGTAGTAACTACTGGAGTATTCACGTAAAAGCACTACAATGAAAGTGTAAAAGTGCAGAGATATGAAAAAGTTGAAGAATATTTTAACCAAGTTATTCTCCCAAAAGCTTTTTTAATTCTGGGTTCTTCATCACATCTTATTCACAAGGACAAGACAAAAGGATATTTTTAACTGTGACGTTAGAGAGAGAAAGAGACAGAAATAAAATAAAAAAAGAGCAAATTAAATCCTCATTACAAAAAGCATTGCAGGAAGGGGCACATAAGCTAATGTTCTACAAGGGTGTATAAAATTACTCGTGCTATATACAGAAACGATTTCTTCCTGGTGTTTACTCTTTCCTGATTGTGCAGGTCTGGATCGCCCACTCACATCTGATCTCCCAGGTCTAAAACACGGAACTTATCCAAGTTATAAAAACAGGCCTTCACCACCCGACCTCCAAAGTACCGCCCATTCAGATCCACCACAGCTGAGGAGGGAAAACAACAACAGCAGCACACAATACTGTTAAGTCCACATTCAAAAAGACCAAAACATGCATATGTAGTTCATCTGTATTTATAGACCCCTTTTGCGTCGACGTCACGGCGCTAGCTGGAAGCAAAACAAAGTGAAAACTGGAGGCGGCCAATACAAAACAGCACAGATTCGGCTACATAATAAGGAGCTCAAATTACTTTTATTATTATTAAATGTCATCTTATTGTGTTGTTTGGTGCAAGAATTGATGAAAAATGAATATGCTGTATCTGGACTTTTTATTTCTAGAAAATATTCAAATGATTAAAATCGCACCGCAATGTCACTGTTTACATTGTCGTCATCTCTGCGCTGGCTCGGCAGAACTGCAGATCGTACACACAAGTCTTGTACAGGACCATTCAGCGCTTAGTTATAGGCATCTAAAGATTTATATGCCCTCAGTTTCTCTTTACGATCGGTTTCTCTATAAGGTAGGTGTAGAAAGTCAGGCCACTCAACCGAGGTAACGTTAATCCTGTCAGATCGTCCATGCATTGAGTGAGCGTGTGAAGGCTACGGGTCGGCCAATCTGGTTCTGTCCGTTAAAAATAACTTTTGGAAATAACAATCACGGTCCTGGACAGTGAGTGACCTTACACATTAAGATAAAATCGGATTTTCTCCAGTCATTGTTTAAAAACAAGCTAACAATACTTGCTAACTGAGCGTTAGTGAAGCGGCCAGAGCGCTCGTTCTGCCTCCACCTAAGCTCCGCCCACATGAAAACGTCACCATGTTTACCAACTGAAAAGGGGTTGAGAACGTTCTAAGGCCGTGTGTCCACCAAAGCGTTTTTCCACGCGCATGGCTGAGGGTTGGGTATCGAGAATCGAGTATCCAATTGGAACCGGGACTAACTTTTTGTTTTTCCCGTAATCGTTCAAAAAGTTAAATTTCGATTCCTAGTTTCGACATTCACAGTCCGTGACCGGAAAAGAAACCGCTGAATAACACCAACGAAGAAGCGTCTACCGGAAGTGTTGGCATAACCGCGCCGTGAGTTCGAACATGAGTAGCTTACTGTCGGCGGTCCAAAGTGTGGCTTCACTTTTCTAAAAATAACGAAATCTCGGCAAAATGCAACATTTGTGACAGAAGGAATATTTCCTTCAGAAAAGAGTATTTCCTTCAGAAAGACGTAAATGGTTAGCAAGGTTAGCTAAACTTTTTTTGACCCTGCCTCTTATAAGAATCGGAATCGAAGAATCATTAGGAACCGGAACAGAAATAAGGAATCGGAATCAGAATCGTTCAAATTCAAACGAGACCCAACCCTACGCATGGCGTATGTTTTCAATTGTTTTTAATTGGAGCGCCGCGCTTTTTTTTTTTTTTTGATAAAACGCAGCGCTCATCACTGTCACTTTTCACCCAGCCGTCCAATCACAGTGGAGGAGGGGCAGGGACTAATACCACACCGACCAACTGTCACAACATACAAACTGCTGCGGATATTCTGTATCATAGCAACTGAAACGTCTCAATCGGAAAAACGCTGCGCTGCCAAAACGCTCTCAAGCGCCCAAAGCACGGCGCCTTCAGCAGAGCGTCTGGCGTTTTCAGCTGGCTAAAAATGCTTTGATGGACACAAGGCCTAAAGGTTATTTTCAGGAAAAGCACGGCTAAAGTAGTTTCAGGCAGCTTTGACCGCATTACAGTTCCATATCACTGCGCGTAGTTAACGGTAATAGCGGAAAATAGGATACAATTCCTAACAAGAAAAAACATGCAGCCCCATGCGCTCGATCTGTACTTTTCGATGTCTAACTTCACAATCAATGGACACATACAGTTTAATTTTAATAAATAAAGTATGTAGTCCTATCTATAATAGGCTAAATAGAAAATCAAACTGAATAGGCTTTAAATAAATTAATAGTCCAGATGCACGGATTTTCGATAATTATTCCAGATAATATAACAAATAAATAATGGGCTCTACCCAGACAGCAAACTGACATTGAATCAACGTGGAAACGACGTCTCATGACATTCAAAACAACGTTGATCTGGCATTGTTTGTCATTCGAATTAACGTTGAACCAACGTCAGACGCGGCATTCTTCAAAGCTAAATGAAAATCGAAAATTGGTTTGCTTTCATAACGTTGAAACAACGTTGATTAAGTTGATTTTCCGTTAGTTTTGAAAGAATGACGTGTCTGACGTTGGTTTAACGTTAATTCGATGAGCAAAACAATGTCAGATCAGACGTTGTTTCGATGTCATGTTTCCACGTTGATTCAATGTCAGTTTGCTATCTGTGGTATGCACGGCAGTATTTCCGGTGAAGGTCTAAGGATGCTCGATAACTTCCGCCGATCGTAGAGTCCAATGCAATACCGAGAATTTATATTGAATTTTATACTTCATGGTTATACTAAAGAAAGGTTAGTCACAAAAACAGAAACCCCTCGTTGTGTTTATGGTTCTTTTTAAAATTATATTAAATAAACATAACAAATAAACATTTTATAATAAAAATAAAAATCCCGTTTTTCTCGGATTTCCTCTGCTTTAATCTCCCAACCAGAAACTGAAGAGCATCCTTACATCAAATGCGGAACTTATGCGTGCATATAGCCCATTATTGAAAGGCCTACTTGTTAAAAGGGCTTTGTGTGTTTCACTTATTGGGTTATCTACTGTCAATTATAGAAAACAAGAATGAACGAATTAATTAAAACGAATTTAGTTAATACATAAATAATAATATTGACACACATGCTTTTCTGACGTTTTGGAATTAGCAACGGAGGCATGGGATTAGAATTATTTTTCCAATAATTTAACGGCCTGAAGTCAATTATTCCTTGCATATGCTATTGAACTGCATCAGGACACAAATTAACGATTGTATTAAATGCTATTTAATCTAAAATATTTAATGTATAAGATTTCATATAAAATATGAAGAAAAAAAAACATTTAATACATTTAATTCAATTTTATATTATATACTTTCTAATAAAGCTGCAATAATGAGAGCACAAATTGCACATTGTTATTTGAAATAGAAGTGTTTGGTTATAAGATCTGTGACATTAAAACAAGAAATTTAAAGGCTATGGATAGATTTACCATTGTTTATAACTTCTGACCAGCTGATGGCACTGTCCTAAAATATTACACAGACTCTAAGGCCATTGTCTTGTTATAAGATGATGAGTTTTGTTTCAATATAACAAAAGTGTTGCCAGGATCTTATTTCACTTCCTGTTCTGTCTCTTTGCAGTTAATCTGTCATTGTCTTACAGGCAAACGTTTGAAAGTGAAAATGCCAATTGCTCATTTTATGTGATGATCTGTCAAAATTATAAATTGTAGTAATAAGTATATAACCATTCAAAAAGCTTGGGGTCAGAAAGTAAAAAAAAAACAACTTTTATTCAGCAAGGATGCATTAAACGGATCAAAAGGAATAGTAAATACATTTATAATGTTACAAAAGATACTTCTCACAAAAAATAACTGATTTTCATTCCTAACTGATTTCAACATTGACAATTAGAAATATTTCTTGAGTAAAAATTTACACCTGGAATATTGAGACTCTTATTTATATAGTGCCAAATAGGCCTGTCACGGAAAAAATTGAAGACCGAAAGTACGTTCTTTAGTACACTGTAAAAATTAACGTGATTTTAACGGTAAAAGACAAAAAGACAAAAAAATGCTACAGTGAAAAACTGTTAATTGGTTAAAAGAACCGTTTCTTACTACATTTTACAGTAAAATACCATTAAATTTACAGTTTTAAAAGTGAAAATGAACAATTTTATAATTTACAGTGAAAACCCATAAATTGACATTCCCACAATTCCCTGCGTGACACTTCGCATCTGATGTATTTTTGTTAAAATAACTTGATTCTTCATAGTTTGCTTAGTCTTTTTCTAATCAGTTTAGTTATGTACATTAGGGTTTTATGTGACATTTAATGTTGTTAAATTAATATGTATTGTCTTTTTAAAATTTCATGTGTGTTACCAGGATGGTGTTTAATGTTTGAGTGAATGACACTATGCAGCTTTCTATATATTATTATTAGGGATGCACGATTTATCGGTCACATTATCGGTAAGTATCGGCCGATATATGATCATTTTTAATGTTATCGTTCTCGGCCCAACAAGAGCATTTAGCCGATATCTAAAAGCTGATAAATAATGTATTATTTCCTTCAGTTGAAGCACTTTAGATGCGCACTATTCAACATGATGTTTTCAAACTGCTTGAAATAAGATTGAAATCACTTTAAAAAAGGAAAATCCAGTTAAAGTGCAAAATGTGCAGCGCAAGTCTGTCATATCGGCTACACAACATTAACATAAGAACATCATAATTGTGTTTGTATCTTAACTTTTAATGAGGAAAATTTTTTTAGAATCAGTCTCAAATTGTCTAAAAATTTGGATTTAGATTTATCGGCCATTATATCGGTTATCGGCTTTCAAATATAAAGAATTATCGGTATCGGCCAAAATTGTCATATCGGTGCATCCCTAATTATTAAGTTTCTTGTGGGAGAGTGTCATGTGATGAGATTCCATATATCATGTGACTCATCACTGCTGTGATTGTTGGTTGTCAGTGTATTACAATGGTACAAAACAGATATTAATACTTCAAATGGTCGATAATTTAACATTATATCAGATAATAAATACAGTTTATTTCTGTAAATTTTAAGTTAAGTCTTGCAACCGTATTTTATATGCTAAATTTATACGCCGGTATTTTACCGTGAATGGAACACAATTTTTTTTACAGTGTAGGGATATCGCTCTTCCAGTTAGCTTTTTACAATGGTGAAGTCCGATAGATACCGCTGGACCAAATCTCTTCGGCAACCTGCAACATGTTTTTCTTTAAACAAAGTTGATTTCATACAAACTTACAGCTTCAACAGGAGCAAATACCTTTGTTTCACAACCTCGTAGCTCGTGGCCAGTCTACCTCGGATGGTTTAGACATTAGGGCTGATGATCTAAATCCTTAACGAGAAATACTGTCGAATCCGGAAGATATGCATCCCTACTTCGCGTTCCGGAAGCAGGAAGTGTGACATAGGCCTTTATATATATGGTTCTAAGAACTGACTAAGACAACAAACCACAAAAAGCAGAAGAAAAATAAGAACACATGCTTCGCTGCAAAGTCTATTATTAAAAGGTGTTAGGTTTTTCCATAGCGATATCATCAGAGTGACAATGAGATCACATTAAGCCCTTATAAAACAGGAAAGATTGTGGTATTTTGATATAATGATCTGGTCTATGATCAAAAATACCCTTATTTAAAAAAAAACTGTCTAAACAAACGCCACAAACAAGAGCCGGTTATAGTATTTGTTGCATTGTTCACACGTCAGCCCTACCCTGGGAAGTGAAACAGGTGTTCCTGCATGTGATGCCAGACTCTGGGTGCTAAAGTATTAGTAGGCCAACAATGCTATTATTCATCAAGGACAGATTGTGCTAGTCAGTGAAGACATTTATAATGTCAAAAAATATTTCTATTTCAAATAATTGGTGTTCTTTTGAAATTTCTATTAGCTCTTCTACTAGTATCTCGGTTTCCACAAAAATATTTTTTAACATTATTAAGAAAAGTTTCTTGCCGACCAAATCAGCATATTAGAATGATTTCTGAAGGATCATGTGACACAATATTACTAGTTATTTTTAATTAAATAAATGCAGGCTTGGTGAGCATAACAGGCTTCCTTCAAAAAAAATTGAGCCCAAAAAAGTACATTGTGTAATTAGCTGCATAATTAAGAAAATTATGATTTTAACACTGATATTGATCAGTATTTGATATTTGACCTTTTTATCAAACACTGTGGCATTCAGAAACGTTTAAGTGTCGCTAAAAAGTGTTAAAATATTTATTGGGCTGCTGTATCTGTAAATAAGAATTTTTCTCCCGAAAGGTGAGGGTTATCTCTGTTGTTATTTAAGTGTGTTTTACTTTATTTTGATCCCAAAGAAATTCAAAGTGTGTCATTAAAATGTTCAGTCCTCTATGAACTGTTTGAGATGCTTTATTATTTTAACTCAAATTCAGTGCAATGGCCATATTCTTTTTCAGATAGATAAATAGACAACATTAGTATTGTTAACATTACTTTTTTTAAAAGTCTCATGAAAATCTTATGCTCATCAAGGCTGCATTTATTAGATAAAAAAGCAGTAATATTGTGAAATATTATTACCATTAAAAATAATGGTTTTCTATTTTTACATACTTTTAAAATATAATTTATTTCGTTGACGCAAAGCTGAATTTTCAGCATTATTACTCCAGTCTTCAGTGTCACATGATCCTTCAGAAAATAATTCTAATATGCTTATTTATTATACATGTTGGAAACATTTGTGCTGCTTAATATTTTTTGTTGAATAAAAGTATAATTTCTTTCAATAAAGAGAAAAAAATAACTTTTGAACTGTAGTGTATATTGTTACAAAAGATTTTTAAACAAACGCTGTTCTTTTCCTAAATCCTAAAAAAAGTGGTACAGGTAAAATAAATAAATAAATAATAAATCTAAAAATAAAAATAATTATATATATATATATATATATATATATATATATATTTATTTTATTTTAGATTTTTTATTATATACACACATATATATATATATATATATATATACACACACACATATATATATATATATATATACATATATATACATATATATACATATACATATATATATATATATATATATATATATATATATATATATATATATATATATATATATATATATATGTATGTATGTGTGTGTATATATAATAAAAAAATCTAAAAATGAAAATAAATTATATATATATATATATATATATATATTAAATGATGCTCGAAAATTCAGCTTTGCATCACAAATAAATCATATTTTTAAGTATTTTAAAATATAAAACAAATCATTTAAATTGTAATATTTCAGAATATTACAGTTTTTCCTGTATTTTAGATTTAAAAAAAATGCAAGCTTAATGAGCTTAAGAGACCTTTTTATAGCAGTTATGTTAAATAGTAATGTTTCCAAACTTTTGACCGGTAGTGAGAGTGAGAGTGTGTGTGCATATGCATGCATATATACATACACACACATCACAAATTAATATATATACAAATATAGTTATTAATCGTAAAACTGTCCTTTTTGAGCTTGTTAATATTCGGTCAGTGTTTGAAAGTGAGTGAGTGAAAACTGGTTTGGTCTGCAATCCCTTGAGGAAGTGATGTAACCAGTGATCTAACACCTTAGGGATGGCCCTCACACACTTACCTGCTTTATTAAGCAAGATCCTGGGGCACTTGAAATAAAGACCATCTACACACACACTTCAAGTTTGTCCTTTAATCGCTCACCTTTAATAGCCGATTCGACCCGTTCGAACTCCAGGAAAATGCGGACGGCCTCGTCGTCAGTCACACCTGAGATCTGAAAACAAAAGCCAGACACACAGGTTTCATGTCAGTGAGAGATGACATCTGCAGCTTACATACACGAGAAGGAAAACTTGCTCGACATAACCCTCACCTCAAAGATGACGCACTTGGTGACTTTGCCATATTTCTCACACTCTTCTTTAGTCTCCGCCTTCCAGGTCTTCGTCTACCTCTCCCCTTCCAACCATGTTCTACACACATTGTTTTTATGTGCAGATTAAAGAACAAACGCTATTGGCTAAATTGTCCTGAGCATCTCATTCAATATACAGTCAGAAGAAGGCAGAAATTAACTAGGACTGGAGCAAAAATTGCACCGAAAATGAAAAAATAAATTGCACTGCCACTGTTATTGAAGTGAGAACTTAATTGGGGCTTCTGGTAATATAGTAAAAGATGAAAAGAGATACTAATATTTTAATAAATAATAAAGTGTCTCAATAAAAATGTGACTCAAATAAAAAGGTATTGTATTCAAATTATTTTATGCAATATTATCCTTATTAGACTATTTCATTATTAGCTTAGCAACATGCTAATGTTAAACTATTGAAATCAATCGACATTTTAGTTCTCCCTGCATTGAAGAGTCTCAATAAGCCTTCCAAAACACACATTTATAAAGTTTAATTTAATTTAGACTGATTGACACAGCTTACCCGCAGCAACACCACCTTTGTTGGACATTTGAGAATCTCTGTAAGAGGGTTGGTGTCGTTTTTCTTTTGAGGGATCCGCTATAAAACAGATATATTTCAATTTACATTTATATCAAAACTTCATTTAAAAGAAAAGTCAGACTGTCAATTTATTAATTCAAAACTCTGTTATAATGATTTGCCTGTTGTCACTCATTTTCTGTTTGGCATTTCTCATATATTAGAAAGCATTACTAAATATATCTAATTTTTAAAGGTTTGGGTAGTAAACTTTTATTTTTGTAAAAAAAAAAATTCTGTTATACTCACCAAGGCTGCATTTATTCATTTAAAAATACAGTCAAATTGTAAAAATATTATTGCAATTTAAAGTGATTTTTTTTATTTAAATATATTTGAAAATGTAATTTATTTCTTTAATGGGAAAGATTAATTATCAGCATCATTATTCCAGTCTTCGGTCTCACATGATCCTTCAAAATGCATTAAAATATGCTGATTTGCTCCCCAATACAAATGTCTTATTATTATCTTATAATTATTTATCATAATAACAATAAATACAATGTAAAATTTATTTAGAGGTTTCTAGTACTCCAGGGTGAACAAAGTGCATTTATTTATTTTAATGCATCATTGCTGAAAAAAGTAATTTATTTAGTGATTATTTTCACTAACCCCAAACCTTTAAATGGTACAGTCTAGGCATGTAAATATTGCTGTTTATGACAACGTATCATTATACTGGTGCATATAAATGAGAATGATTAAATGTGATGCTTCCTTTATGTTTTTACTGTATTTTACATCTGAATTTAATGGCTGTTTGGTTAAAAAGAAGTTCAAATGATTAAAAAAAGAGAGAGAAAGAAATATATAAAAATAATGAACAGATGACGCTATAAAAGGACATCTGACGATACTTTCCTAGAACACCCGTTTGCTCGTGTTAGGGAATTTACTGTTGCCACTGTTGAAATGAGGGGCACAAATTCTGTTTCCTACTGACTAATAGAGCACAGATGTGTTCATGAGATCATGTCATACAGGTTTAAAAAAAACAACTGTTGTAAGTCAATGCTTGATATGGGGAAAAGGAAATAAAATCAAACCGAACCTGAATTAGAGCCATGTGGATCAGCCAAATTCTGACTGGATGCTGATGCTGAAACAAACAAACAAATGTGAATGAACCAAATGATACACTCATGATACGCGCAAATGACAACACATTTAACTGAAAACAAACATGAAACTTGCAACAATAAAAAGGAACATTTAAAAAAAAAACAAGAATCTTTCATGTGATGTGGTTGCTGGGTGTTGTTTGTGTGGGTGTGTGTGTGTGTGATCTCACTCTTTTCCGCTGAGTCTCCAATAATAATCTTGCCCCCACGCTTGCTGGTTTTCTCCACTGACAGCGCCGTGCTCAACCCCTGCTCGTGTTTTCCCTAGACCCTGTCCTTCCGGAATCCATACTTCTGCATGATTTTATGAGCCACGGTACCGCTGAAAAACACACAGACACTTGACTTTAAATGACAGATTTAAATTTAATTTATTTCAAATAAGTCATTTGGAAATCTACATTAATTGATTAAATCTTCATTTATATTAAATATTAACGTTTCTTGTTACATCTAAATTGTTTAATAAATTAAATTTATTATTTGCATAATAGATATAAATAATAAAATTAAAATAAAATAAATTATTTAAATATAAAACATAAATAAATAAATATGATTGGTTAAATGTTCTGATTAAATCTAAATGCTTTAGCTAAATTTAATGAAACAAATGTTTAATTAATCTTAATTAGGGTTATCGGCCTGGTAAGAAAATGTGGCCGATATATTAAAGCCGATAAATAATGTATTAGTCCCTTCAGCTGAGACACTTGTTGAGCACTGTTTGTTTTTGAATTTCTTTAAATATGATTGAAACCTCTTAAAAAAATTAAAATACGGTTCAGTACAACATGTGCAGCGCAAATCTGTCATATCGGCTATACAACACTATAATGAGAACATCATAATAATTGTGTGTTCAGAACATGGATTTAATTGTGAGACTTTTGTTTTTGTAATCAGACTCTCAAAATCAGATAAAAATTTAGATTTAAGTTTATTGGCCGATATATCGGTTATCGGCTTTCAAATATAAAGAATTATCGGTTATCGGCCAGATTTTCATATCTCGATGACATCCCTGCTCAAAATTTGGCTTTCCTTGGTAGTACGTCTAATATCAGGGCCTAATGTCCAAATTAATGCATGCTTTGTGGCGGCAGAGAAACCATGACACAAAATGGGATGATGGCACAATATTGCTGTGTACACTGTCCTATTTGGAAAGTTCAAGAATCTATAAAAAAGAAAAGAGTGGTTAAAATTTGGCTTTCATTGGGGCAGTACATTACCCCTATTTCAAGGCCTTAGATCTGCTTCAACACATACTCTATGGCAAACAAGAAACCACACAGGGAAATGGGCTAATGGTGCAATAGGTGGCTCAGTGTGCATTGTCTATGCTAAGTTGAATGGTTTCTCATGCACACATGAAAGTCTGCATATATATATATATATATATATATATATATATATATATATTTTTTTTTTTTTTTTTGCAAAGCATAATGAGAGAAACCCAATACGCTTATAACCTGCATTTTTGTGAAATGAAAAAGTGCAATCATTTTTGACAATCACTGAACAACTTCAATGAAAACACTTCTTGTATGATCCTTTTATTTTCAATAAATTCTTAATTTTCTATTATAGAAAACTAAATGGGGTCAACAGTCTGGATATGCAAATATTTTTTCATACTCTGCTTTATTTTTTCCTAGTGATGCACCGATGTGAAAATTTGTGGCCGAGTGCCAGTAATCCGATATTAATATTGCTGTTATTGCCGATACCGATATTTACCGATGTCGATATCTCTGTATAGAAAACACATAGCGAGGATTAGGGCTGCACGAAATTGGTAAAAAATTACATTTTGTGATATTTTATTTTTCTGTGATATATATTGTGATTTGTGATAAAAACAATTTCACCAGATTACTTGAATATCTCTATTTGGAAAGAATGAATCATTCTAGAATGACTGGGCTGGGTGGTTTTATCATGGAGTAAATCTAATATTAAATAATATTAAATATATATTTAATATATTATAATATTAAATTAAACTAATATTAATAGAATGTTAATAAATGTACACTTTAATAAATGGAACCTTATTGTAAAGTGTTTCCGATTTATGTCTCTTGAGTTCAGTGCAGGACAGATCAGTTGTTTTAACCATTCATTAAAGTGAATCGGTTCAAATGAGTCATTAGTTCGCGAATCGGATGTGTCATTAACGGAGCACGGTGACGGCACACGTTGTGTGATTATCCAGGCAGTTTAGGACATCGCACGAGATTTGTCTCGACCTATTTTTTTATAGTTCTCGACACGGAAAACATTTCATCACCAGGTAGATTTTTTTTTGGTTTATTGAAAGTGTGGTTTATGTCATCTGATCTGATGTGTGGAAAGCTTTTCAGAGAAGATAAGACAACGCTATTTTAGCACAATTCACAACCAGTAGTTCAGAAAAAAAACCTTTTACCATCGTGTATTCTCAAAGATATTCAGTCAACTCAATTCATAAACATGCGCGAGTGAGGGAGAGAGAGACCGTTTGAAGACGACGCTGCGCGACCGGTGCTTTCACTCTCTCTCGTTCCCTCAGTTAAACAAGCGAAGCAATCAATCTACATCACTTACTAGGGCTGTGAATCTTTGGTTAGACAGCGAATCGATTCGATTCACGATTCATAGGTTTTCGAGTTCGATTCAAGAACGATTTGTGCAAATTCAGAACGATTCAATTCGATGCGATTCACATCCAAATTCGATGCGATTCGATTAATACGATTCTTAATTTTTTATATGCATTATAGTATTATTTCAATGCTTCACCCAATGGGTCTTTGTCTGGGTTTGAATTACACAGCGGCCTTCAGGGGTCAGATAGTGGGGATTTTGTCCATTGTTAATGTTAGTTCATGTTGGTTTTTAATTTTAATAAATATATTATTATAAAAAAAATTAAATGCCCACGAATTAGCATTTGTAGAAACCGCAATTTTTTAAAAAGGCTTTTAAAGTATTGCATTAAATGACTACATGCACAAATTAATGGAGACGTTTTCATCAGTTTCATTTTGCATCCTCTCAGTGCACTCGTTAACATCTTTTCACTGGATTTTGCTCGCGCTCGGTCCCGCATAGCTCTCATGTACAGATTTTTGAGCAGTCCATGATTGAGCTCTCCAGCTCTCTATCAAGAAAGCAATAGTTTTAAGGGCAAACCGCTCAAGCCATTGATAAAGCTGCCATGCCATTGCGTGGTCACTATGAATAAAACGCTTTCATTGCGTGGAAACGTCGCAGTTATTTTCTTTGAGATAAGATTATACTAAAATGGGCCATACCATTGACATTACCAGTCCTGAGCTGTGAAGTAAAAGCCCACTTTATTTAAGGGCGGGCATTTATAACATGGAAAGACTCTCCGTACACGCAAGTGGTCTCTCGCTCACTTTCCCTCTCTGCCGAGTGCGTGCACGCGCGATACGCGGTTTGGAGCACAACCTCTGTCTCGTATGCACGCTCGCTCTAGATTCCGGGAGATTTTAACTAATTTGCGGTATAACTAGCCGAATCACGACACAGAGTTGCTCAACAGGTAAAAAGATAAACTCATCTTTCAGGCATTTGACCGACCAGGCTTCAGCGTGAGAAATTAGGGGTGTGTGAGCGCGTGAAACCAATCAAATGCGGATGTCTCACGGCCAATGCGTGAGGCAGCTTGTACCAGGAACACTTTAAGGTTGTGTTTATATATTTTTAACCACTGAATCGCTATAGAATCGCAATTAATTCGATTCTTAGCCTTTTAAATCGATGTTTCACGTAAATAAACGATTCACGATTCAAAATACATGTTTCAGGATCGATGCATATGCATCGTCAGGATTTGTAATCGATGCATCGAGAAAACGAGTGAATCGTTACACCCCTATCACTTACCGGTCAAATATGGCTTTGGCGGGACAAAAATACGCATTAGGTTGACAGAAAACAGCGCGCCAGTTCCAGTCTTCAGGCACTTGACGTTTTTAACGGACTTGCGCACCGCTTGTGTAAAAACAAACATCCCAGCCCCCACACTCAAATCTACACTAGTGTTGTCAAAAATATCGATATTTCGATAAATATCGATACTGAAATATCTGAACGATACCAATACTAATTTCCCTAAGTATCGATTCTCAGCCGAAGCGAGTTACTTTCAGTTTCACTTTCTCTCCAAAGGCACGTTGACAAACACCACATATGAGGCACTCGTCTCATTCGCTCTGGTTGAATAGCAAAAGTGAAGTTAATGTCGAGAGAATAGCGCGGACACGCGCTACAGACCGCGGAGCAGACATCTCGAAGAATAGCGCGGACACGCGCTGACACACCGCGAGCAGGAATCTCGGAGAATAGCGCGGACACGCGTTTAAAACACAGCGAGAGCAGGCATGTCGGAGAATGAAAACAGACTTAACAGGCTCCAGAGGTACCATTTAGCAGCATATACTATGCTCAGCATCAGGACCCGGGTTGTTTGTTGTTTGGACAGACCTGCCCCCACTGCTAATTAAAATCCTAAAGGAAACACTAACTGTTTTCATTTAACTTTTCTGAAACATTAGCCTAACCAAGATGGCCTATTGTTGTTGATATGAGTCTGTGTTGTCTAGTTTTTTCACCGTTTTCTTAAAGTTAACATAATCTGACTGAGGAATCTTAGACAAGTAAATATTGTAACTGTGATCAAATGTAAATTTGTGCGTAACTTTATTATTTTATTCTGCAATTTGCCTTCATTAGCGATTATCATCAATTTGATTACACAGATACTAATTAAACTAAACAGACAATGGCATCTCTTAATTCAATAATTAAATGCCTTTAACTGAAAATTAAATGTTTAATCTTATTATTATACATTACTGACACTCTATATCCTCCAATTTGATACTGTTAAGTGCTTTTATGTTACAGTATATTTTAATCTTTGATAACAGTAGGTAATAAAAATACAACAGATCATGTTAGCTCTGGTCCAATTAAAAAATATGAACAAATAGAACTCAGGACATTTTTGTTCATGTAAAATATACCTCATTGTCATGTTCTAGACTTGTTATATTTAGCTTTAAATAATAAAAAAAAAACTTCCCCCTTAATATTGTGGCAGATTTTTTCTCCGTGGTATCGAAAATGGTATCGAATATCGATATTTTTCAAGGTATCGTATCGAAGTTAGAAATTCTAGTATTCGATGACAACACTAATCTACACGCACGTCAAATACACAGGAATGATCATCGGCCTGTTCACATCGGGCCCTATATTCAACATCGGAACGATACCGATGTATAAAAAATGTACCAAATCGGCCGATGTTATATCGACGGGCAGATATGTGATGCACCACTATTTTTTCCATACTTTTCCAGAACTCGAAATCAAATCAACTCAAATCAAATTCCATACTTTCCAAACTGCGTAGGAACCCAAAAAAGTAGTTCAAAATGTTCAGGAAATCTAAACTCTCTGCTGTAAATCAGCACCAGAGCGTTTATCAAATCAGTGCAACAATAACATGACTTCATGAGTCTAGGGAGGGATTCTTTTGTTTCTCGAGTGAATGTAAGGACTCTTACCCCATGTTTGCCAGGAATGAATTAGTTGGTCCAGGGGGAGATCGTGGTCTATCCAAGTCATCAAACACAGGAGGTGGGATAGCAGCTTCCGACCTCTACGCGACCATCTTCGTCATATGAATATGATGCTGTCATGACAACAAATAGAGTTTTTTTTTCAACTTACTGACATTTCAAACTGTGTAAAGCTGAAAGTGTATTTGCCCTCAAGTGGATTTGGAGACAAGAGCTACATCTACATCTCTTCATCATGTTCCTCAAACCATTCCTGAACAATTTGTGCAGTGTGGCAGGATGCAGATCAGATCTTTATTCCTGCATCCAACACGTTTTTTACAAGAATGGATTGTTGCTTACCATTTAATCGTTGCCTTACCATTTGAGATGATCAACGATATTTGCTTCACCTGTGACTGGTCAGTTTTGTCCCATCAGTGTGTATTGTTTTCAAATGTGGCAAAAACAGGAAAATAAAGGCTCTTAAAAGGTCTATGGGATGTACTTACATTCTCGATC
Source organism: Hybognathus amarus (assembly GCA_030378365.1). Taxonomy (NCBI): domain Eukaryota; kingdom Metazoa; phylum Chordata; class Actinopteri; order Cypriniformes; family Leuciscidae; genus Hybognathus; species Hybognathus amarus. The sequence continues at coordinate 1,566,275 of JAQIUQ010000268.1, read as the reverse complement.
CATTAGTGATGTCGGAGGGGCGATGGCAGCTCCACCCATACCTGTATGACATATAAACGACATCTTATAACCACACAGAAGATTATACCAAAGGCCCTTGTTTAAACATGGATAATCTAAATCACAATTGGCAATATACAATCAATTCGATATAAAATAAATTGAGATGAAGAAGAAATGTCTCATTGGGAACTCACTCCTCTTCCTCTTTTCTCTCTCAAAATCCTCCTCTTCATCCGATTCGCCTTCGGGATTACGGGAAAACGGGAAAATCCGCTTGGAGCCCCCCCTCCTTCATGCCTCTCTTTACGTTTCCTGACAGACAGGGGCAAAATGGTCAGACAGAATGGAACGACAAAACAACACTGATCTGTGCAGATCAGGCAAATGTTTAAAGGGATACTCCAATTTTTTTGGAAATAGGCTCATTTTACCACTCCCGCAGAGTTAAATAGTTGGGTTTCACCATTTTTGAATGTATTCAGCCGATTTTCTGATATTTAGAAGAATATCAGTAAGCAGACAGTTTCTGGTCTCATTGACTTCCATAGTATATATTTTTTCCCAACTATGGAAGTCGATGAGACCCAGAAAATGTCTTGTTACTGATATTATTCTAAATATCAAGAAAGTCGCCTACCTTGGGGGAGTGGCAAAATGAGCCTATTTCCAAAAAAGTGGAGTATCCCTTTAAGGCTGTGTTCAGACAGAAGAGCAAAAATCCGATTTTATGGGGGAAAAGTATCAAATTCATTTAATTTTGTGTAATCTGAACAGCAAAAATATCCAGATTTTTACAAACCAGTTCCGAACCATCTGCTCTGGCTCAATTGCCAAAACTGATTGGAATTGTGTGTTTTTATAATGGTTCTAATTATGTGAGAATAGGGAATCCACACGTCAACTATAACAACAATAACATCAGAAAAACAATAAAGTTGGAATCCTCTATCAGAATGATTTTTCCAGCTGATAAATTACAAAAACAGACAGCCAATCAGAACCCATCATGCTTTAAAAAGCTTGAGCATTTAAAGAAACATATTTTTCACAATTTACATTGAATGATGTTTTGAATAGTGTCATACCATAGTTTGAAGCAACTGCATGGCAAAATAAAAAACAAGCTGGAAACACTCTTCCTGGGAAACTTGTATTGTTTTTCTATAGCATTAAGCCTCAAATGTCAACTAAACAAGTTTGGTTTCTTTAAAAAAAAAAAAAAAAAAAAAAAAGGAGAAATATGCATGGTTTAATAATAGGGGTTTTCGCATTGGGTGGTTATAGGAACTAGCCACCAAGGTGTTTGAGAAAACTGATGTTCCTACTGCCAGTAAGAACTCTGAAGTGACGTAAGCCGCGCTCGTTTTTGTGACTTTTATTTTGACGGCGCTGAGAACACCAGTACTCCCATTCACCTGAACACACAGTACTCCCATTCTCCGTCTTCACTAATTTACGATCTGTTTAACAATAAGCCTATTTACTTTTTAAAAGTAAATGGGCTGTGCACATGGCTTTTTAAAGATGGCGGGAGTAGGTGTTTTGCATGTATTGGGTCAACTACAGCGTAGACTTACGTCACTGATAGTTCCTATTGTGCTGGGTTCTCTGAAGTACTCGTGATTTCCTCTTACAACGTAACATGCTCTAAACACACCTCTTATGGTGCGTTCACCATAATGATTGATTTCAATATCAAGTCAATGCAAAAAATGTACAAAAATTCCTGCGGCGCAGAATGAGGCGTTGAGCCACTGAATCTGACCACGCTATTCGCGTCCGGTGTGAACGCACGTTCACAGCCGGACGCGAATGACGCGTGCAAATTGCGCGCTTCGATTCTAGTTTGACGCTTGACCACTTTGTGTTAATTCGCGCATCAAGAGCGAAACTGACGTGGATAAAATAAAAAGTTTAAAGCGAAATTTACGCGCGTCAAAACCGAAACCCGTTGACGGCCATCTTTGTTTAAGTTGATCGAGCATTCATTGAGAGATTCACCGTACTGTATTTGCTCTGGAGAGCTAGAACAGCGACGTGGGGATCATCGTTGCCGTATTTGTGTCCACCGGACCCTTCGTAGGCGAACCGTTTGGCGAGTTTCACCATTTGCTCGCTCCAGGAGCTGCGCTGGATAATGGCCGCTGTCAGCGGTACTTCCGCCTGTCCGCGCACAGTTTGATGACCTGTTGTCCCGCATCGGAGCGAGGATCACCCTCGCCCTCATCCATCTAATCTAGCTGTCATTTATTTTTGATTTGACGATAAATAGAGCCAGCCTCCAGAAGGTATTAACCTGCCCTGTGATTTTTGAATTGACGCCAAAGTTCAGATTTTTCAACTTGGCGGCAGGCGCGAATTCGCGTCAAATGCGTGAATGCACAAATGGCAAACTAAATCATTCGCGCGTAACACGTCAGATGCTAAATTCGCGCGTCAAGCGTATTCGCATCTTCACGCGGCGCTCTACGCCTCATTCGCGCCGCAGGAATTTTATACGAGCATAACACGTTTTTGCATTGACTTAATATTGACATCATTCGCGCCTGAAACGCTATTCGCGTCCGAAATATAACGCACCATTAAGCACGCAGAATAATGTAAGTTATATCTAAATTATCGGAATACCGCAAATCTACATATTCGCAATATGCATATTGCAATGGCTAACAATAACTGAATGGTTTTAATACTTCAAAAGATTGTTTTAAATTGATGCAGACAGAAGAGAATAGACTAGACACATGACTGTTCCAAACATCTGACAATGCCTACACACGCGCACAGAAAGCCGCATCTCAGACGGCGTAGTACTGATTTCAGTTCTATTCCACAATTTATATGACCAAATTCTCACAACATTGTCAAAATGCCATCTTGTTGAGTATTAATGTAAAAACAATCAGTAATTTAGCAAGTAGAGTAAACAGTTAAAAAACGTGCATATAACAATATATTGGATCCGTGCAGCTCTTAAAGTGACTGCAGAAAAACAAACCTGCTTCTAACAAACAGACAAAGAGAAAATCACTCACTGCTCTTGACTGAATACATTTTGTAACTTTAATATGAATCGGTCTATACTGAATTCATATAGTTAAGCGGTTTTTATTTTTACATTTGAATATTCAATTTATGTTGTTAAATAAACCTAATGTAGGCCTACCTTAAACCCTGCGTTTGCACTGACGTTAAAATGACACTTACTTTTTATGTAACGCTACAGTAAAACACTGTTGTTGACTTTCAGAAGTTGTAGAGATGCTTTCTTCTCTTAAAAATAGAATGTAAAACATGTATATTGGTTATGTCATTTTCAGTTTTTAATAGGGCTGTCAAATGATTAATCGCATCCAAAATAAATGTTTGTGTTTAGATAATATATGTGGGTGCACTGTGTATAATTATTTTATATATATATATATATATATATATATATATATATATATATATATATATATATATATATATATATATATATATATAAATACACACATGCTTGTATATATTTAAAAATATTTGAATGTGTATACTGTATATAGATTTATATATAATTATATTATATATAAATCTAAATATTTTATATATAAATAATATTTTGTTCTTAAATATACATGCATGTGTGTGTATTTATATATATATATATATTTAAAATTAATTATACACAGCGCACCCACATATATTATCTAAACACAAACTTTTACTTTTGGATGCGATTAATCACGTTTAATCATTTGACAGCCCTAATATTTAAATAAAATTAATTTATTTTACACACAAAGCATTATCGCAAATCACATTATTTATCGAGTTATCGCATTTTTCTTCAATAGTGGATAATGCATCTTCTCTCTCTCCTCAATCTCCTTCTGCCGCTCCTGCTCTCTCTGTCTTTGTCGTTCCTCCCTGTGTCTCTTCACCACTTTCTCATAATCGTTGGGAAACATGGGGTCATACTCGTCAGCCAATGGAATCAGCACATCTCCGGATGAAAACCCGTCAGACACAGAGTCCTAAAATGGACACACACAGACAGACATAGTCAATTAAACTTAAATGTTCTAAGAAGAGCATCTTAGTGAACCACTTAATCCTCATTAATTTTTTAATGTACCATTACTGGGAGGAAGGGTTGTGATTTTAACAGATAAAAAGCTGATGTCACCTTTTTAAAAGCATAGAGCTAAGAAGTGCCAGAAGGGCTGCAAGTTTAATCAAGATCAACCATCTTCATAAACTTAGTAATGAGAAGTGTGTTTCAACCTGCTGCTGCATTATCAATTCAATTTTACAGTTGAACTATTATTCTTATTATAATACATTTATTTAATATTGTAATAGTAATATTACAAGAGTTATAGGGCTATTCTGCTTATTAAAAATTTTTTATTTAGTAATAATGACAATAATACTATAATAAAACTATAGCAAAGTTTGAAAAAGACAAACTTTAAAGTTGGCTTAAAAACGCCTAGCCAGAAAGTTTGAAGTAGTTTTTCAGCTTGTAATCGTTTCATAATTTTTAGTTTAGCCCTTTCAAATTTAGCTAGCTAGGACGAACAAACGGACAGAAATAGACAGATAGATAGATGGAAAGATAGTGTGGTAGATTTTTCCGTACACGCCTGACTTTGGTTGAACTGGGTGTCCTTGACACCTAATATTATACTCAGTTGAGTTCCTCTGACGCCCAAGCGTAGCTATTCTTACCGAATGCCCAAGAATTAAAGTTACATGACCGCAATCTATGACCCCGCCAAAAGTCTCACAAAAAGTTAAGACGATGAATACTAGTCACACAAACTAACTTGCTGTGCAGCCAATACTAAACAGACAGACTTCATCAAATGTCCTTCTAATGCTTTATCAAATCATCATGTTGTCTTCAAGTGTCAAACCTCTGTGAAATCATATTCATACTTATTGATTATAACTTAACCCTTTACCTGTCACCCCCTTTTTGATAATTGACATTAAAACGCACTATACAAACTTAAATGGTTCTAATTCAAGAATGCTTTGGAATATATACACAAGTTTGGTCTTGTTTTAAAGAAAACAATCAGCAGATTATTACTGAAGTGAAAGCACTTCAAAAAATTAAAGTATGAAAAAGTTATGGAAGTTATAATTTACAGTAAATCAAATATAATTTATTAATATATTTTTTAAATATAAAATAAATATTTTACAAAATATTTTTTTACCATAAAATGAAAGCTATATATCTAACCAAATTGTGTTCCAAATTTAAAGTTGATATCACAAAAATTGAAGTTCCCATGAGATTTTGTTTAGGCGTTATACCAAAATAGCCACCGGGTGCCATTGAATTCCATTAAATTTAATTGTATGTATTCTACCATAACAAATTAATACATTTCTATCTAAATATCACTTCTGTCACTAAAAATGGAACCTTGAGACTCAGACCTTTCTGACAATACGTGTTTTGTCAAGATTAGAAAAGGTTTTGATAATAAATTATGAAAGATGATGCCCAAAAGGGGAGGGGCCTAATAAAAAATACCATTTCTATGGTAACGAAATGTCCAATTTCAAAACAGTTTTCACAGGATGAATTCTGAGTTCATAAGCTTTCAAATGATACCTAATTTATGATAACTACTAAAAAATATGTGATATAATAATAATAAAAAAATGATATTTATACATATATAATATATTATACTTTTTAGAAGACTTCTTACCTTACTGTTTAAAATATAATTTTATCTTTTTTTATTGACAAATACTAATTATGTTTTATTATGAACTTTTAGCACTAAAAACCAAAGTTTCAATTATTAAAAGTGTGTGCGTCGACTTTTTGTGACAAAGGTCAGAAACTCCTGTAATGACGTCGATTTTTTTGAGGCGCACTCGTCATAAATTCATATATTACTGTTCATTCATAATTTGTAAGAAAAAAACAGACCCAAAATATCTATTTAGGAGTCTTAGACCTTTCCAACTATATATAGTTTGTCATGACTAGATTAGGATTTAATAGTAATATAGTGAAGTAAATTTAGATTGCCCGTATACAGGCAAGTGACAGTTAAGGGGTTAATCAATATACCAAACTCCAGTGTTACTAGAATTAATTATTAACGAATTAATTGTTTTGACCCCCACAAAATAAAAAGTGGAAAGAAATAAGTGAATTCAGGCCTACCTCATGTTGCACTGTTTGCACTTTTTAAGAAAAACAAGGGCAATAAAACCAATAAAAAATATTTTTCAGGTCTATGTCCAATTAAATCCTTCACCTCTTTCTAGTTATAGGTTTGTCTGTAATTTAACTAAGGTATATTAAAATGTGATTCCAATTTTTTTTCTCATATCGAAATATAATATTCGATATTGTCCAGACAGCGAAAAATATCGTGATAAGATTTTTTGCTCATCTCACCCACCCCTAACCTGGAGTTTAAAAACAAATCCCTAAATCGTAAATAACCCGACGGCAATATACATTGTTTACCTTCATCCCTGCAGCGATGTGTGGAGGTGTATCAGAGATCTGTCTGTCATCTGTCGAACTTCCTCTCTTTAGATCGATAACCGGAGCAAGAACATTTGACTGTTCTCGTCCTCTGAGTCTGCAAAACAAGTTTCATTTGTCAGTCACACATGACTCAATAATTAATTTCCATAACTTTTCAAGCTATTTGTGGTTACTGGATAATCATGCACAAAAATATATGCATAATATATTTTATCATATTATAAATAACATAATATTTGATAGAGATATTACTCGCAATAACCCATTTTTAGCCAATTAAATATTTTAAATCTAACCAATAACAGAAACAAAATAAATTAAGACATTTCAGATTGATTTTTTCAAGGAAAACCGTTTTAAAATTTCCAAAATATTTTCAGGTTTTTACTGATAAAAAGGAACATTGACACCTATACTCTCTAGTTATTAATATAAGCCAAACACACTATGTTATTGTGAAACATGACCCACCTTTGCTTGTGTCAATGCAGCTTTCTTCACTTTCAGCTGAGACTGAAGCAGTTTAAAGTTTTTAGACCATCCTTCTGTTTTAGTATCGCTCGTTGCGACCCCCAAATCATCATATAAAGACATTTTACCTCCTTCTTCAAATAAAAACACTGAAATACACAAACATGAAACAGGATTATACATATAAACGTGTTCCAAACATCAGTGTGCAATGTAACACAAGCTAAAGTATCACACAAGTTGCCAGTTAGACGTATGTATGTTAAATTATATGTATTTAATGTAAGTAAATTATGTCTATATGTATTTTAAATCATTCTAAATCGACCTACAGTTAGACCTTCCGTTACAAAAAATAATAAAACAAGATTCTCCACAGTCAAGTATTATTTATGCATTTAGCGTTCACTTCCAAACGTGTTGCAACGCTTATTGTACTATATAAATACACTAAACTATTAATGTCTAAGCTTAAACCACTCATGCATGTTAACTGTTCAAATATCTGAAGCTAAATACACACCTTTTACTGAAAATAAACGCTCAACTCGTTCTGCACTGTCGGTTAGCATATCACGCTACAGAGAGTAATGTCGCGGACGGATGACATCACAGCACTCGCGTCACGTATTTCATCAATCTCACTTTCTAGCAAAATATTTATTCATAAATGCAAATTTTCTTTAAGAGTACCCAAATTAAATGTTTTTCTCCGTGAAGTTAATTATTTTATTAACACACTAAAAAGAATTAATTACAAAAATGTGCCAAATTTGTGAAAATGTATGGTGACAGCGCAGACAACAACGAAGCCAACACACACGTTGCTGTCTGTCTGCGAGGATGCACGTAGGCAACTTTAACATAATGGTGACACAATGGTGAAACCATTAATGAACCAAATGTTAGTAGTTTAAATATAGTGGACGACTAGCCTAAGTGATATAAAATAAGATATGGTGCGATTTCGAAAGCCTTTGTTTATTAATTCCCTACTCACGTTGGGCATTCTCTTTAGCTACTTGCATAATGAATTGTGATTGGTCCTTTATTTATGATTGCAATTTCACAATCTCGCCTTAAATTTAACCTATATTGAGCGGCATGCGGTCTCGTGACAGCAGCACTGTGTTGACGTTCGTTTACAGTACACACACAGCATTAGATAAAACATATTCATTCGGTTCACGTGACGTCACTGTAGCTTTGCGCCGCCATCTTTGCGACCAGTTTGCGACCGACGGTCACATTAATGCCTGCAATGTGTTGTGCAGTTGGCTGCAAAAACAGCCGAAAGAGGAACCCTGAACTGGTATTTTATTCCATACCAAAAGAAGAGAGAATAGAAAATCTTTTTTTTAAAGACTTAGTCTCATGTTGCTGATTTGTGGTTTATTATATTTCTATTACAGCCTACTCTCAGTGGCCAACATATACAAACAGATAGACAGATAATGTTTTTTCTTCATTAAATTTGTTGGATCTGTTTAAATGCACTTTATCGTGGTAAGTTATTAGATTTGGGGTTATTTTGACATAACTGTCTGTCTGTCTGTCTGTCTAAATCTAATAAATATTTTTCTGAAGTTCATAAAGATGTGTTCGTCTTGCGTTTGTCTTCGTCAGACGCGCTTTAGATGTTATTTTTGTGCAAGTGTTAGCTCTGCAGACGATGCATAATCAGCCTTGAAATGCATATTAAAGGACTAACGTTAGTTCTTCCAAAAATGATAACTCTGCCGTCATTTAACTACTCACCATCATGTGCAAATCCTTAAGTTTACTTTCCGTGGAAGACAAAGGGACATTTTTGAATTATGTAGCCTAAGACTCTTCTTGTCGATGTAATAAGAGTGAATGAGTAACAGCCTACTGGGGGCTGTCAAGCAAAAATAATAATAATAAAAGACAAAAAACATCACAAAAGTATCATAAAAGTGATATAATACTACTCGTCCGTTATATTAATATCGTTATTTATTAATATGATAGCTTTATGTGACGAACAAACTGCAATTTATGTCGTTATATTATAATCACGAAGAGCTTTACCTCTTGATAGCTTTTAACCGCAGCCAAATCATTCAAAAAGATTCGACTCGAAAGACTCATTTCGATATTTGTGATTAACCTTCTCTGTAAGTTAACTGAACATCTGTTCTATCAGAGAGATATGGCAGTCTTTTATAATATTTGACTGATGTCTCTGACTGTGCTGATGCAGTTGTCTCTGTCCCAGTGCTGATGTTCGGATTAGAAAGATTCATTCATGCCAGCCGAACTGCTGCAGAGGATTCATTAATGACATCGCCTCGACTCTCATGAACGCGTGCCATAGCTCTATGACAAATGTATTTCTATTTCATGAAAGGCCAATTAGGGCAAGCCTGGGGCAGATAATAATGGACTAAAGAAAACTGGGGGTAACAAATAAGGATCGGAGCCTAAAATTGAAATTTTCTCAAGGTATCTCTATCTCTCTCTCTCATTCAAATAGGCAGTTTGAGCGGCCGTACCGGGCGAGTCGGTCGCAAATATGGCGGCGTTCTATTTGTAGTGACGTAGGTGGCATCTATGAATACTTGCCCTTAACTGTGTACTATTCAAGTTCATTTAAAGCGCAAGTGCCTTGTAAGCTAAGCTCTGCTATTTCCTGCAGGAACGCAGTTCTTACGGGGGCGCGCCCACGAAGTGAAAGTGAAAGATGGTGAGGGCAGAAATTGACGTTTCCTATTAAACACAAAATGTGTAGCAGCTCTCTGCCTGAGGTGCGATTTCACACACATACGAGAGGATTTACACTTCTGCGTTCCTTCTGAATTCACCGGGGCAAGTGGACATGCATATGATGGTTGTATTGATTTTAACGACGGCCGCTTATTCGCAGAATATTGCCAGAGCAAGCGGTAAGTTGAGGAACATGTTTTATTTATATGCTTTGGCAAACCTGAACAGTGTTGTTGCATATGTTATTGCACATATTATGTTGAGGTTTAGCGTTACATTGTAATTGTGGACTCTACTACTAAATTGAATTGCTTGGTTAAAAAAAAAGTTTTTCATTAATTGCTCGTGCATCACATGGCGTTCAAGTAAAAAAAAGAAAAAAGCGAAACCACGTCTTAGAAAAAGAAACTAGAAGAAACTTTATCTGAAAATGACGTATTGAAAACTGATTATTGTGGCAGTTTCCTATATAGCCTTATTGATAGCCTATAATAATTATATTATTTTGCAGCTTGGTTGTTTATATTTATTATTAAATATTGTAATTTTTCCATACTGGAAATAATTGGGAGGGTAAATGCCTGATTAAAAGACTGCTGTATTTGATCCAAAACAGCAATAGCAGTATATTTTTGTTTAAAGTTACACATTTGAGTTATACTTTGTGGATCTTGAGGTAGTTTTTAAGAAATTGGAAGTTTATATTGTTACATTAGGCTATTAGAATTAAGCTAGTTGCCCCCAAGAAGAAAGTTGTGTCATTACTTTTTCTAATTTTCTTTTAAACCTGTATGCTAATATTGTTTATGTTGTAGGGCCCTATAATTTCTGCGATCACGGAATAAAAAGCACACTCTTTTTACAACTAAAATAACAGTAAAGGGTAAAAAAAATGAATTCCCAAAAATTAAAATGGAAAAAAATGGAATTTGCAAAAATTAAAACGGAAAAAATGGAATTTGGGAAAAAATAAAATGGAATTTGGGAAAAAATAAAACGGATTTTATAGGGCCCTAATGTTGTACCGAATATTAGTCCTTTTTGGGAACACTTTACAATGGGTTTCATTAGTTAACTACTTTTGTTATAACTAAGAATTGACAAAAGCTCTACTGCATTGAATAATATTGGTTAATGTTAATATCAAAATTTACTAATAAATGATTCCATTAAATGTAGTATTTGTTAACATTAGTTAATGCACTGACCTAAAATGAACAAACAACAAACAGCTTGGTTTTTATTACCTAACATTAACAAATGTATTGCTCGTGTTAGTTCATTTTAGTGAATGCATTAACTAATGTTAACAAATGAGACATTATTGTTAAGTGTTACCTCCTTTTTAATAAAACAGCAGTTCATACCATGTCTGTCAAGCTCCCAAAAAGCAAAGATGAAGTACATTCTACACTATTCTACACAACTTAATGCTGCATTTGATACCATATGTCACAGCATATTATTGGACAGATTGCAAATGTGGACCGGTCTGTCGGGGACTGTGTTAAATTGGTTTAAATCTTACCTCTCAAATCATTCCCAATTTGTCTACCTGGGTTCTAACAGATCTCAGACTGCGCCTCTATGTCAGGGTGTCCCTCAGGGCTCAGTTTTGGGTCCGGTTTTATTTAGTGTTTATGCTGCCACTTGGTCAGATCATTCGGAAGTATGGCCTTGAGCTTTCACTGTTTAATTTGACACAGATTTATATCAGCTCTCAGCCTGATCTTAATTCTTCCTCTTCAAACCTTTCTGACTGTTTGTTGGAAATTAAAGAATGGATGTAACTCAACTTTCTAAAATTAAACTGCTCCAAAACGGAAATTGTATTATTTGGCACTCCAATTAATGTCAGTAAATGTAATGATTTTAAACTTTCAGTTGATAATACCCAATTGTCCCCTTCTGGCCTTCATGCCCAGCTAACTTTTAATTCACATTTGTGAAAGGGTTAAGTCAAATCTTTTTAGTCAAGAGGTTTTTCTTATATCTGAGGTTAATCATGCATAAGGAAATCATGATTAAGGGAGAATAGCGGTGACTTGTGGTCAAAAATTCGGAATAATAAAAATAGCTGAGGTTTGTACATGGTTTCCGTGACAAGCCCACATATTTCCGCCCACTGAACCTTACATATCAAAACTTATTTATAATTTGTCAGATTTCCCTGGAATTATTACACCAGCAGAAAAGCACCGTTAACATCTGTTCTATTCATGTTCAGGACTTAAGGAGTCATCAGAGTAGCCTTTATTTGGACATGACATTATTACAAATCGGCACAAGCAATGTGGTGTGTGTGGCGAGTTTTTGATCTGCCACAGGAAGTTGCCACATCTCCATCAGTTCACCATTAAAACAGTTTCTTTTAATTTAAACATATTGCCAAGAGATTTTCATTATAACAGAAATGCAAAATAATTTTTAGTGCAATGGTCATTTTTGTTACTTTTCAGATGTTGTAAACCAGTTTTAGTAGGGGTTAGGGCTTCCATACTATCGTTCCTACAGTACACTGTAAAAATATATTGTTGGTTTAACTTAAAAAAGTAAGTAACCTGGTTGCCTTAAAATGTTAAGTTGATTGAACTGGAAAAAGTGAGTTAATACAATGAAGGAGCTTAATTTAATCATCAGAAACTCAACATAATAAGTTATCTCAACTAAATAAATTATTTAAGTTGATTTGAAAAAAGAAAAAATGTTGTGATAACAAATCTTGAAATTATTCTTTTTACAGTGTACCAACAAGGCAACATCCGGAGTACTTCCGCAAATAGTTCTAGGCACTATGAAAAGGTTCCTCTGGTGCGAAAGCCTTTATATCATTCTTTTGTGTTCCACTGAGAAAAAAATACTACTGTGGATGAAAAAGTCAATTCATAAAGTCTATATTTATACTCTCATCCCTCTCATTTATACTAAATTAGGTATCATTTGAAAGCTTACAAACTCAGAATTCATCCTGTGAAAACCGTTTTGAAATTGGACGTTGCGTTGCCATAGAAACGGTATTTTTTATTAGGCCCCTCCCCTTTTGGGCATCATCTTTCATAATTTATTATGAAAATCTTTTCTAATCTTGACAAAACACATATTGTCAGAAAGGTCTGAGTCTCAAGGTTCCATTTTTTTCAGTGACAGAAGTGATATTTAGATAGAAATGTATTAATTTGTTATGGCAGAATGCATACAATTAAATTCAATGGAATTCAATGGCACCCGGTGGCTATTTTTGGTACTAACGACTAAACAAAATCTCATGGGAACTTCAATTTTTGTGATATCAACTTCAAATTTGGAACACATACTTGGTTAGATATATAGCTTTCATTTTATAGTAAAACATATTTTGTAAAATATTTAAATATATATTAATAAAGTATATTTGGTGTACTGTAAATTATAACTTCTATAACGTTTTCATACTTTAATTTTTTGAAGTGCTTTCACTTTAGTAATAATCTGCTGATTGTTTTCTTTAAAACAAGACCAAACTTAAGTCTATATTCCAAAGCATTCTTGAATTACAACCATTTAAGTTTGTATAGTGTATTTTTATGTCAATTTTCAAAATGGGGGGTGACAGGTAAAGGGTTAAATTATTAATATATATATTTAATATATATTAGTACATTCACTATCACAGAGCTTAGTTCTATCCGGTTCCCTAACTCTCTCAATTCAGCCTATAAAAAATGTAATCATTCACCATATTATAGCTACTCGTTCTATTGTCTGACAACAAAAAAAATAGGAAATGAGGACAGCTTTATTTGACATTCGGCTATATTATATTAAATAGAGCATTCATTTAGATGAGAAAATGCACTAGGCTGACAGAATGTAGGGTGACTATTTTCCTTTGAAACAACACTGCCTTTCTGGTCATTCTCCTCTAACATCAACAAGGCATTTTCACCATCAGAACTGCCACTCAATAGACATTTCCCCTTTTCTGGCCATTCTCTGTAAACCCAAGTATGTGAAAATCCGCAGTTTCTGAAATAGTCAGACCAGCCTGTGTGGCACCAACTACCATTTCACGTCCAAAATCACTTAAATATAATTCTTCCCCATTCTGATGCTCAATTTGAGCTGGAGAGTGCATTTCTAGGAGTTGCATAGTGCTTCAAGGTCTCATCCGACAGATTGCAAAAGCACCATTGCACAAGTGCTCCATCACACAGTATTGTATCCTTTTAAATAACGTTTATGAAGTCAAAATGTAGGCTTGTTTCCAATTCACTAAACGCTAGTGAGATAAGCACTATTTTGAAGTGATTGTGTTTCAGGGGTGTTTTTAAAGATGTGTGGGTGGATGATAAATGATTATAAATAATGTTTCACTATTTCCTCATTCCATTAGAGGAGGGATAACATACCCCTTCCAAACTGTAACTTTATTCTCTCCTTTTTGAGCAGATGTGCACTGTCTTGTCCAAAAATGTACTGGAGAGTGTTTGCACAGCAAAATGTGCTCAAGGGTTTTTGTATCACAATTGTTGTTTTTTCATGACCTTCTTCTGAACCACATGTTGTTTTCAAATGATTTTAGAAATGAGAGAGTAAACAAACGTAAAGGGTTAGTTCACCCAAAAATGAAAATTAGGTCATTAAAGGGGACATATCATGCAAAATCCACTTTTTTAGCCCTTAAATGCATTTTGTTGTATATTTGGAGTGTTTATAAGTACAGAAAAGATGAAATTATTCTCTTCAGGGACCTCATGTACAAAGACTTATTAGAAATGAACTCCGTCCACATTAAAACGACTGAAAACGCGGATCACGTGACCATTCAACAACACTGGGCATGCAAGTGCCGATGTAAAGAGTAGTTGACGAATCAGGGAAGGAGACGTGATAACACCCAATCATAGAGCAGAGCGTGAGCCTCTGCGTCAGCGTCTTCTGAAGTCGTTCGTTTTGTCTCGTCCAGACTAAAACGCCTCCGGCGTTTCAAAACGCAAAACGGAGCTGCAGCGTTTCTAAACTTCTCCGTTTTAGGTCTTCGCTTTTCCCGTTTTAGTCTGGACGGGAGGTGCAAACGTAGCAAAAGGTCTCCGCTTTTAAACGAAAACGCAGTAGTGTGGACGGGGCCTAAAACATAGCGTACGATCAAAGCTGTAAATGTGCGTACGCATAAAAAACCCCAGATGTATTAATGTCTGCGTACGAAGGATCCTACGCATATTCTCTTTGTACTTCCCAATTAACGTAAAATTGAGCGCACATGCACGAGCACAACGCCCCACCCAGTCTCCTCCCTCAATTACATTAATTTAAATATGGTAATAGTCCAATTTGGCAAAATAAACCTGCAAGAAAATGGCTAAAGTATCCTGCAAGAAACGAAATTTCACTAAAAATGTCTTCTATGTGAATATATGTGAAAGTGTAATTTATTCCTGTGATCGAAGCTGAATTTTCAGCATCATTAATAGTCTTCAGTGTCGCATGATCCTTCAGAAATCACTCTCATATGATGATTTGATCATCAAGAAACATTTATGATTATTATCATCAGTGATGAAAAAAGCTGTGCTTCTGCTTCATATTTTCATGGAAAACGTGATATAGTATTTTCAGGATTCTTTAATGAATAAAATCTTAAATCAAACACATGTAGAAATCTTATAATCTTTTGTAACATTATAAATGCATTTACCGGCACTTTTAAACAAATTCAATGTGTCCTTGCTGAATAAAAATATTACTTTCTTTTTTTAACTTTACTGACCGAATTAATGACGTTTATTTTTAATCCTAGCTAAAGGCCAATTTATACTTCTGCGTAGGGTGCGCGCAGTAGGTACGGCGTAGCATACGCACAGACGCGTCCCATACCGCGTACCCTTCGCCGTAGCCTGACGCGCACCTCCTCAAAAATGTAACTACACGTCGCGACGACGCGGACCGCAAGATCGGTAATTGGTCGGCTTGGTAGCATCGCATTTCCTCATGACGCATTTCCACACGTACCATCTCCTCCGACGTCTTCTCTTATTTCTGCCTTTCAGTTTTAGTAATTTCACTAAAATGAACTGTTTTTCCACCTCAATAAGCTCCAACTCCAACATGATCCACTCTCTTTCAGGCTTGTAGTAACCTGCAAACTCGAGGAATCTAAACAGTGGAACATTAAAACCCTCCGCCGCCAACTAGCGTTTCGGAGCAGTACTGCAGAGCAACCAAGACCTGAACGCAGAAGTATAAATGCTCACAACGGCGTCGCCTACGTGCGTAGCCAACGTCGTACACTACGGCGTACCCTTCGACGCAGAAGTATAAATTGGCCTTAAGCCAATTTTGCCATTGCTAGATGGGTTTGCACATGCTCTATGTTCTTACGTAATTGCATAGAATATTTTAATAAGACTCGTGTGACATAATTTGTAATTGATACATTATTTGACATATTATTAAGCAATATCTGACAGCTGGTGGTGCGATAGAACAATTCGTAGTGTAATGTTTGCCACTTCACTTTATTGCCTCTAGGAGTCGCCAACGGACAAAAATCAAGGCAAATGTACATACGCCAGACATGAAGTTTACTTGGAGGAACGAAATGCTTACGTTAATTTCACTGTTAGTACATCTGGCCGTGAACGTGAAAACTGGCGTACGCCGTGTTTTTGTACGTACGCAGTGTTGATACATGAGGCCCCAGGTGCTTCGTTTACATCTTTATATTCTGTTTTGGTCATATTTTTCAACCTGTTCAGATTTTTTGTTCTCTATGACGTATTTTGAACAATTACGTCACAGTATTTGCAGCGGAACTGAAAAATAAGGACATTGACTACCAGCCCAACACTTCGCCAATCCGCCATTTTTAGTTCTCGCTCCGATTTTGTAGTCCTAGCTTAATGATGCATAAGTTACGACAGGGCGGTCAAAATTTTCGGTTGTTGGATGTAGTGACCCTTCAAGGATTCCAACTTTAACAACCTCCGCCAGTATAAAGACGCGTTTGCCGATCGACTTCCTTCTATCTTTGGAGACGACGAACAGAGCATTTTGATAAGCTGTAAATATCGTTAATAAAAATAAAGTACTTTACTTTCTTAAAAACACATGGTGGTACCTCACAGTACCTTTGTCTTTCTTTGTTTTTGTTTTGAAGTAACGTTAAACGTCTGCAGTATTATTGTTCTTGAGTTTCATCAATGGTCGTTTAGCTGCTGTGTTTTCGGATGCTTTTCTAAACGTATCATATTATCAATACAGATTTTTAGCGGTAAGATTAGACCGTAGTCATTTATCTTGTCAGTGTTCTTGTTTTAACAAGAGAAATAAACGACTTTCACTTATAACACAATACAGTTACCATTGCAATACATCCATATGAAGACGTTGTTTTGTAGGTTCGTCGTCGTCTTTTTTAACTCGCTCGCTCTGGCTCTAACATGTAAGCTTTATGGACAAGTCTTCCGTTGTTGACATTTTGTTAACGTGTTGAATACAAATGTTCTTTGAAGATATAGTATATAATCGTGTATCTCTAATCAAACTACAAAAATGGCCGAACGGGTGGAGTTCACCGAGTGTGAACTCAGCAACCTGGAGCGGGCGGGGTGTGACGCATCTCCTTTTTATTTAAAGGGGCCGCTGCAAAACGGGTTGATTTGCAGACGCACATCAGAAAAGGGACCTGTGGAGCTATAATAATGAGGAATTCAGACCCAAACATTGCGATTATGCTTTATATAGACCAAAAAAGTATGATTTATATGTAAAAATTAATGATTTAAAAGCATGATATGCATCCTTTAATGACTCACCCTCATGTCGTTTCAAGCCTGGCTGTCATATCGTCAATCTTAGGAACACAGTTTAAGATATTTTAGACTTAGTCTAAGAGTTTTCTGTCCCTCCATTGAAAATTAATGTACGGTATACTGTCCTTGTCCAGAAAGGAAATAAAGACATCATCAAAGTAGTCCATGTGACATCAGAATTTTTTGAAGCATCGAAAATACATTTTGGCCCAAAATTAACAAAAACAATTTTTGGACCAAAATGTATTTTCTATGCTTCTAAACATTCTAACTAACCCACTGATGTCACATGGACTACTTTTATGATGTCTTTATTTCCTTTCTGGACAATGACAGTATACCGTACATAGACTACATTTTCAATGGACAGAAATCTCTGACTAAATCTAAAATATCTTAAACTGTGATAATGCCTTCTGCTCCCATGCATTACATTGTAATGGTGTCACCTAACAATCTGTGAAGTGACTTTCCGTATTCACTTGATGTCATAAAACTGTGATTCGTTATGTAAACTCTTTCATTGTTATTAAAGAGTCAAGTTTCGAAAACAGTTCCAAATTGGGTCAAAGTCGTTTCCAGTCCAGTATTTCTTTCATTTTGTCATTTACCATTTTTTGTAGCACTAAAATATGCAGGATTATATACTTTTCCCCTCTATTCCATGCTCAAAACTCCTTAAAAAAAACTTAACCTCTTAACTGTCACCCCCCCTTTTTGAATAGACATGAAAATGCACATTTCAAACTTAAATGGTTGTAATTCAAGAATGCTTTGGAATATAGACATATAATTGGTCTTGTTTTAAAGAAGACATTTGGCAGATTTTTGTAGAAGTGAAATAAATTAAGAAAGTTAAACAGAAAACAAGTTATAGAAGTTTGAATTTATGGAAATGTACAATGTAAAAATATTAATTATTTATATTTTACATAATATATATATTTTCAAAACCTGGGCTACTCTAAAACTGCAGAAAAATCAAAGCCAAAAATCTGAACAAGTTGTGTTTCAAATTTTAGGTTGATATCTCAAAAAATTAGCTTTCAATAAGATTTTGTTTGAGCGCAGTACAAAACTTTTTCACTAGGGCACAATCAGACTCCATTACTGCCCATATAAGGGCGCCTCCATTATTTTTTCTTGATATTTCAAACTTTTCATTCCTTTTTTTCCAAAATAATTGTATGGATGCTATCTTTAGAACTTTTGGCATGAAAACAAACTGAGGTATCTACCATTTTTTCATGATTTTTCATGTTCTCTGCTATTTTAAAATAAAGGTCTGAACTCGCTTTATGAGTATGAAAATATTCTTGTTGCATATTGATAAATTATGGTTCCTCTGTAATATATTTAGAAAATTAGTCACCAAATATGGAAACTAGAGATTGCAAGCTTTCAAATGATATATAGTTTGTCAATATTACTAAAGGTATTTACTAAGATATAATTGATTTAAAAATATAGTGGCAAACGTCCCACCTGTGGGACGAATGACAGTTAAGTTAAAGGGGAAAAAATAAAGAAACTATGCCATAAAGTCAGTGGTATTTGGACATTGATATGTGCACATTACAGATAATCAATTGTGTATAATATCAATGCAATAATGATTAATTTGATTTTATCTATGAGTGTATTTGTTTGCATGTGTGATGTTTTTTTGACATTATTCCTACTTTGTTTCAGGTTCCTGTGAACGCTGGAATAACACACCAAACGCAGTTCTTATTGAGAAATCTCCTGTTAATACAAAAATTCGCATTCAGTGTGAAGTGGGCTACGTGAGGAAAGCAGGGACATCTAACCTGATAACCTGCACATACAATAATGGCAAGCTGTCCTGGAATAACATACCTCCCCTCAAGTGCATACGT
Source organism: Hybognathus amarus (assembly GCA_030378365.1). Lineage (NCBI taxonomy): Eukaryota > Metazoa > Chordata > Actinopteri > Cypriniformes > Leuciscidae > Hybognathus > Hybognathus amarus. Next base: position 1,546,893 of record JAQIUQ010000268.1, on the reverse strand, counting down.
AAGATTCTTGCTTATTGCAGAGATATGTCCAGGGCTCATTACATGTCCACACCCTTTTACTTTAGCTAAATCATGACCACTATATAAATAAAATGAGGGAACAAATGAATAAACCAAGGATTCGAATGGATTCTTTTTTTGTCTTAGTTGTTTTGGCAAATTGATAATTAAAGCCACCGAGTACTAATTTAGAGTCTGTGCCCATCATACACTAAACAATTTTCTGACTGCTCAATACTCAGACTTTTGGCAACTAGTGCCGAGTTCCACTGAAATCTGGAAAAAATTGTGCAGTGTATTCCATCCTTAAAGTGTGGGCTCTTTTGACTAAAGCAGTGGCAGCTGCCAGTTGGGCGGTCGGGAACATCGCATTTTACAGCCATGAAATCCAGCAAACAAACTGGGTCAGAGATTGCAGATTCTACCCGACCTAAAAAGCCTCCGCACCCATCTAGAAATCTTTATGAACAGAAGCATAATAAAACATGATATCAACTCATCATAAATCAATAAATCAACTCATTAACTTGCAAGTCTTCGCCTTTCATTGTCAGTTGCGCTTGTTCCTGTTGCGTGTCTGTTGTCCAATCTGGCAACCGGGGCAAGGGGAACAACTCTCTTCAAAATTTTGAATTTGGACTGCAGTACTCATTTCAAACACTAGTTGTCAATCTCACGTTCTGCACCTTTAAAATGGTTGAGTTTTAGACAGAACATGTACAGATAATTACACATACATACATATCACATGAAGCAATAAATCAACCTTCTATACCTTTAAAGGGGGGGGGGGGGGTTGACTGCGATTTCACTTTTTTGATTTTAAATAGTGTGTAATGTTGCTGTTGGTGCATGAACAGTATCTGCAAAGTTGCAGCGCTGAAAGTTCAGTGTAAGCAGAAATATCGTCTTTAAAAATCAGGAAGTATAATTGCCTACAAAAACGACTCGATTGGGACTACAGCTGGGTTATGGTACGTCACTAACCCACACATTTACATCAACCCCTCCCTCAGAATATGTAGAAAATGGCATGCGCATCATTTCAGAGGCACATCGACTCGTCGAGTGTGTTGTTCACGCAGCTGTCAGGTCTTCTGTGTTCGGGCTTCCTTTACGCTTCCTTTAGAATAGCGTACGCTATTCTTCCTCAACAATGGATACAATTTATGTTTGATTATATTCCTGAAAATGACGATCGTAATCTAGCGAGCTTAACACCGGATTTAACAAGAAACTGTTACTAAAACATGAAGCAGTTCCGACTTTAAAACAAGAGGCAGCAGTGTTGGGCCACAATCTGTAAGTAGGCTAAGACTTCATCATTTTAAATGTATTTGCATGTATAATTCAAGACGTAGCCTTGTGTTTTATTTTTTTCAAATGCAAGCGCTTGCTTTATAGCCACTTAGCCTATGCTATTTTGTGTCTACGACAAACGCGTACAAACATTTTGGGCCTGAATTTTCTATAAGTACTAATGTTTTAAACGTATTTTTCATGTATAAATACTTTATGACATTATTTTCGATTTGATCAAGAACTTAAACATGCCATCGCTGTTTGTGTTTAACATTAGTAGCCAGTCAGTTGCTATTGTTGTCAGTCAGATGCTATTGTGTAAAACAAATGTGTATAAAGTAAAAAAATTTAGCAAATTATCATTCAGAAACGTTTAGTAAGAGCCGTGTGTGGTGAGGTTCTGCTTGACTCTCTTAATATCGGCTTTCTCGGTCTGATTCTGCCTCACTGATACTGCAGTTCAACACATATGTACATCTGGACCGGAGCTCATGACTTGCCCGTAAAGGTAATGGCCGTTAATCTTCCGGACAACGTGAGCGACAGTTTAGCCAATCACAACACACCGGCCCAAACTAACCAATCTGAGCCCACCACGTGTTTCTGAGGGAGTGTTTTCATAGAATCAGGAAGTGAACCACTCGTTCAGGGGACAGAGGAGAGCGCGGCTGACAATAAAGGTGAAGTTTATGAAAAATAAGACTTAAAAATAGAAAAACCACGAATACATGTTATATTGCAACCCATAAACACAATCATGCAAAGAAAAAAAGCAGTCAACCGCCCCTTTAAATGTTTGTATTAAAAGAGGACGTTTGGCTGTTTAGAGAAGCTTATTGGTGAAGGCTATATCCGTCTTAAGCATGGAGTCTTAAAGCTACACTGTGTGATTTTTACCCCCATCTAGTGGTGAAAAGGTATATGACTATCCACTGAATATTAGTTTCTGTTCCTCTCAATTCCGATTTCGTTTTAACTCCTACTGTGGCCAATGTAGTCCAAGATTAACATGGCTTCCAGTTCGACCTCGTCCATGAGTGTTAACTCAAACGTAAACGCGAAAGGCGAAACTTGAATTAACGGGTATGTCCCTCTTTGGCTAATGTACTTTCAAGATGGAGGGGCAACATGGCGACCGACATTAGAACCCCTTACCCGTATGTATTTTCAATGGCATATTATACACTCACGAGAATACTTTATTACTTGAACGAAGTAAATATACATTAATGAGCACATATATTTTTGAAATAACTAAGTGATTTTAGCTAAGAATAAACTAAAAGAGTTACACAGTGTAGCTTTAAATATATAGCTGCTGATTGAATGGTAGCTTGGTAAATTTGTTGCTGATCAAGTATTCATTATCTCCACTCTCCATAAATAAGGTATTTGGTACAATAATATTACATAATTTACATCTCTACAATGATTGGTTGACACCAAGGGAGACAAGCCTCCTCTACAATGTATTTTTCTCAACTTCTGAAAGTAAAATAGCAAAAGTCTCTGGCTGTATACCACCCCAAAACCCACTTGAACAATTTTACTAAATCTTAAAGGGTTAGTTCACTGAAAAAAAAAATAAAATAGAAAAGAATATGTTAATTTCTCACCCTCATGTCGTTCCAACACCATCACACTTTTGATCATCTTAGAAAAAGATGTTAAAGTTCACATAAGTTTAGTCCAAATTCTCTGAAGAGACTGGACTGCATGATGAACAGATTGAATTTTTTTGACAAACAGCATAAACCAAACCTGCTTGACTTTCAAGAACAAACCTAATTGGTTCTCCCACTTTCTCTCCGTTTACCATAACTGATGTGTGAGTTGAGGAATATTTATATGTAAATAAAAGCCTAAATTAAATCTGTTCACATAAAGCAACCGTGTGTCTCTTCACTGTGGACTAAACCGCTTAATTCATAATGGATTTAGAGTCAAATTGCTAGTTGCATAAACTAAATGCAGGGACAGAAATCCCTCAGGATTCTTTAAAGGGGTGATAAACTGAGAAATCAAATTTTCCTTGAGCTTTTGACATCTAAGAGGTCATCATATTATAAGAATATCCTGTAAGTTTCAGAACTGAAAATATCCTTGTTAGTCCAATAAAAGCTTTTATTGACACCAGCCTCAACAAACGACTCATTTTTCAAAGTGGGGAACTATGACGTCAAAGGATAAAACACCATCCCTGCAGAAGAAGATCAATGCCTACTTCAACACGGCCGGTTTAGCCCCGCCCACCGATTCACGCATTACATGCATAGCTAAATATCATAGATTCCTACCTCGTGATGACAAACCGGATTGAGCTACAGAGGAATACAAAATATTGTGCAGCGCCTGTTTGTTGAAGAAGACAGTCACTTCCTCTGGATTCCAATAGGACTGCATGGATAAACTTTATTTTTAATGACGTTCCAGCTGATGAGGGTAAAACATTGTCCGTCTGTTCGCTTCATTTCACTGAGGATTGTTTTGTAAACGAGTCTGGATTTGCAGACCGATTAAGAGTAAAGAACGGTGCTGTGCCGTCTATATTAGATCTGACAGGAATTGTGCAACACACGGACTCTGGGTCGAACATGTATGGGCGAATCACTCCGGTTGCCATTTTACAACATTGGACGTTTTCGAAGCAATTTCCTCTAAGTGCACCGACGGGTGAGTCGAAACTCATTATAATGCAAAACTGTTATCCACTCACAGCAGTGGGCGTTTACTTCCAAGTCTTCAGTGCGAGACGCCCACAAAAACCGAGCGTTTTTCAGCTAGGCTCAAAACTAGGGCCTATTACTTATTCATTTTGATGTTTTTGAATGAAAAAACCAAGCGAACGTCATAAGTTGACCTCAGATAGCAATATAATACAATTTAAAAAGCCAGTTCATGATCTTCACTTGTATTTCAAAGATGAACGAAAGTCTTATGGGTTTGGAAACGACATGAGTAATGACAGAACTTAAATTTTTTTGAGCGAACTATCCCTTTAAGGTTAATTTACACTGCACCGACCAAAGCCGGCAGTCACAAGATTACACTATGTCGCCATTGTCAATTCTGTCTGTTTGTACAGACTGAATTGGCCTTAAAAACACTCAAAACAAATAACGACAATAATGATGTGCTAAAAAACAGTCCTTAGTAATTACATTACAACGCCTTGACAACTACTCACTTTTATTATTCCTTCTTTGCAGGTGATCCCAAACTACCGGTGATAAGTAAGTACAATCTTAAGTACCAATTCCTTCCTGTCTTTCTGTGTCTGTTGATGAAGTGAAAAGTGAAGTTTGTAATTCATGCTAAGTGGTTAACATTAACATTGGTCGCACTGAGCCAGTCACTGTGTGGGAATACAAGCAATCTTTTCATAGCGCTTACCCTACAGTGTGTTTACATTTTTATTAACCAACAAATAGTTTACATATGTCTCTGGATATAACACGTATTTAACAACAACAAAATAATTGCGCACATTACTTTTAAACCCTGTGACTTATCAAGATTGGCTCAAGACTAAAGCGTCCTGTATTATATATTTGTTTCAACAGCGACAACAACATCCACCACAGAACGAACAGAAATAAAGAATCCCGCATTTCTTGGCACAAGCAGGCCAACCACAGGTATATATGTTATAATATGCTTGTATGTGTTGATATTTTTGGCTAGAACCACATTTATGTTTATTATATGACACACTCCAGCAACAGGACATATATCTTTGACAACAACAAATGAAGTTGTCACAACCAAAACAAGAAGAACTACACGCCTGACAACTTTGGAGAGCATGACAAAAGAGGCTTTTACAACAACCAATGAAATTACTTCAACAAATTCAACATCCAGCAGCTTCACAAGCAGAGATTATAAGACAACAACATCGTCACATACCTCGTCGAGCTCTATCACTTCAATAAAAGGTGAAGCCTTTCACTGTGATGGGTTGAAATGCATGGGACTAACTTTAACCCTCAGGTGCTCTTCGGTCATTTCTGACTGAAAAAATTTCTGTTTTGAAATTTTAAAAATCACAGCTTCATCGGAATGTTACGAAACTTGGTGACTTTTATGGCATTGGGTATGTGAACGCAAAAAAAACATTGGGTCATGATCCGCGCATGCTAAGTGGTCGTAAAAAAAATAGTCACACTTGTGCTCTTCGGTCAAAAATGACCCCATAGGAAATGAATGGGAAATTAAAAAAAAAAAAAAAGTGAATTTTTGTTTGTCAATTTTTTTTATAAGAAATAGTTTGAGATTGTTTCAACTATATATTCAAATCCACCACCAACAACAAAAAAATCTGTTCATAAACAGCTGGGGAATTCACATGCCTCTCCATAGAGAGCTGTACATCTAGTGGTTACACCATGATTCTACGCTTTTTCTCTATACTGTAACCAGATGGTGCTAATTTTCTTCAAAAAATATTTTTTTCTGAAGGCCTAGACTCTATATTAAACTAAAATACTGCATTCAATTTTATCTGAAAAAAATATATATATAAAAAAAAATATATATTTTCCCATGGCAAAAATAAACCATAAATATTGCATAAATATGAATAAATTCAATTAAATTGTCTCAAAATACTAAATTAAAAAGAAGAAATATTATAGAACAAAAATAAATTGCATTGGTTTTACTGGGATGGAGAAAGTTTCATTTTTAGGTGTCCGGTCACTTTTGACCGGGAAGATAACAAGTGTGACTCCGAAACGAAGAGCACCTGAGGGTTAATGGAATAATTCACCTACAAAATTAACATCCGGTCATTATTTACTCACACTTCGTGTTGTTCCAAACCAACATGACTCCGTAGAACCCAAAAAGAGAAGTTTAGCAGAATGTTCACACTGCTCTTTTCCACAACACATAATAACCAAGAATTGTTTAGCTCTTCATTAGCTCATATTTGAACTTTCTACTGCAAGATATGTCACAAGTTTGAAAAAGTCATAGAGGTTTGGAAAAACATAATTTAAAATTGTATTTATCTTATTTTCGCTAGAGCTATGTTTATATAAATGTACTAACACTTATACAGTAAAATTCACTAAACAGTGGCTCCACTTTTACACATCAGCATAACTAACTAACTATCCACAATGTTTTTTAGTTGGTGCAGAGCTGATATTGTACTTCGTCTTCAATGTTTACATAAAGCCATTGACTGCAAACACGCCTCCTTTAGGCCGGCTACAGATTGCGGTTCATTCACAAAAGTTGCCGGCACAATTTGTATTGCACTATTACTGCCAAATGAAAGTAAATGAACATAGCCTAAGCTTTATAAAAAAGATGTTTGAGTGCACTATCTAGCAATTATGGCAATGGTAATTGTACCCAGCCGAAGGCATTGCCAACCCCTGATATTTTTAATAAGAATATCATTGGCTGTGTCCAAAATCTCCCACTACTCACTATATATTCAATTCAAATTTCAATAGCCTCTATGCACGAACCCTGCTGACGTGTGTCCGAAAGAATCTCAGTCAGCGTCTCTACTTCCGGAAGCACGTTCTGCAGGCCAAGTGTATAGAGGCAAAACTTTAATAAAATCCGTTTTCTCAGAAACGGAGACAACGATTTTAGAAACGCTGATTCGCTAGTCGAATTTCGTACCATATGAGAGAATACTAACCCTCAAAGTTGTTGATATAGGTTGAAATATATAATTTAAATAACTTCTCTTTTTTACTCTTGTGTGACAGCTAACTGCCTCACAGTGTCGTTAACATGATTCGCGTTAACCGCAGGATGTTTTTATAAACAGCAAGTGTAATTTGACACTATCGCCACCTAACGCAAAACTGGCTTCTGACCATAGACTGACGCAGCACCGGATGTAACTGGGCGTGCTGAGACAAACTCGGACGCGATCGTGCATAGAGGCTATTCGAATTTATTTGTATAGCGCTTTTCACAATACATATTCTTTCAAAGCAGCTTTACAGAAAGTGCATTACAGAAAAGTACATGGAAAAATACAGTGGAAAAATATATAGTTAGTGAGCTCGCCATTTTGTAGTGCTCTCCGAATGTATAGTGATGATTATTATACCCTATATAGTCCACTCAATGTATCCCAGAATGAATTTCGAAAAGTAGTGTACAACCGATGGTCACTAACCTAAGCCCTACATACCATCATGCATTGCGCTGATCGTAAAAATGGCGGACGGATGACAAGGGGAGCAGCACGACAATACAAATTTGTCATACAAATGTAAGTTATGTTCAGTCTCGTTTAACTTATGATATGTGGTAGTTTTACAGGTATAAATTGTTTGTAAGCATGCACACGTTCAAATAGTGCGACAGCAATGACGTAATCAACGGCGCGAGAACGACCGAGTTGTGTCCGAAAGTGGTGTTTCTATTATGCTGGTGAGCTCACGATATAGTGCTCTACTCCCTACCCCCTACATAGGGGGTAGGGAGTAGTGGTTTGAGTGGAGATTTCGGGCACAGCCATTGTTTTAGTTAAAAGGTTAGTTCACCCAAAAATAAAAATACTTTCACTATTTACTCACCCTCATGTTGTTGCAACCCCGTAAGACATTCGTTCATCTTCGGAACACAAATTAAGATAATTTTGATGAAATCTGAGGGCTGGATCACTCCTGCATACTAGTCGATAGGCTTGAAACTTGCTGGCCTCGAAAAGTTATCAAAGATACATCATTAAAATAGTCCAAGTGACGACAGTGGCTCAATCTTAACTTTATCAACGACGAGAAACGTTTGCGCGCAAAAAAACATCAACAAAAATAACGACTTTATTTCAACTATTCATTTACTTCTCTCTCTGCCTCGAGTCAGGTTACTAGTTTAATAACGTAACCTTCTGTTATTGTACGTAACACGCATCACCAGCGTCGGCCAATAGTGAGCCTACGTGTGACGCAGCTCTACGCTATCACACTACGTTAACTGACTAGAGGCGCATAGAGAAGGAAGTGAATAGTTGAAATAAAGTCGTTATTTTTGTTTGTTTTTGCGCACAAATAGTTTTCTCGTCGCTTGATAAACTGAAGATTAAGCCACTGTAGTCACTTGGACTATTTTAACGATGTCTTTAATAACTTTTCGAGGCCGGCAAGTTTCAATCCCTCAAGAACCCTATGGACTAGTATGGAGTGATCCAGCTCTCAGATTTCATCGAAAATATCTTAATTTGTGTTCCGAAGATGAACGAAGGTCTTACGGGGTTGGAACAACATGAGGGTGAGTAAATACAGAATACATTTTCATTTTTGGGTGAACTATCCCTTTAAAAGATACTAAAGTAATTCTGTTTGTGTGTGTGTTTGTACCATTGCCGGATCTACATTATTCCTAAAATCTAAATATGTTTTTGAAAAGTGATTCCTGTGGGGATTGTTTAGGCATTATTTAGTGATTAATGAAATAGCGTTTGGTACATACAGGAAAGACTTTAGTTGAACTTTGATTTGAAGCAAAACAGGATGTAAACCAGACTTTGCTTAGATCTTACTTCCTGTTTTTCAGAAAGAAAAAAAAGACCTCCATATTGCAAAACCCACAATGTTGCATATAACTAACCACACACACCTGACACGAAAAGTTACGCATTGTGAGCAGTGCTCTGACTTTCTAGTACCATTTAAGATGTTTATGGCCTTAAATTTGATAACTACATTTAAGACTTTTGAAGACAGCAGAAACCCTGTACATTACTAGATATTGCTATAGCAATATAGCAATTAATTAACCTGGTTGCCTTAATATTTTAAGTTGATTGAACTGGAAAAAGTGAGTTAATACAATAAAGGAGATTGATTTAATCATCAGAAACTTAAAATAATAAGTTATCTGAACTAAATAAATTATTTAAGTTGATTTGACAAAAGAAAAAATGTTGTGATAACAAATCTTGAAAATATTTTTTTTTTACAGTCACTAACACCCAATAGCAGATAACGTTACGGTGCGTGTCGCCCAAAGCGGCAAAACTTTGAGGTGTGTCTGTTACGAGTGTGTTTTTTTAAACATATACACACAGGATAATCATCAGTGATGCATGCGATTACATTCGGAAATAGACAAGCTTTGTTTACATATATGCCCCAAGCAAAGATATCCCGTCAATTTTATAAACTTTTGTAAACCCAGCCAGTATAATTACAATTAACACATCCAAAATGAATTATTTAACATTTAACAACTACAAAACGTCTAATTTGTAAACAAAATTATTTACGTACTAAATCCAACATAAACTCCGGCACAATTTGCATATTTTAAAAATCTCTGTGTAGGTAATTATGACCGATCTGCTCATTACTGGTGAACACGTGTGTGATTTTTCAGCATCTTTCTATGTCTGTGTCCAGGGCTTTTCTCTTTTTTATCCACTCCCTCTCTGCTCCTGCTTTGTTTACGCTCCATTTATTTGCACAGTTGTCGGATAGCCAAACAACTTGCTGACGTTGGGTCATGTGTTGGTGTCCTTTTCACACAGAATTGCCTGATTCGTAGATTCTGAAGTCCGTCAATTTATTCCTAGCAACACATCAGCCTATTACACATCAAGCTGACTGCATGACAGGCCAGAATGACCGCGTGATGGCCCGTCCGCCCCTACTTCCACCCCTGGAATGCGATTTTAATCTCAAACCCCCCTGAGATTAATACAAATTGTGTGTTGTAATGTTGGGATTGCCTCAGACACAGCATCGTTGAACTAGTCCTGCCTCGTGGTCTTTTTTTTTCTTTAACACTTATACAGTAAAATTCACTGAACAGTTGCACCACTTTTGCACATCTGCATAATTTACCATTTACTATTACTATTATTGACTAACCATCCACATTGCAGTTTAGTTGGTGCAGAGCTGATATTGTACTTTTACTGATATTGTACTTACTGCCAAATGAAAGTAAATGAACGTAGCCTGATACTGATAAAACTATAAACTCTAAAATACTCCTCATAGCTCTAGCCATCGCCAAGAAAACTATCCTCATGAACTGGAAAACTCGAAATAAACTACACATTAACATTTGGAAGAATCTTATAACAGACTTCATTGCAATGGAACACGTATCTCCCCTTCATAATTACACATCTGAAACTGACCCCTGCCGCCCAACACTTTCTGACCTCTTACAGCTATGAATCCTTTCTCTGTTCTCAACTCCGACTCCTCCCACCTGCTTAATCAACCCACGAATATTCATTTTAGTTGTTTGAACTTGTTTCTGCCATCATTGTTACTATTATCCTCACTGTTACTGTTATGATTACTATTTTCATTTGTATTTTTTTTCATTGATGTAATTGCTATTATTTCTATCTTTTGCTTTCACCATTGCGATCACCACTGCCATCATCATTAGCATTTATTATTAATATAAACATTATATATTATTATTATTATTATTATTATTATTACTACTATTATAATCATCAATATTGCCATTGTCAATGCTGTATTGGAATTAAGTGTCATTATCATCACTACTGCAATAATTTCCCCCTATCTTTTCATGGGTTTTTAATGCACCACAACAAAGAATAGGGAAAAAAAAAAAAAAATATATATATATATATATATATATATATATATATATATATATATATATATATATATATATATATATATATATATATATATATATATATATATATATATATATATATATATATATATATATATATATAAATAAATAAATAAATAAAAAACGGAATTTGTATCCATGAAAAACCTCACAAACACCAGGGCAGGCAAGACAGGCAAGAAGTGGTTTCAGCGGGATAGCATCTCTATCCCAACTTGAGACACTCTCGCACTGTACTCCCTCATTTAATGCACTTTAGACGCTACACATAACACACACAAAAATTAATAAATAATAATAATAATAATTAGGATAAGATAGGGTCTGAAGAGATGTGGGGGAATGTTATCATTTATTATATTATTTTTATCTTATTATATCATCTTATATTTTGTGCAGGGTTGACAATGGCAATTAGGAGAAAGGATGGAAATATAAATAGACATACAATATTGGCAATATGGTGGTAGTGGGGAGTAGGGGTGGTGAGGGTAATGACAATGGTAACAAAATAATAAATGGTTACTTTGTTTACGCATACACACACATACACATACCCACACTCACACCCACTCACATACACACTTCGATCAAACACTTAAATCACTTCTTTGCTCTTATGTCACTTCTGGAATTATGGAATTACAAGATTGTTCACTATTGCACTATGTTGGTTTGTATGTATGTCTGAATGTTTAAAAAAAAAAAAAATTAACGTAGCCTAAGATTTATAAAAAAGATGTTTGAGTGCCCTATCTAGCAATTATGGCAATGGTAATTGTAACTAGAGGTCGACCGATATGTTTTTTTTACGCCGATACCGATCTTTTGAAATCCGGGTCGGCCAAATAATGCTGCCGATTTATTTTGGCCGATATTTGCTTGATTTTTAACCTCTACTTGAACGATAAAATGTAAAAGAAATGATAATTACTTAACATAGACAAACTTTCTCAACAAAAACTCAAAAAATGTCCTGAAACATGTATTTTTTGTTTGTTTTGTTTGTTGACGGACAAAGACAAACGGACATAACCTAATTATCACAAAAAAGGAGAAAAAAACCTTTAAATTATTTCATTTTTTATATATAAGATTTAGTATATTTTATTTAACTTCTAACAATAACGTATTTCACTAGTAAATTGCTGTTAAACGACAAAAAACACCACCAGATGGGAAAATGATATTTTACAAAAAACTTTAAATGCACCACAATGCACTGTCCGTCTGTTGTTCTTCAGACAACGGCATCCCGCTGTTGGACCTTTCAGTCTACAGTGAAATACAGTCACACTTTACACTGTTTGGCCAGCATTTTAACCATGTTTAATCCAGCTACTAACTAACGGCCAGTGTTGTGCCTGAATGCGTTCATATTTAGGTCTGCTGCTTACTCGGCTGGAAAATGACTCTAGTGGCAGCGTGCGTCAAACACGTGTTCCACGACAAAACTAGGCTGCCCACATATGCGCCTGCCTTATAATCGGCTTGATATACTTGGATATTGGCCGATGCCGATTATGTAAAAAAATGCCAAAAATCGTCCGATTAATCGACCGACCTAATTAATCGGTCTACCGATTAATCGGTCTACCTCTAATTGTAACCAGCTGAAGGCATTGTCAGCCCCCCATTTGTGTGTGTGTTTGCAATGTTGCCTGATCTACGTTATTCCTAGAATCCAAATCACTCAAAAATGGCTCACCCTCCTGTTTTTCAAAACTCATTTGACTTGAGGGAATGCAGTAATATGAGTTATTAACAGCAGCTGCTCCTAACATTAATCTACATCTGCCGACTTGGAAAAATAATCATATTGACTGATTTGATGATGCTATTTTATCAGCCATATTCATCTACACTTAGTGTTCATTTTTCAAAATGTTTGTATAAATTTCTCCTTTGGTGATAAGTAAGTGGTGAGTATTTACAATAGGAGTGAACTATACCTTTAAAAGGACCATATATCGTAGGCCTACATTTTTTATAATTTAGGCCATCATTTTATTATTATTTAAATTAAGTCTTGTATTGTTGTAAAGTATTTTTGTCAAAACATACATATTTCATGACCATTTTTCAGTTTTATAGTTTACTTTCTGACCTTTACAATAAATTACTTGGTTGTTTTATTTGTTTGTTTTTTTGCTGCTGCATCTTTATGAACTTCTTTATCTCAAAACATTCCTCATGACCTCTTGGATGACGTCTTTGACATGGTCGATTATCATTTACCACATGTTGGCTTTCAATCCATGAACTAAGTGACAGTAATAATAATGCTTAACTTCTCTCACCCTCATGTTATTGCACTCGCTCTGTCAAAACTCACTCTCATTGTAATTCTCTCTTTCTCCCATTTTTATTAGGAGTCACTGTGTTTGTGAACACCTCTACTGTTTCTGAAGGTAATTTATTTGCTTGTAGTTAAATATCCTCTAACTTTTAGAAAAGATTAGATTGGATTAGATTATAGCTCTGGATATTATCTCAACCAGCTTCATTTTTATTACATCAGTATGGCTGCTTCTGAAAAGGCATACTCTCGAGTAGGTAGTACTTAATTTTAATAAGTAATTACTTCACGAGCACTAAAATTATGTTTTATATAGTATGAATGTAATCTGGACATCATGTGACCTACCAGCATTAGTTGTGTTGCTTCAGCGTATGCGATTTCTGATGCAGCCTATAACATGTAAGGAGTTCCTTTCACGCACAATCACTGAAAACAATAATTTAAAGCATGAAATGTAGAATAATTTCAGTGTTTAAGTAAAAGTTATGATTTTTTTTCCTACCATTAAAGCTCCCACCATTAAAGTAGTCCATACTTATGTTGGTATTCACTGGAAATCGTTCCCTCTGTTATAGCTAATTAATGTAAATTACATATGTGCATATTAAAACACTGACATGTTCTTGCATGTAATGCATCACACTAGATGTAAACGCATGTAAAAACCAACAGTCTCATGAAGATGCGTATCTATACCACGAATGTCATTTCTCGTGGCATTTCTACGCCAAAAATGTTTTTTGCGTGTTTATGCTATGCACTAAAAACCCCTGGGGTAGGTTTAGGGGGAGGGGGGTGGGGAGTTTGTGCATAATATACGCCAAAAAGTGCGTATCATATGCACACGAAAAACACGTACCATATACACGCAAAAACTGTTTTTGGCGTATAAATGCCACGAGAAATGACATTCGTGCTATAGATACGAACTTTCATGAGATCGGGCTCGTAAAAACATGAGTAAGTGCACAGGAGATTAAACATATGTGAGAGGGAACATGTTAAAGGGGTACTCTACCATTTTTTCATATTATACTATGTTATTCCCTAAACTAAGACGAGTTGATGCAAACCTCTGTCGTCTCAACTAGCCCAGTTCATTCTATATGTAGGGACCTATGATTTCCGCGATCACGGAATCGCGGACGGAATTGTGGAATTGGCAAAATAACGGGGAATCTAGTGTCAACGTGGAATTGTGGAATTTTACATATTTGGTTTGAAATTCTGTTTTTGTGTGGGAGAAGAACGTATGTCTGGTGAAAATGCAGACCGGGGGAAGCAAATCTGGGCGACACAGCCCCCCACCCCGTCAGCGATATTTTTTTTCACAGGATGGTAGGGGAAGACTCATCAATATTCATTAGGGAACTCATCCCTGATTGGTCTTAACCCCAGTGATGGTTAGGTTTAGGGGCGGGGTTAGGGGTAGGTCATCAGTCCTCAGTGACGGGTAGGTTTAGGGGCGGGGTCATCAGACCAATCAGGGATGAGTTCCCTAATGAATATTGATGAGTCTTCCCCTACCATCCTGTGAAAAAAAAAAAAAAAATCGCTCATATTTTGTTGTAACTTGTAATACATTTCAATCATTTGCTCTAAAAGCACACTATTTTTACGACTAAAATAACAGTCAAGGGTAAAAAAAAAATATTTCCCAAAAATTGAAACGGAAAAAACGGAATTTGGGAAAAAATAAAACGGATTTCATAGGGCCCTAAATATGGGCCAAGCAGAGAAGTGACCAAACACCATAGACTGTAAAAAATATGGACAAAGCGTCTGTGACGTCACCCATAGACTCTGAAGAACGGGTTTGAGGCTGTTTATGGGGGTATGGGCGGCGCCATACTTAGAAAATTTTGAGAAATACAAAATACAAAAGTTTCAGAACGGATACAGAGGTGGTATGATGTGTTGTGTCAGATCATGGCCGAGACGTCAAATAAACTCGGCGCAGCCCGTTATCAGCTTTCAGTCAAAGTTAACTGCCCTTATTTGTCATATATTTTATATCTAAATATGATCTAAACTAACGAGTTAGAAAAAAATTCACCCCCTCACAGTTGTCAGGCACGCGGAACATATTGAAGATTACAATAAAAGTCCATGGGACCAAACTGTAAACATATGAATTTATGCTGTGAAAACGGAGATTTTAACATGACGTCTATGGATATTTTGGGACCGGCCTCTAGTGGATTTGAGATGTATTGCAGTTTATCGCACTTCCGGGTAGGCTTCATCTTTCAGATTAGAATGTTGCCGCTTGCCAAACACCTCCACGTTTTCCCTCTTTAAACACAGTTACACAAGTAGTTTAACTCGACCTAGGACGGTGACACAAAATAAAACGTTGCGCTTTTCTAAGCGTGTAAAGTGGATAACTATATTGTATGGTGGAATATCACAGCAAGTGCTTCAGAGCACTTTGCCTCGGCGCATATATATCTATGGACTCGGCGCAGTAATATCATCACTCTGGAGAGTGAAAGGGGGTAAGAGAACTTTTCACGAGTGATGATATTACTGCGCCGAGTCGAAGTGCTCCCAAGCACTTGCTGTGATATTTCGCCACACAATATAGTTATCCACTTTACATGCTTAGAAAAGCGCAATGTTTTATTTTGTCACCGTGCTAAGTCGAGTTACACTACTCAAGTTACTGTATTTAAATAGAGAAAACGTGGAGGTGTTTGGTCGCTTCTCTGCTTGGCCTATATTGAACGAACTGGGCTAGTTGAGTGCCATCAAAGTGTCTCACGCGCCAGAGCGATTAAGTGCACGCACTGAGACGAGAGAGGTATGTATCAACCCGTCTTAGTTAAAGGGTTAGTTCACCCAAAAATGAAAATTAAGTCATTAATTACTCACCCCATTCTGTACCAACCCCGTAAGACCTTCGTTCATCTTCGGAACACACACTTCTGAGAGCTGGATCACTCCTCCATAGACTGCCTAAGGGACTGGCTCTTGATGGCCAATAAAGTTATTAAAGAAAATGTTTAAATATTCCATGTGCCTACAGTGGCACATGGAATAAAAAAGTAGTCTCGTCGCTTGATAAACCTATAATTGAGCCACTGTAGGCACATGGAATATTTAAACATTTTCTTTAATGACTTTATGGGCCGTCAAGAGCCAGTCCCTTAGGCAGTCTATGGAGGAGTGATCCAGCTCTCAGATTTAATAAAAAATATCTTTATTTGTGTTCCGAAGATGAACGAAGGTCTTACGGAGTTGGAACAGCATGGGTAATTAATGACTTCATTTTCATTTTTGGGTGAACTAACCCTTTAAGTAAAAAAAAAAAAAACACTAACAGAAAGCTGATAAATGACCCCGAAGACATAATATATGTTTATGGTGTGTTCATTGTTTTGGAGCTCTACAGCTTTTAGCCATGCTCTTTTCATGCTTTTTCCACAAAAGCATACATCATTCATTTTAGTGAAAGAAAGCAATTTGGGTTTGGAACAACTCAAGTGTGAGAAACTCATGACAGAATTCTTATTTTTGAACTAACTAACCCATTAACATTTCTTTAATTTAGGAATTGTTACACCGAATGCCATGGCATCATTCACAAGTGAGTGCCATTTAATGCTGTTTATTTCCTGAAAAAAATGTTTTATTCAATATTTCTCCGCTTTGTGCTCTTCATTGTTTTTTTTTTAATGGTTTCTTTCTTTCTTTTTTCAACATTCAGCAAAAGTATTTGGAGTTTCAAGCATGATTTTCATCTGCCTGGGAGTAGCAGCAGTAGCTATATTCCTTATCCGACGGAGGTGGAGGTATGTTGCATAAAATCTATTTTATTTTGTAGGGTTTTTTTGCATCTTCTTATTGAATTGTTTTCATCCCCCAACCCACAGGTTAAGACATCGAGAAAGACATAGTCCAGAAGCGTCCTACATACCCGTACAGTTGCTGCATCTGAACACTGATCAGCTGAACCAAACATAGCAGTCAACAAGCCCACAACAGACTCTGTCAAAGACACAAATCAACCAAACACGCTCCGCCCATTGTGCAGACAACACAAACAGGCTCCGCCTATGGTGCAGACAACACATAAAGACGTTGCCCTTAGCAGTCCATGACATACCATCTCAACTGCACATATTTGATCAACCTCCATCCATTGTACTGTACCTCACTCTACTCCTTTAAGTTTATCAGAAAAAGAATAAAGTTTTTATATTGTTTTTACATCATGGTATGTGTATGATCAATGACAAAACACATCACCCATCAAAGAAAAACCTATTTGATATGCATTTAGATTTTTTGAGTCAAAGTAGTTGAGTAGTTGCTCATTGTCAATATGTCTCTAAAACATTTTAGAAAAAAAAAAAACATTTTAGGAAAGTTTGATGTAGAGTGTGTAAAATCTGTGTATTTTTATCTTTCCTATGTTTTCAGGCAGATGCTTTAATCACTTTTTAACAGAGATCCGTACTGGGACGAAACTTTTAGTGGTTTATCTAATGGTTTTGCTCTTGTAATCAAGAGCTGCGTCCGAAAACTGATAAATGCTGCCTTCGGAGGACACATCGGAAAGGTCAGAAGGCTTCAAGGCACATCCTAATACAATATTATTTGCAGTGTTGGGGAGTGGTTAACCATTAGTAGCGTAGCTACTAACTTAACTACATTTTCAGTAGCTTGGCAGTAGCTCAGTTGCTTTTTAAACAGTGTAGCTTTTCCAGAAGCTAACTACTTTTTGCAGCAAGTAGCGGTGTAGCGCGAGCAAAAGCTACATTGCTACATTGTCGAGCCTGCGCGGATCAGCGCATGCAAGGATATTCTTCTTCTTGTTAGATTACAAACTCATTTTTTCCCATTACTGCCACCTGTTGTTTAATCACGCATCTTGCGGCTAAAGCTTCACTGACGTACAGAAGTGTGTTGACACACCCATATTATGATTATATAGCAAGACGTGACGGCAGATTTGGAGGATGGAGAAACAACTAACGTTAATTATCCATGGCCTTATTTGTCCAAGTTCAATCAGTATTTTTGAGAAAATGTTCTACATGCAATTTACGTTGGATGTATATTTCGTCCTTGCAATGTTGTAGGCTATTTGTTGCACTTTTGACAAAAAAGTCAGAGATATTTTAGTGTTGTGTGTAATAAAACTCTTGTTTTAAACACTAAATATTTTACTTAAAACATTCCTCAGACACTTATTCAGTTATTTATAATATACGTTGTTCAAAAAGCAAAAGTAGTTTCAATGTAGCTAGCTACTTTTTGATTGTAACTTGTAGTGTAGCTAACTACGTTTCTAAACGGGTAGCTTGACTGTAGTTAAACTACTTTAACTTACGAGTAGCTTGTAGCTTGTCAAACTACAGTTTCAGAGTAGCTTCCCCAACACTGATTATTTGCCATATTCACTTCCTGTCTTCTGAGATATCTTCAATTGATCGATTTTTGAAGCAGCATAGATGTGTCCTTCGCTGCTTTTGATATCCCACAATCCAGTTTCATTCTGTGGCAGTATGCCATCAAGAGTTGACTACAATGCCAATTGACGTTTTGCAAATGTATAAAGCAAATGTAAATGAGGTATACAGGTTTTGGAATCATGAGACCAGAGAACAGTGCAGGACTTCTCGCACTGAGACAAGACAATCAGGAATATCCCATTGGGAACCCCTACCGTTTGTAGAGATTTCCTGGTCTTATCATTTATAAACTTTCTCAATAGAAAATGCTATTGTATTGTAAAACTAAATTAAACATTAGGATAAATTTGTGATACCACAACGGCCATAGTCCAATCACACATAGCAACCGTAACTAAGGCTACGTTCACACTGCAGGGCTTAATGCTCAATTCCGATTTTTTGAAAAAATTTGATTTTTTTGCAAGGCCGTTCACATTTCCAATTAAATGCGACATTTTGTGATCTCCTGTGTGAACGTGAAATGACCCAGAAATGACCTGCATGCACAGAAGAGTACTCAACGGTCAACAACGTCACTTGTTGTTTGCGGAAGTAGCTAAATGGATGTCTTACAGTGGAGCTCGTTTAGCAATATTAAAGTTATTTTCACAACAGAGCCAACACACTTACAATCTTCTCATTTTAAGAAGAAAATTAAACAGAGAGGGTCCAGAGTCGCAGCCAGTAGTGGTGGGATACTGATGTGGCTTCACTGATACAGAATTCATCAGTAACTTCCGAATGACCAGATCCACCTTCGATTATGTTTGTGAGCGCCTTCGATCGTCACGGGAAGAGACACGTCTGTGGCGGCCCATAACAGTGCAGAAATGCGTTGGAGTTGGAGTGTATTGGCGAGCTACAGGTTCGTGCAATGACGTGCGTGTCGGATATATGTGACCTAGTCGTTCAGATTGAAGTCGCATTTCAAAAGATCGGATACATATTCGGATTTTGACCACATACCCAAGTGGCCTGGGTCGCATTTGAATGGATCGAATCTGTGTCGTTCAGACTGTCATGAAAAGATCAGATACAGGTCGCATAGGGGCAAAAAAAATCTGAATTAGGTCGTTTCAGCCTGCAGTGTGAACATAGCCTATGTGAGCAGGTCTGCCAAACATTAAGTGCGTTCAACATCGGCTACGGCTGCGATGTAACCGATCGGTGAGAGTTGGCGCGTGCATAAGAGGTGTGATCATTCGTTGTCATGCGGTGAATCCCGCGAATCATGGAACAGTTGTGTCGTCATCAGAGCTTGTGCAGTTTCACTGGCTACTTTCGAAACGCTCTCACGGTAATTCATGTGGAGCACAATCATGTGGAGTCAGTGCTGCATCAAGTCGGACACAATTTCTAACCGGCATGCACTACTTCAAGTCAGTCGCAGATCAGTCTGCGCAGAGCTGCATCAAGTCAAACACACCTTGACTCCAAGCAAGATGGTGAAGCGGTGCGCCCACGGCGTTTGTAACTCGGACACTAGATAACCCGAGATATCGTCTGGAGGAGTTGTGTTCTTCCGTTACCAAAGCCGAAAACACAACAATGGATAAAACGGTGTGGACGGCCCCGCTCCCAGTTAAATGTGTCGAACATGGTTAACTTGCGTTTTAATCCTGTATTTGAGGCAAAATTACTAAATATGCAGCGCGAGTTTTATATATATATCGCCACTGTACTGAAGTCTGGGGATTTGGTGGTGCAGTGAGAGAACGAGTAGTTATATTGAAAGTTGCCATCTGAAAATTGCAGGTGGTCATAAGTTTGTGTTTAATATGCATTTATCAACGTTTTCCTCATTTCTTGCAAGAAATGACTATTGTAGTCACTAAATATTTACTTTCCACCAAAGGTCATTCCATTTTGATGTACATCATTAAATCGTTACACTGCCTCAGAAGTCTGTCTGAAATCATATTCGTGAGGTGCCTTCGTGCAACATAAGCTTTCGGACGCAGGCCAAGGTTTAGCTTGTTAGCATTAGCCCCTGCTGGTTGATGACGGTGACTACGCACGTACACCATCTGGCTGCAAAAAGCATCGTTCTCCATTGGCCACATCAAAGGTATGTATTCTGACAATATACATATTTTTGCAAGCAATATATTTAACACAAATATTGTTGTTATGACTACACCAGGCTGACACTAATCTTTAGTCAACACCACTCAGCCAGTGCTCCCTCTCACCTGATTATTGATCGCCTGTCCCTCATCAGCACCTCACCACAGACCCATATAAGAGCACACACCTTCAGTCACTCTTTTTCTGGCTTCACAAATGGATACAGACTCTTTACTTGCTCTACATTCCATAGTAGTTCTGCTCATAAGTCTTCAAACTAATGTTTTTAAAGCATGAATTGGACTAACATTTTCTATTGCATATGTAACATCACTGCAACAATAATTGACCCTTCGCAAAGACCCACCCTCCTTAGTTGCTGTCACTATGTCCGACAAGCTACGCCACTCTCACATGCACACCATGTTCTCACGCAGTGAAAAATACATCACGGAGCATTTCTGCCTTTCAGTTTTAGTAATTGCACTAAAATGAACTGTTTTTCCACCTCAATAAGCTCCAACTCCAACATGATCCCATCTCTTTCAGTCGCTATTGTTTGTAGTAACCTAGCCGCGAGGAATTTAAACACAGTGGAACATTAAAACCCTCCGCCGCCAACTAGCGTTTTGGAGCAGTACTGCAGAGCAACCAAGACCTGAACGCAGAAGTATAAATGCTCACAACGGCGTACCACATGCGTAGCCAACGTCGTACACTACGGCATACCCTCGACGCAGAAGTATAAATTGGCCTTTACGGTGCGGATCCACTTGTCCGTGCGGCACTTCTGTCGCGCCGCACTCCGCTTTATTCTTATGGGTGACGTCACGTGAATTGATGTGAATTGGAATGGTGTAGAAGATGTTTGAACATATGGAAAAAAAATATGCAGCAACCGATGGCATGGTGTCCTGTTGTAAAGCCGAATGGAAAAGTCAGGTTATGTGTTGATTTAACCAAATCTAAATGAGGCAGTATGCAGAGAAGGGAATATCTAAACCATCTGTAGAGCAGTCACTGGCCCAGTCAAATGGAGCAAAACAATTCACAAAGCTAGACACAGTCTGTTTTTTGTCAGATACCACTGGCACAAGAGTACTGGGAACTTACAACATTTATCTGGTCCAGAACTGCTGGGTCCATCAAAGTGAGCTGCACATTGCAAATGGCCTATTGATGAAGGGCAAGAGAGTGGGAATCCCAGAGAAAATCCAGACCGAAATGTAAGCCCGGTTGCACGAGGGATATTTAGGAATATATGGGAAAGTGTAGGGCTCGAAACACAGCAGTCAGTGTGGTGGCTGGGCCTAAGAAGCTAGATAGCCAAAATGGTTGCGCAATTTGAGGTATGGTTGAGACATCAACACCAACACACTGAACCTATTGTACCATCCCCATTACCCAGACAGCCAAGGCAATAAAATGACTGCAGCTAAAGGGGTAATACAAAGCACTAAAGGCCATTTTCTCTAGGCATGGAGTGCCAGAAACACTAATAAATGATAATGGCCCACAATTTGCATCTGCCGAGTTTTCAGTGTTTGCTGCAGATTTTATTCACATAACCAGTAGTTCATACTTTACCAAAGCAACTGATGTTTAAAAATCAGGATCCTTATCATGCACTGTTGGCCTACAGTTACACATTTTGACCGCATTATGTTCATATTACTTTGCATAGTTAACTGATGGAAATAGCAAACAGTATATCTATCACATGGGTATAAAACAACAAAACGTCAGACAATTTAGACAGAACGTCAGACATTTTTCCAAATGCAGATTTAAAAATTAAGGAGGGCAAGAAAATTTCAACAATTGAGCGACAGTGATTGGATAGTTCCTTTGAAAAATTATATAAATGGAAGCGGACATCAGCCGGCAACAGCAAAAGACACAATCAGCGAAGAACTGCTATCGAGGGTGAAAAACAAAGAAAAGAACCCAACTTGGCCAATTAATGATTAACGACTGGCTTAAGACCAAAAATACGTCTATGGACAAGGTAGAGAGAGAAGGGGACAGGTCCTTTAAATACCCAGCTGCAAGATTTCTATGCCACCATTTGAAACCCATTCACTGTCAAGTTGTATTTCCGAGCTGGATTGAACTTCTATATCCCAAATATAGCATCACTGGGTAATCAGAATTCAAATAATCCAATGACACATTTAGGGCGGCCCTAAAAAAGGTTTTGCAAGTCTGGGAAAGACGTCAGTAAGTATTAATTAGTAACTCACCATATCCGTCACCAGACAGCAGCCGGGCTGGTTCGCAAGGTTCATT
The DNA here is from genome assembly GCA_030378365.1 of Hybognathus amarus. Taxonomy (NCBI): domain Eukaryota; kingdom Metazoa; phylum Chordata; class Actinopteri; order Cypriniformes; family Leuciscidae; genus Hybognathus; species Hybognathus amarus. The sequence continues at coordinate 1,523,865 of JAQIUQ010000268.1, read as the reverse complement.
AAGCTGAACTTGGCGAAGAGTGGGTGGGAAGGTAATCGAGAGTTATGAAAACATTAATTTGCCATTAAAAAGACCAATATGGTAATGAATATATTTGCTTGTCTTATAATGCAAACTAAAAAACCCATAAAGCCCAACCAATCCCAAGGATTCATGTTTGCCAACCCCCTTTGCCAAGTTAAAAGTTTCCCAAAGTATGTAGATCAGCAAATGTCCCACATCCTTCTATCATCATTCACTGAAAGCCCCACAGAAGGATCTTGACGCTATTCCCATGAACTGATGGGTGTGAGACTTCTTGGAAACATGCTTCCACAGATTGTTTCCTAAGAAGCACTGCAGATCAAATTGTTATAAGGATAGCAGATGAACCCAAGCACAGACAGTATGAAATCACCAAACGTTTACCACAACAGATAAACAGGGGAAAACAAAACCCACGAAGGGGCAAAACAGAGACAACACAAACGAGGGACAACCACCAAACTAGATAACACTTGACAAAAACCAGACCATCAACAAATAGCATACAAGATCAAGACGTTCTTCTGAGACAAGGTACTCACAGGTAGACCCTCACAAAGAGTGGCACAAAGTTTTACAATGAACCGGCACAGGACAGCAAACACAAGGGGATTATAAAGGGAGACACTAATGACAATGACAGGTTAAACTGACTAGACAATGACAAGACGAGGGTAACAAGGGGGCAGAGTTACATAACGAGACAACACAAGCACATGGCCCCAACAACAGACCATGCGCTTGAACACAGAACATGATTCTATCATGATCCTGCCTCACGACTAGAGAAAATCAAGGACAAGAGGGGCAGAATTATGGAAGAAACCCCCACCTTAAGGAGCGGCTTCCAGACGCTCCTCAAGGGGACATTAAACACGGAACATGACAGACTGTGACAGACTAACAAAGACTAAAAAACTAACAAAGGCATACAAGAGAAAACAATAACAGGGTTGGGATGGAACAATAAAAAACAACAAACATGGCAGAGGAGGTGGAGGAATCACAGAGTTCACGGGGGTGGTCCAGGGTGGATGGGAGTGCTGGGGGTCTTAGGTCCAAGGGATGAGGGCGGGGAATGAGGGAATCCGGGCAGGCTTGGAGGGGGACACAAGTGGAGGGGACTTGGGCAAAACAGTACAGGGTTTAGTAGCGACAGGGGAAACAGTCGGGGACTAGTGGCAACAGGGACAAACAGGGAAACAGTCCGGGGACAAGTGGAGACAGGGATGAACGTGGGGAAAAAGTCCGGGAATTAGTGGAGACAGGGGAGACCGGGAAGACAAACTGGGGTACTGCATAAGTGGCAGCAGCAACAGACTCAGACACAGAGGACACAGAGGATGGGGAAACGGGACTCCTGACAGGGGACATGGCAGGCGAAAGTGCAGGAATGGGCACAGCACTCTCAGTGGCAAATTGCTGGGGACAAGATGGGACAGACAGGGGCTTCAAGGATTTTGGCTAGACAAGACAAATAATCAGACAGGGTCTTGGCAGCAGAGAAAGATGGGCATCTCCTTATGAACAGAAACCGATTGCAGAATCTCTTTTGCGGCTAGATCGGCCGCAACTCTCTCAGCAGATTCTGGGACGGTGCCTGCTGGAGCGGGCTCTGGGACAGACAGAGGATTGGAGACTCCCTTCCTTCTCTGCCATTGTTGGACTAGTGACTGGTTGGGGAAGCTCAACAGGAGCTGTGACTGGGGCACGGAGGACAGTCTCAGACAGGGCTATTTCTGTCACAGAGGATTCTGATGCAGACTCCCATTAAGTCCGTCTCCCTCGCTTGTCGAGGAGACTTTTGGGTATGGCTGATGCCTCGGGATTGGAAGTGGAGCCAGCTTGATTTCCCTGGGTAACCACAGCCAGGACACGACCCTCCGGGATCACTGACAGCTTGGGTGATGGTGACGACAAGGTGGAACCCCGCGACTCCCTCTGTGAAAGACAATCCACCATCTCACCAAACAGGCAACAGATCAGGTTCTCCCGTTCAGCCAGGGGTGGAGGAGCGTTGAGACCCGCAATGAAGTAGCGGTTGAGGAGGATATCAGGTAAGAAAAGCCTCCTCTCATTTGCAACCTGGGCGTACTCCCTCAGGGACTGCTCTCCCTGGGAAGGAATTGGCAGCTTGCCATTACTTGCATCAGAAATAGTCCTCAGCCACCATTGTGCAAGGTCATCAGGGTTATGCTCAACAAAAGAAGACATACTGTCTCTGCTGGGTTCCTTGGTGGCCAGTTCATTCTGTTATGAGGACAGCAGATGATCCCAAGCGCAGACAGTATGAAATCACCACAACAGATAAACCGGGGAAAACTAACCCACGATTGGGCAAAACAGAGACAACACAAACGAGGGACAACCACCAAACTAGATAACACTTGACAAAAACCAGACCATCAACGAACAGCAAATACAAGATCAAGACGTTCTTCTGAGACAAGGTACTCACATGTAGACCCTCACAAAGACTGACACAAAGTTTTACAATGAACTGGCACAGGACAGCAAACACAAGGGGATTATAAAGGGAGACACTAATGACAAGGACAGGTTAAACTAACAAGACAATGACAAGATGAGGGTAACAAGGGGGCGGAGTTACATAACAAGACAACACAAGCACATAGCCCTAACAACAGACCATGCGCTTGTACACAGAACATGGTTCTGTCATGATCCTGCCTCACGAATAGAGAAGGACTTGAGAGCAGGCAAGTCATGTTTGTCACAAGACACGTGTGATATAAGCCTGAGAAACTACTGTGCTGTGCACCTTCGACAAAAGAAAGAAAGTAATGGAGCCCGGCAAAAGACATCTCATAGTCTTTTGTCTAATAAGCCACTTTCCGACCAAGTAGTTACAGGAACTTAGTTATAGGAACTGTCCACTTCTAAACAGTTCTAAGAACTACTCTCCCCCAAACTCGGTTTTGCTGCTTGCGTTCGCACTGGCCAAGTGGCCATAGGAACTGGTAGGAGGGGTAACGCAAGACACGGCGACAGTCTTTATAGCATCATCACTAGACGTAGCGGGGCCACATACAACAACAACAAACTGCCTTGCCGGGACCTTAATAACGGAGAACGAACGGCGGCACTTGAGTTCTGTACAGAGAAACACAGAAGACGAAGGCTCCAGCATAATATGATATTAAGTAATATGATGGAAGAAGCTAAAAGAGCAGAATGCAGGAGGCAAACAAAATGACGGGTACGTTTAGCTATTAGCAATTAGCTGGTTGAATGCGTTATGTTTGTCTTAATCCTCGTTGTAATGTTTTGCAAAAACACACAGCGTATGGCAGACAGCGCGCTACAAGTTCCGTGTTGATAGTGGGCATGACTTATAAGTTGAACCAATCAACGTAGACCTAGGGAAAGGGAACTAAAAAAGTACTCGCTCTAGACTAGGTACTGAAAGAGTTATAGGAACTACGGTCTGAGGAACTAAAAAATCCCCAATTTAGTCCGGTCGGAACACGAGAAAAAAAAGGGTTATAGGAACGTTAGGTTCTAGGAACTGCAAAAGTCCCTCCGCTCGGAAAGCGGCTGTAGTCTAATAGACGTCCAAACACAGCCCTGATGCCTAGGCTAAAAGAAGGCACAATTTGGGCTGTCAGAGAAAATTTAATAGACGTCTAACCATTTTTTTAGACTAATGTGAATTAATTTATTGTGTTAACAAACTGAATGGACAGGATAGTTGATCATTTATATATGGAGTGTTGGTTAGTGGTCTGGTTTTGTGTAAAATGATCTGTGAAATACTACACTGCGAGAAGTGAGATTTGTCCGGCTTGCCTGCACTTTTTTCACTTCTCTCACTGCAGTCGCCTACTCTCGACTACATTTCAGGCAAGGCAAGGCGCATCTCAAACAAGCCTAATGCCTGAGGTAAATGTTTTGGTAGATCGACGTAATGTAAAAGCCGAATGTTCATTGGTCTAACATTACACACACGGGAGTGATGACGATGGGCCCTGCACTTTCTCTGGGTATGTTTATTTTATAGCAAACTTTCCACGGACCCCAAGGCAGTAGGTTCACTTTGAGAACCACTGCTCCACAGCATTCCACAAACAGTGTCTGCCTTGCAACAAGCAGACATTTGGGCATACAAACAAAGCCCAGATTTCTCTAAGTATTTCTCCTATATCTGAACATTTAAGAAGTGGAATGCCTCTATGTAATGTGCAAGGTGCACATGCTACTTTGACTACCATTCTCTCCCAACATTCCACAATTACCAAGTATTTACATGAAGTAGACATTCTAACAATGACAAAAAATATATTTCTGGGGTCTCTTTACTTACTTCAGTGTTGAGATATCCAGTCCAATGAAACAAGGAGACATACTCGATATCTCCCATCTTATTTGCCAGAGTTGTTGTTTGCACTAGCACCATGCCCTCATTCTCCACGATTAAAATTGTGTACCCTATGAAAGAGAGCTTTAATGGAACAGTATGTCACAGAGAATGGTGTTCCTATCCTGAACGTCAAACACATCAACGCAGCCAGATCTAATCAAGGAGTTGAGTTCCAAGTTGGGTGCCACCAGAATTAGGACTCCTTATCATCCTGAGGGAAATGGTTTAACCCTCTTGGGTTATTCGGGTCAATAATGACCCAGAAGCGTTTAAAAAAAAAAGTTAAAAATAGTAGCTTCATCGGAATGGTCCGAAACTTGGTGACTTTAATGGTACTTGGTATATGAACATCCCAATAAATTGGGGACAGGATTTGAAAAGTCTAAGTGGTCGTAAAAAAAAATAGTCACACTCAGGACCTTCGGGTCAAAAATGACCCGCATAGGAAATGAATGGGAAATTGGCAAAAATGTGAAAATACTGAGGTTTTTTTGTGCGTACAATCTACAAATCAGCAACGATCTTGAAAAAAAGCACACAACAGTGAAGGGGTGAATCTATAAAACATCAAGAGTGCAAAACAGACACATCCACACACACGCAAACACACCTTTATACACAAACACACCAAAAAATTCAGAGTGTGTTTTGTATTTTTAAAAAGCTCAGTTTGCCCACGAGATGGCATCCATCTAATTTCAAAAATTGCTTTTATGAGGCCTAGGCTTGACTCCAAAATGAAATACAGCTTTAAAAAATTAAAAAAAAAAATAAATAAATAAAAATTTGTATTATATTCAACGGGGGAAATTTGGTCATAATTATTGCATTAATACTAATTATAAATTGTTTTATTTTTGAAATTTTCTCAAAACACCAAAAAAGAAAAAGAAAAATATTATAAAAATAAAACAAGTTAAAAAACTATATATTATTTTCTTTTTTTAAATATGAATCCCGCCCTTCGGGTCAATTTAGACCCGAAGGTCCTGAGAGTGACTGCTAAACGAAGAACCTCCAGAGGGGGTGCAATTTATCCACACTGTGACGTAACAATGTAACACTCATGTTATCTTAGATCAAAGCAAAAAGACTAAATATTACCACATACAATGTGGGAGACTTGGTTTGGTTGAATGATCCTGCTCATTCCCGATGTAGATTGGCCCCACGCTGGAAATAACCCTACATTGTAACACAAACTGTTCAGCCTAATGATGGATCTAAAAAGGTCAGAGTCTAACTAAAAATGTACTGTCATGAACCAATATCTTATGTTTTGTTTCGCATCACCTCATTAATCCTGCTGAGCAAATTAAAAGTCACCATAATGGAAGTTATGGCCTGCCTTGACTTCTGTATTGTGACATATTTCCGAGTGAAAAACACAAAAACCACCACAGAATTTTGCTGCGTTTGCAATGACAAAAAAATATTTCTGGGGTTTTACTGACTTCAATGTTGAGATATCCAGTCCAATGAAACAAGGAGATGCGCTTCCAGGAAAGTTTGCAGGTTGTAATAATTACTGTAAAAAAATATTTTCATGATTTGTAATCACAACATTTTTTCTTTTGTCAAATCATCATCATCATCATCTCAATTGATCCATTTCAATGAACTTAAATTTTGAAGGCAACCAGGTTACTTTTTTTTAAGTTAAAACAATATTTTTTTACAGTGTAAAAAAGGTCAGTGCTTTTATAAACTGACAGCATCCAGATATGGAAGAAAAATAAGATATGTTTTACATAACATTAGATTTACTTTGTACACTAGAACTAGATGACCTAAAAGCCAACAAAAAAGTATCGTTTTAAGTGTAAAAGTGTAAACAAAGAGCAAAACATATTCTGTGTTCCAGTTGTTCGTGTCATAAAAGTCATGCCTCCCTTACACGATAACCAGTTTCTAGTTTTAATCTTTAAATAAAAAGTGAGAAAAGCAACATTGTTTAAATTTTAAATGTACACCTGTCATTTGAATTTGAAATTAGTTTTGATCATAGCTAAACTGAAGGCATTATGAACGAGCGCTAGGGAAGTTCAGTTTTTTGCTGCTGCTGCTGCTATCTAGTGGTCAGTTGAAGAAGTACATCGACAGTTTTGTGTTTATATTCAAGTGGTGTCATGAGTCATATTAATTATTAATGCTAATATATTATTAAATAAACTTTCATAGACAACACAGTGTCTAATTTTGATCCGCTACTGAACTTAGCTTTCCAAACAAATAAAGCTACAACTGGGTGTCACAGAAATGATGCTCCACAAAATTCTATTGTATTTATATTCATACAATACAATTTATAAATGTTTTTTAAAAATATGCAACACAAATTTTGTATTTTGTAATTGCGTTCAACGTTTGTAAACTAATGCAATACAATATACATAGGCCTACCTCTAATGGATTCTATAAATTAAACCATCATTAAACCATTGTATGTAGCCTATTCTTTGATGCTTTTAGTATAGGCCTATTTTGTTTTTGACAGATGTTATTCATGTCATACAACTATAGGGAATGCGGAGGTACGTCACGCCGTGTTGCATTATGGGACGTGGGCGCCATCTTTACAGGCACAATCTTTGTTTACCTTCGGGATAATAGTGGGTGTTTGGCTAAAACGAGGCAAATTTGAAGAAGAACGGAAGAAATGGAGATGTTTAAAGAAAGAGAGAAGGGACCCTACCAGGATAAACTAAATGCCACTGCCAAAAAAAACGTAATTTGGACAAACTATCCGCGATAAACAACGTTGATACATCTGATTTAGTTTTGGTGTTCGAAGCCTATGCTAAGTTGATTAACGTTACTATTGTACATAAAGTTCAAGCTATTTTACCTGAAAAGTAGCTCTCATAGTTAATGTTAACTTGCTATTTTCAGTCTATATGTTGAGTTTTCATAGGTTGTGCAAGAAAAACAATGTACATTACTTTATAATGCCACAAGATGTGGTAACTTGTTAAATACAACTGTGCCTTATTGTCATCATTTAATGTTGATGACACGTGTAAAAATGAGGGTATTTGGTAGTTTATTTTAAAATAGTTTGATGTATCTTTGCCCATTTATGTGTACTTAAAGGGTCTTTGCGGATGCAATCAGTACAGAAACAGAGAAGTCACTTAATGTATTTATTAAGCAGTTATATAAAAATATGATTCACAAACGTTTTAAAGAAAGGCATGTAAAGAGATGTACAGAATATCAAAGCATATTATTAATTGAAAACAAAATAAATATAATTTGATTCATGCAATGTGTCCTAGCTTTATCATCTGCTAACATGAACTTGAACCACAAAGTCAACTATCCTCCTAACTGTTAGTCATCGATGAATATACAATACACAACCTCTTGCTTTTTACAACTTTTAACAAACATAGTATGCTGTGGAGGACATTAAGTAAAGTTTTTCCTCATTATTGCGTTTTTCCTCATTACTTCCTCATCCCCTACGCGATCCGGCTTCTTCTCGTCAGCTCCTCGACCTGCTTCCCTTATTGTTTTTTCCAAGAAAGAAAGGTGAAAAAACGTATTCCGTTGTTCGGTTTCCTCACTGAACGATCGTGTGACATGCTATGGCAGTTCAACTGAACAACCATATCGACGTTTATTACAATCTCGACAGAAAATCCAAACACAGCCTCCAAAACATGCATTTAAATACAGCGGTATTGGGCGCGATCCTGTAAATATGGCGGCGGACCTATAATGCAACATGGCGTGACGTCAACTCCGCATTCTCTATAGTAGAAACAAAGTCCACTTCACCTCAAACACATTTATGAGACCATAAAACAGTTTCAGAAGTGGGCTTTAAATAGTTTGCCCAAAAAGGATTTTTTTTAAAATATAATTTACTCACCCTCAAGTTGTCCTAAATCTGAATGAGTTTCTTTCTTCTGCTGAACACAAAACTAAGAAATTTTAAAGAATCTTAACCAGACAACGACTTCCAAAAACATAAGTCTGTATTGTGTGAGGGGTTTGTGTAATGGCTACTGTCAACCAAAATACTTCAAAAACATCTTCTTTTGTGTTCAGCATAATAAAGAGTCTTATACAGGTTTGCAACAACTTGGGTGAGTAAATGATGACAAAATGTTTCATTTTTGGGTAAACTATCCCTTTAAATTTAGACGCTAAAGCGGTTAAAAGCGCCTGCATTTACGATGTCTGCCCTGCAGGTGGCGCCAGATCTCGAAAAATAACTTCTTGAAGAAGATAAATTAATTGCATTGCTGTACAATCGGGATTTATTATGATTATTTTAGTTTAAATGGACTTTAAAACACTTTACGGGTTATCTTAAGTAAAACCATTATGAAATAATTTGTTAATTCGTCAAAACAACGATAGCCTTGCTTAGTTGCCTGAGCATACAGTTATATTTACTAGAAAATGAAACTGAAAGAGCACAAAGGGCGTTTCAATAAGAAATATGGCTTCGAACTATCGAGATGATTCGGGTGAGTTTAATATATATATATATAACTTAGCCTATTCCGAAAACAAATAAACAGAAGAGCATTAAACACACAATGTAAGCTATCAGTAGCCTACTTAGAAGACTTTTCAGATATGTTCATCTAAAGTATTGCAGTGACCTAACGTTATCTTGTCTGCGGTTTCGAGCGACACATTGGTTAAGGCGTCATTCTCATTTCACTAAAACTAGACTAATTATGACAAGTTTTATTCCCTGAACATTTCTCAGGGTGTTTATTTTGGAAAGGTCTCTTACCTAAAAGAAATAACGAGGCTGTCACAATAGGAAGCAGTGCCCACAAACTCTTTTAAAGTTGATAAATCAAAGTTGAACCACCTGTAGGTCATATTTGTTTATGGTGTTGTTGTGTCAGGTGTTTCTTAACTTTAAAGCTACACTGTGTAACTCTTTTAGTTTATTCTTAGCTAAAAACAATAGTTCTTTCCAAAATATATGTGCTCATTAATGTATATTTACTTTGTTCAAGTAATAAAGTATTCTCGTGAGTGTATAATATGCCATTGAAAATACATACGGGTAAGGGGTTCTAATGTTCGATTCGCCATGTTGCCCTTTCATCTTGAAAGTACATTAGCCAAAGAGGGACATACCCGTTAATTAAGTTTCGCCTTTGCGTTTACGTTTGAGTTAACACTCATGGACGAGGTTGAACTGGAAGCCATGTTAATCTTGGACTACATTGGCCACCGTAGGAGTTAAAACGAAAATAGAATTGAGAGGAACAGAAACTAATATTCACTGGATGGTCATATACCTTTTCACCACTAGATGGGGGTAAAAATCACACAGTGTAGCTTTAAATTTGCGGTTTGTGCACACACGTTATGACTAACCAATGCATTCAGCGTCATAGAACGCTATATGACAAAACGGCGCTATACTACGCACATGGCGCCCGTTATCATTAATATAACATGCGCTGTGATGGGTAGGTTTAGGTGTAGGGTAGTCTCATATTACGCTAAAGGATTTATGACGCCTTTGGTTCACGTGTTATATAAACGCTAAAGGGTGCCATGTGCGTAGTATAGCGCCATTTTGTCATGTAGTGTTCTATGTGACGCTAAAGGATGAGAACGGGCTGGAGTAACTTACGTGCTATGCCGGGTTGTTTCAACCCATATTTTGGTCAAATATGGATTTACCCAACCGGTGAGGTTTAAAAATTCGATTTACAAATGTAAACCAACGATTAGGTTTGTCAATATTTGACCCAAATATTGAAACAAAGTGAAATAACCCAGGCTAATATTTAAAATGTAACCATCCAGTAGTTTTCAGAAATAAGGTTGTCTCGTGTGTCGTTTGGTACCCTTCTAAATCGTATCTAGTCTTCACCTTTGTACCTAAAACTTTTGCTGATAATTTACTCACCCCCATGTCATCCAAGATGTCCATGTCTTTCTTTCTTCTGTCGAATTTTTTTATTTTATTATTATTTTTTTTTTATGGACACGTTCCATGATTTTCTCCATATAATGGACTTCACTGGGAACCAAATGGTTTAAGGTCCAAATGAGAGTTTCAGTGCAGCTTCAAAGGGCTTTAAACGATTCCAGACGATGAATAAGGGTCTTATCAGGACCCTTCGAGTCATGACTCGAAAAAAGATTTGTTCATTTTGATAAACGAGTTTGAACAGGAAAGTCACGAACGCTCATCACAGAACAGAGCAAGGCAAGCATTTGTGCTTATAAAACTTAAACTTTTTATTTATTTTTAAATGAGCGATCGTTTCGCTTGATAAGACCCTTATTCATCGTCTGGTGTCGTTTAAAGCCCTTTGAAGCTGCACTGAAACTCTCGTTTGAACATTGAACTGTTTGGTTCCCATTGAAGTCCATTATATGAAGAAAATCCTGGAAAGTTTTCATCAAAAACCTTAATTTCTTGCAACTGAAAAAAGTTAAGACGTGGACATCTTGGATGACATGAGATGAGTAAATTATCAGCAAAAGTTTTTGTTTTAAAGTGAACTACTCCTTTAAGCAGCACAACTGTTTTCAACATTGATAATAAATAATGTTTCTGTAGCAACATTTCATATAATTTCTAAAGAGATCATGTGGCAAAAGTCTGCTGAAAATTCAGCTTTGACACATCAGGAATAAATTACATTTTAAAATGTTATGTTATAGAAAAAAACTTTTAATAAATGTAATAAAAATATTTGGCAATAATAATGTTTTTAGTGTACTCAAGGAAATCAAATATGCAGCATTGATGAGCATAAAGAACAATTAAAAGTAGCACTAACTTTAATAAAAAACAACCGTTAGCAGATAAAAGTGAAATAAAGCCCTTCCTGTGACAACTGGTAAAATCTCAGTTGCATACATTTTTATCATTATCGTCAAACAGCCTAAAAATTAATTTACAATTATTAACCCTCTGATGGTCCTCGGTCACTTCTAACAGAATAATTTTCTATTTGAATTATTAAAAATCACAGCTTCATCGGAAGGTTATGATACTTGGTGACTTTTTTGGCATTTGGTATGTGAATACAAAAAAAATTTGAGGTCATGATCCGAGCATGTGGTCGTAAAAAAAAATGATCCAAGCAAGTGGTCGTAGAAAAAAATAGTCACACTCGTGGTCTTCGGTCAGAAATGACCGAACCCGTAGGAATTGAATGGGAAATTTACAAAAAAAAACAAAAATTCTCTGAATTTTTGTTTGTACAATCTACAAATCGGCCACGATTTTTAAAAGAAGTATACCGCTGTAAAGGGGTGACACTCTACAACATCTAAGAGTGCAAAAAATTTACACCCACACACATACAAACAAACACACTTTTATACACACACACCAATAAATTCAGACTACAAAAAATCTGTTTTGAATTTTTAAAAATCACAGCTTCATCTGAATTTTACGAAACTTGGGGACATTTCTGGCATTAGTGAACACAAAAAAAAAATGTGTTCATGATCGCAAGCATGCTAAGTGGTCATAAAAAAATTATGTCACGATTTAGGTCTTTGGTTAAAAATGACCACCATAGGAAATGAATGGGAAATTGACAAAAACACACATTTTTTTAATAAGAAATAGTTTTTGAGATTGTTTCAATTATATATTCAAAATCCACCAAAAAAATATATTATTTTTTTAAATATAATCATTTTTTTAATAATATATATATATATATATATATATATATATATATATATATATATATATATATATATATATATATATATATATATATATATATATATATATATATATATATATATATATATATATATATATATATATATATATATATATATGAAGAGTTCAGATGCAAAAGCCTCTAAATGCCATTTGAAATTTTCTTCTAAAATGATCATTTTTATCAAGCATGTATATTTAAGTTCAGTAATTTCACTTAAATGACAATTAATAGGTAAGCCTTTATTGCTATTTAAGTGAACTTTACTTAACTTTAATATGAGGCTTGATAAAAATGATCATTTTAGAAGAAGATTTCAAATGGCACTTAGAGGCTTTTGCATCTAGGAACTCTTCATATATTTCTATTGAAAAATAGACAATAAATATTGCATAAATATTTAATAAATTCAATCAAATTGTCTCAAAATACTAAATTAAAAAGAATAAATATTATAGAACAAAAATAAAGTTGCATTGGTTTTACTGGGATGGAAGAAGTTTCATTTTTAGGCCTCCGGTTACTTCTGACTGGAACGTGACTCATAAAGGAAGACTATCAGAGGGTTAAATCAAATTGTTCTCATACCATTAAAGAGCACTCCTTTCTTCCTAGATGAAGGCAGCAGTGAGCAATCTAGTGAGAGTTGTTCAGATTTCAGTGACAGCGACACCAATTCCTTAATTGAACACTGAAACAGCCGCACAAACGTCGGACACCGAATCAGCTGCTCAAACATCTGACACCGAATCAGCTGCTCAAACATCTGGAAAGGTACATCTAAGACATTTCAAATGAAAAGCAGAAATAAAAGGCATTGTGGTGGGAGGAAAAAAGATCTGAAAGAATCATCATTATTGAGTGTGAATGCAGCTGAATAAATCTTAATCAATTCTGATGCTTTGTGTTCAAGAGGTAATGTTGTCTGCATTACAACCGTGGTAACTGCCGTTTCGGGGACAAGTGTAGGAAGGAGCACATATGCAGTTACTTTCTGAATGGTTCGTGCAGAGTTGGTGCCGGGTGTCGTCGTAACCACAACCTCCCAGTTCATTCGTCTGACGCAGCAGACGAGCTAGCAGAGCCCCGACTGAAGGTATGTGTGGGTGGGGCTGGAAAAGTATACTGACAAATTCTACTTTTTTATTCAAATATGGGTACGGTATCATCCAATACTCAATAAAAAGTTAAAGAAACTTAAATGAAAGCATTTCCCTATGTATTATTACACATATATCCAGTAATTACACCCACATTAAAACAAACACAATGGCTCTAAGGACACCAAACGTTCTTCTAATAGAGAGCCTAAGTCCCGCCCCTCCGCTTCCGGTTCATGGGACCTTATTTCGGAAAAACAATGCATGGTAGTCAATGGCGAGAGATAACTTATCTTTTTATTCCGTCTGAACTGTGTCCTGGATTACACATATGATGTTTGTCAATTTAAACGATAATTATGAAAGCCAAGAAAGTCGCAGTTCGTCATAAAACAGAAGAGTAACTTTTAGTTTTATGTGAAAATCGCTCAATGAACTACATCTCCCGGGAGGCGAAACAATGAGCAAGATCAGCTGCTGTGTGTGTGTGCAGTCTGGAACAACACACTCATGACGGGTAACGTTACGATTATAACGGAAGACTATAGAAACAATGACATAGCCTCAGTAAAGTTCGCTTCATTCATTCGAGAGAAAATGTGCGCCTTTGGGGTTTGTAGTCTTTGTAATTACGTATTTTCACAGTCTTATATCTCAACAGTTTTACATCAAACTGCGACTTTCTTGACTTTAAAATGTGTCTTTTAAATTGACAAACATCATATGTGTAATTCAGGATCAATTTAAACGAAATCAAAATATTTGTTAATCTCTCGCCATTGACTACCATTCAATATTTTTCCGATATAAGGTCCCATGGTGGTTCGACCGGAAGGGGAGGAACTTAGGCTTTCTATACTATATAATATAATGTCAAATAGAATAGAATATATTGATGTGATAGACGATTCATCTGACCAGGTGGATTCAGAACTTCTCTTGTCTTGTCCAATCAGATTTGATGGCCAGAAATATAATATAATATAATATATAGGGCTGTGCAAAAATTAATTGCGATTAATCGCATCCAAATAAAAGTCTGTGTTTACATAATATATTTGTGTGTGCTGTATATAATTATTTTGTATATATAAATACACACACATGAATGTATATATTTAAGAAAATGTGTTATTCATATACACAAATATTTATATTTATATAATAATGTAGATTATGTATATATATATATATATATATATACAGAATTTAAGCGCAAATAATTCTTAAATATATACATGCATGCATAGGTATTTATATATACAAATAATTATATACAGCACACACAAATATATTATGTAAGCACAGACTTTTATTTTGGATGCGAATTAATCGCAATTAACTTTTGCACAGCCCTAATAATATAATATGTCCTCTGAGATCAAAGACTACATTTAATTGGCTTAGTATTATTAATATATTGTTAATAATATTTATTCATTTCAAATTCACTTTTTATGATCAATTTTAGTTTAGTTTTCATATTATTTATTTATATTTATATTATAATTTATATTTATTTTTTGCAGTTAATATTTCAAATGTAATTAATTTAAGTATTTAATACTTTTAATAATTTTATTTCAGGTTTAATTAAATCAACAATAACAATAAAAAAATGAGTATTAGTTCTAGTTAACAATAATAGCACTGGATAATACATACATTTGAGATATGTTGTACAATTATGCACATGTGCATAATTGTACATATCATTTCAAATGTATGTAGTATCCAGTGCTATTATTCTGGACAAGAAATATGAGTTCTGGACAATATGAGTGATTGGACTTTACTCTTATTCTCTGCCAGTAATAGAGAGTAAAGTCCAATCACTCATATTGTCCACAGCTTGTGTTTATATTGATGTGTGTGCATGTTTAATCACCAGAAGTCATCAGTAGTCACGCACACACAGAAGCTGATGAAGAATATGCCGGGCCTGTACAGATGGCAGTTGAACTTTGGAAAAGGCTGGAAGAACATTAGCCATGATCACATTCTAGAGGCCCAGTATTCACTTCCCCACACCGAAGGAATCAAGATCTATAACACCCATGCCGGGTATGTGCAAAAAAATACTAATTTATTCGCGTGTACCTAGATTTTTTTCAAAGATTGAATGAAACAGGCACCCAAAAATGAATATTCCGTCAATATTTTTCCTATACGCTGTAACACGCTTTATTTTTTATTATTATTATTTATTTATTTGTTGCCAGATTTGGCTACATCACATAAATATGTGCTTGTAACGCGATTATTGCAGCTAAGTACTGACGTAACTGACATGTTGACTCCTTCTCATTCACAATACAGGGCCATATCGATTGATTTCACTAAAATGAAAGTTCTTAAAAAAAAGAATATTAAAGTGCGACGTATGAGCTCAAAGGATACAAGGTGGTTGTGGTATTACAGAGGTAAACGCTGCTGGTACCAGTATGGAGGGAAGGTGAGTTTAAAATAACACACTTTCACAGTCTCACTAGTTAACTAAATTGTCCTATTTTTAACTAAGGATATATTGTCATTTTCTTCATTTTTATTTTTTCTGAACTAACCTTTTTCAAAAACAAAAGTGTGTTGGAAATGACTTTACATTTTGGATTTAAAACACAGACTGCTTTATTACGTGGCGTATTGCATTCATTGAAGAATTTTTTTTGCTCTGTTTTTCTGAATTAACGAGTTAATTTTTCATGCAGAAATTTTTTTTTGCTCTGTTTTTCTGAATTAACGAGTTAATTTTTCATGAGAAAATTTTTTTTTGCTCTGTTTTTCTGAATTAATGAGTTAATTTTTCATGAGAAAAAAAGTTTTTGCTCTGTTTTTCTGAATTAACGAGTTAATTTTTCATGAGAAATTATTTTTTTGCTTTGTTTTTCTGAATTAATGAGTTAATTTTCATGAGAAAAAAAGTTTTTGCTCTGTTTTTCTGAATTAACGAGTTAATGTTTCATGAGAAAATTTTTTTGCTCTGTTTTTCTGAATTAACGACTTAATTTTTCATGAGAAATTTTTTTTGCTCTGTTTTTCTGAATGAAATTTTTTTCTTATGAAAAATTAAGTAGTTAATTCAGAAAAACAGAGCAAAAACTTTTTTTCTCATGAAAAATTAAGTCGATTAATTCAGAAAAACAGAGCAAAAACTTTTTTTCTCATGAAAAATTAACTCATTAATTCAGAAAAACAGGAGCAAAAACTTTTTTTCTTATGAAAAATTAAGTCGATTAATTCAGAAAAACAGAGCAAAAAAATGTTTCTCATGAAAAATTAACTCATTAATTCAGAAAAACAGAGCAAAAAAATGTTTCTCATGAAAAATTAACTCGTTATTCAGAAAAACAGAGCAAAAAAATTTTCTCATGAAAAATTAAGTCGTTAATTCAGAAAAACAGAGCAAAAAAAATTTTTCTCATGAAAAATTAACTCGATCTAATTCAGAAAAATGAAGGTATGTATGATTTTTTTTTTCTTCAAGTGAATGCAATACGCCACCGTACTTTATCTTGCCATGGCTAAGTGATATATCTTTAATGTATCCTATATCCTTCATTTAAAAAAAAAAGATGTGTTTTACTTCCTGTGTTTGCCTAGTTATATCTATAATGTTATATAGAAATGAAAGTGATATGCATGAATGAGTTTGATAATTATTTAATTAATCTGTTTTGATTGTATGTGTCTATAGGGCAAAACTAGTCCAATTAAGAGCTCAGAACTGGAGACGGCGTATCAAAACAACCCACATGGTTCAGTTAAGTTGACCATTGACTCTGCCCAGTATGAGATTAGCTTCAGAGGTTTGTTTCATATTCATCCACACACACCTTTTCTTTTAAAATCCTTTCAATAAACAGGAAAGGTCACATTCATGACTGTCTTTGTTTCCAGGAATGTGTCAGACTAATGTATCCACAGGCCATAAGAGGCACGTTAGACGCCGCCCTAAATATGAAGCATCACAAAGTGGAGGGTAAATACTGAACAGATTCATGTTTGTCTCTTTGCCTTATCATGTTACAACCTAATTTATTATGGCATATTGAAAAAAAAAGTGCGGTCCCACTTTATATTAAGTGGCTTTAGTACTATGTACTTACATTGAAATTAATAATTTGATACAATGGACTTATTGTGTACATACATGCTTTTACATTGTACTTATATTTTGAAAATACCTGCATGTAATTACAGTTGTAATTAATAAATGTAATTACGTAATTACACAGTTGACCCTTCCCATACACCTTAACCCACCCTTAAACCGACCCATACAACCACACCTGACCCTAACCATACCCATATAGCAACAAAAGTGTTTTACAATACAACCTGAAAAAGATAAGTACATTGTACTTATTTTTCGATATAAGTACATAGTACTTAAAGCCACTTAATATAAAGTTGAACCAAAAGTGCTACCCTTGTGATATTTAGTCTCCAAAGTTTTTTCCATTGTTTTCAAAGCTAAAATGTTTTTTTTTTGTTTTATTCAGAAGTAAAATTGGTTGTGTTTAAATTGATTTGCATTATTTTTTTTAAAGTACTGCACATAACTTACACTACTAACAGAGTAATGTGCTCACAAAACAGATTACAAGAAATAACCTCCCCATTTCAAGAACATGTTCAATCCTCCAACAAATAAAACTCCAGAGTGGCAGTTTCAAGGGAGAAATAAGTGGTACACCTTCAGAAACACGGTAAAACGTCTTTATTTCTTTATAATTATATGTATAATGACTGTCAAATTGTGCAGTATATTTGATCTTTTGTGTCTCTGTTTAAACCACAAGTTAGAAATGATCATTTGCACCTTTTGCGACTCAAAAACGGTGTGATGGCTGTAGTAAAAACCGCCTCAGAGGGCTTTTGTATTATTATTTTCTTAATGAAATTACTTAAATTTTTTAGAAAAGTTTTCACTTTGCACTTTTCATGTACAGTCGACAACATTTAAAAAATTATCCCACATCGAAATGAAAAACTATAGACTGAACAAGTAATACACATGCGCATGACGTTACCGTTTCACAAATTCATGTTTTTGTAGTTTACATCGAGGCTATAACGGTATCGATTTTTAAAAACTTTTTAGTTTACCGTAACGTACCGTACCAAATAAAACGTTTCTGAGTGCTCCGACTTGTACCACGTGACTGCGGCAGATTAATTTTGCTGTTGATAGTGTCTTCATAGAAACATATAATTCCAAGTGTGAGGACGTGAACAACTCCGAATAGAAAGTCACGTATTGTCATTTACGGTAATTACGGCATGGAGTGAAGGTAGCATTTACCTTAATGTACTAAAATAACTTGAATTAACAATAAATACAAATGAAAAAAAAAGAATTAAAAATAACAAAAACGAACAACAATTACTAAATTGAATTAAAATGGATTGAATGAGAATGTAGAAAATAAAAATATTAGTGTTTCTGCTGGTCTTTATATCTCGCAATTCTGACTTTCTATCTTGCAATTCTGACTTTATATCTCCCAATTCTGACTTTATATTTCACAATTCTGACTTTTTATCACATAATTGTGAGTTTATATGTCGAAATTCTGACATTCTCAGAATTGTGAATTATAAGCTCGCAATTGCGAGTTATCAGGCCATTCTAAGGGGAAAAAAACTTGTGATTTTATTTTTCAGAATAGTTTAAATCTCACAATTCTGACTTTATATCACGCAATTTCTGACTTTATTTCTCGTAATTTCTGACTTTATTTCTCGAATTCTGACTTTATATTTTGCAATTCGGACTTTATAACACACAATTGCGACTTTTTATTCACGCAATTCTGACTTTTTATCTTGCAATTCTGACTTTATAACACAATTGCGAACTTTATATCACGCAATTTCTGAATTTATATATCGTATTTCTGACTTTATATCTACAATTCTGACTTTATATTCTTCGAATTTCTGACTTTATATATCGCAATTCTGACTTTATATATCGCAATTCCTGACTTTATATCGCAATTTCTGACTTTATATCTTGCAACTCTGACTCTATATATCTTAATTCCTACTTTATATTCTGCAATTTCTGAATTTTATATATCGCAATTTTGATCTTTATATCTTGCAATTCTACTTTAGATATTGGACTTTTGAATTTTATATTTTTTCTGAATTTTCGATTTTTATAACATCGCAACTTTCTGATTTTATATCTGCAATTTTTCCTGAATTTTATAAATAATTGAAATTTTGACTTTGATATTCGCGAATTTTGAATTTTATATTCGTAATTTCTCCAATTTTGATATTTTTCGGATTCTACTTTATAACATATTGAATTCCTGACTTTCAGTATCTGCAATTTTTGAACTTTACATACTTTGGAACTTCTGATCTTTATATCTCGTAAATTTTGACTTTTATAAATATTTACAATTTCGACTCTTATATTCGTAATTCTGACTTTTTATAACATCGTAATTTTTGAATTTTTATATCTTCAAATTCTGAACTTTATATTTGTAATTTTGTACTTTTATATTTCGGAATTTTTGACTTTTATAAGCATTGCAATTTTGATTTTTATATTTTTTCTGAATTTTGACTTTACATTCTGCAACTCTCGACTTTATATTCGCAATTTTGACTTTATAACATTGCAAATTCTGACTCTATATCTCTGAAATTTTTACTTTATATCTTGGAATTTCTGACTTTATATCTCTTCAACTCTGACTTTATATCTCGCAACTTGCCACTTAACATTTGAATTCCTAGAAATGAAGTCAGAATTGTGAGATGTTAACTCTGCAATTGTGAGAAAAAAAGTCACAATTACCTTTTATATTTTTCATTCTATGGCGGAAACAAGCTTCCTGTTCTTGTTTTAATCATAAAGTCTCAAGTCAAATTTTTACACTGGAAAACAAGACAAAGATACTGAGAAAGAAGAACATCACTTGTTTTTTGCTGTGTGTTCAGAAGTATATGATAAAAGATATTTCCATATTCTAGTGGTTGGGAGCAAAACCAATTCAAGTAAATGGATAGCTGTTGGAAATTGTATTTTCGACTTATCTTTTACATTTCGAGAACATATTAACGTATTGTGTTGCCTTCAATTTATTCCTTTCATTTTTTTACTTGGTCTTAAAAAGGTCTTTAAAACGCTTAAATTTACCTTCATAAAACCTGCAGAAACCCACAATAATAGCATCTCAATAATACTAAACTAATATTGGATTGTTAAAAAACTACAAATATTATAAAATATTACATACAAAAAAACGTTAACTCAAGTTTTTCATGACCATGTAATTATATTTGATAGCCGTATAATAAGCAGGAAAGTGCATTCAACCAGTAATTATTGCAATATAAAACCCTTCAGGGTGTAGGTTATGAATGAATGTACAATAGCCCTCAATTAACGACTTTGACAAGTGCAGAGAGATTGAAATTGCTGTGACTAATCTTGATATTGTTTTTCAATAGGATGGTTGTTCAGTCTCAAGTGCTGACATTGAGAGGTGTTACCAACAGAGGCAAGCGAATATGGATTTCACTGTGAATCATGTTCCTTACAGTCTGGATTTTACAAGTATGTCAGCAAAAGCATTTAGAAACTATGTGAAGCATTTAAATGTCTTCTTTTGTTACTATCATTAGGCACGCACAAGAATCTAGTACATATCTTCTTGAACATGATAAAAGATGTTTTGTCTTTTTCTTTGTTTAATGTAGAGATGAGACATAGTTAACCCAGAACACTATGGCCGAACGCAAGATTAGGCGTGCGTAAAAGGCGCGGCTGAATGTCTTCCAACTCATGTTGGCAAATACTCAAGATCAAACGGCAAATAGTTTGTTATTTAGTAATTATAACTGCAATGATTGTGATTGAGTTAGGATGTTTTAACAGGAATCACTTTCTTGTTTGGTAACTGCCTGTGGGAAATTTGAACTGCTTAATTCAGTCATTTCTGATTTATTGTATGTAAATATGAATGACTTGAAATACTAGATAGCAACATAGTGTCTATTTCTACTGAATGTGTACCAGTATGTGGGCTCGACACTATTGGTGTCCTGGATGCTGCTTGCCACATCAACCAAAAAAAAAAAAAAAAAAAAAAAAAAAAAAAAAAAAAAAAAGCAAAAGGAAGCATATATATTTTTCTTGTTTAATTTGAAAAATTGTATATTTTAAAATTGTATCATGTTTGGTTATTTTATAATTACTAGCCATTCTGCCTTAGCAATACAGGCATGCATTTGCTTGTGCGACTGCCGAACAGCCAATGTTTACACACTTGTGAAACTTTTTCCAGCTGGACAGTTTCTTTTTCTAAGTGCACTTAGTTTGTTTTAGCATTAACATTTCGACTTGCTGAACAGGTTAAACATGGATTCAGGTATGCACAATAAAACTGTGTAATTACAAAGTGAATATTTTTACATTACAAAAGTAAATTACCGTTACATGAAATTACAACGTAACGACAATCATTTGTATGAAGCTGTTTTCACGGGGTTAATTGATTACAAACTGAACTGTTTAAATGCAACTGTCATGTCTAGTTTTGGTTTTGTTTCATGACTTATCTTATGTTATCCTGTCTTTTGCTCCCCTTTGTCTTGAGATCAAGTCATTAGCTTCTCATTGGTTCATTATTTCATCCTTGTTCATTACACTCATCCTTGTGTCTTGCTAAGTCATTAGTCTCTGTATTATTGACCTCATGTTTAGTCTCTTGTCTTGATTCACTGAACCTCTGCTGGCGTGTTATGTCATGTACGTAAAGTTCAAAATCAAACCTGACAGCAAGAACATGCTATGCAAGACTTTGTGGAAGTGCATGGATGCGTTTATAGCTAAGTGCTATATACTACTACATTCAAAAATAAATTAAAAATATGAAATGATGTGTCTTTATTTAACTACAACTCACTGAATATTTGATAGGCCTGCTAATTTCTAATGACGATCAGCATTTGGTGATCGAAATTAGGGGAGCACGGGGCTAGTTGTAACACGCTTGTTTTAAATACTTCCACACATGTTGGCATGACGAAACTTGGTATATTTACTAGTTGCCATTTCAACACTATATAGAGAAAAAAATGCGCCAAAATTCCAAAATCTTTGTAAGATATCACTGAACATTTATTTAATCATAGCAAAAGTGCATTTCTTACTTAAGTTAATTTTTCGTCTCTATTTTTTGTGTTTATTTAAAATTAGACAAATCTGATATTATTTTAATCTCCAATCTGTTGTTTAACCGTTGATTTAGTTCTTTCATGCTTCGCTAACTAGCAGAAGACACTAGCAGGGTTTAAATCACAGTTGTGCAGTTGGGGCATGTTGTAACACTGTGTTACAATGTGCCCCTATTAGAAATATGATATTATATTCTATACTTTTATGAATTCTATTGAGAAAACATGAGAAACATGTAAATAAAGACTGAGAGTCAATGCTCAGAAATTATTAAGTATTATTTTGTTTTTGAATTATGCTGTATAGCTGTGTTTTCTATGGTGGCGTATTGCATTCACTCTGAAGAAAAAAATGTACTCTGTTTTTCTGAATTAAATCGAGTTAATTTTTCATGAGAAAATTTTTTTGCTCTGTTTTTCTGAATTAACGAGTTAATTTTTCATGAGAAATTTTTTTTGCTCTGTTTTTCTGAATTAATGAGTTCATTTTTCATGGAAAATTTTTTTTGCTCTGTTTTTCTGAAAGAAAAATTTTCTTATGAAAAATTAAAGTTGTTAATTCAGAAAAACAGAGCAAGAACTTTTTCTCATGAAAAATTAAGTCGTTAATTCAGAAAAACAGAGCAAAAACTTTTTTTCTCATGAAAAATTAAGTCGTTAATTCAGAAAAACAGAGCAAAAACTTTTTTCTCATGAAAAATTAAGTCATTAATTCAGAAAAACAGAGCAAAAACGTTTTTTCTAATGAAAAATTAAGTTGCTAATTCAGAAAAACAGAGCAAAAACTTTTTTCCATGAAAAATTATCTTGCAATTCTGAGATAATTAAGTCGTTAATTCAGAAAAACAGAGTAGATTTTTTTCTTTTAAGTGAATGCAAATTACGCTACTAATTTTCCGATGTGTTTGTTGTCAAACTCAAAAATTAGTTTATTTTTAATTATTAAAAAATGCCGTTATTTTATATGAAAAAGTTAATAATTGTATTTTATTAAGAAAATATTTTGGTTTGACTTGCATATGTTTTTGATCAGATCAGATAGCATTTTAAGCTGTTATGGTGATGTTACAATGTGCCCCTCACATGTTACAATTTACCCCACCTATGGGGCATGTTGTCACATTTCACTTCCATTCTTTCAGGGTAAATCAAGAAAAAAGTATACACTGTATTAATAAAACAAAACCACATAATTGTGCTAGACATGTGGGAAATTAATGTGGGGGGAAAAAAACTCTAAACCCTAAGTAGATTTACACAAATTGACAAAGTCAAAAAGTGTTACTTTGTGCCCCGCTCTCCCCTACTTGTGAGAACAAAAAAAAAAAAATGAAAGAAAAGGGCAAAACCTTTGTCTGGGCTAATTTAAAGTAGCCTATTTTGCGTAAAAAAAAACAATTAAATCGTTTTCACAGTTGCCACAAATACAGCTCGGTTGGAAATGCCTCACATACAAAAATTATATATAATATTTAAAAATTGTAAATAGCCTACATATATAGACATACAACAGGCCGTCATCGTCGTCCTAAAGCCGTTTAAGCACTGAAAGATATGTAAATAACAACCCACCACACGAACCTGTTTCGTTTGTTCACACAAGCCAGAAAAGAAACCGAAACTGGGTCAGTGATTCTGCTGTGGAGACATTTAAATGCGAACACATCTTTCGACTGTTTGACAAATGCGTTATTAGATTTTAAATATGCTAGCGAGGTATTACACTTAGAGTGTGGAAGTAACGTTATGGTGAGTAGACTAACCCTTATACTTAAACACTAATATAACGTTACCTTATTTAACAACATCTCCGGCTTCTGAGTGTCCAATAACAGCTTCGATCGCTGATCTTAATAAACTGTTGTAAATTTTGGGTTATTCATAAAAACAGGAACCATTTGTGTCCTTGTGTTCAATCTTTTGTATTTTCTCTCTGTTTACATTTTTAGATTTAAATGCATTGTGACGTAGGCTTTATTAAAGAGTGGAGCGCTTATGGGATTTGCGTTAGGCTAATCATTTTCCGTATGTTTATATGGTAAACTCTTTCGTAACGGCATTGTCCAACATGTTTAAAAACATGTTTTGAGATAACTGGTGTGGTTTACTGATGGCCTATTTAAAACACATTATCTGTATACAGTTTAAAATCTTACTTAAAGGCCAACTGAAATCAAAACCAGTATCATAAAATGTTCTGAATAGCCTGTCTATTTGTTTAGTAGTGTGAAGACAAAATGAGCTAAAGAGGATTCAGCTACTGATGATTTAGGTGGGTGACACAACTATTCTCATTTACCTTTTTTTGAATCATATAATTGATTGATTTAGTTTGATCCAGTATTTTTCCACACACAGTGTTGACATTTATATTTATATAACACAGAAGACTATAAGGATAAATGGTTTAATATCTCTAGGCTATTGTTAATTCGGAAAGACATGGCAGCATTATCTAACAACATGGCGACAGGTAGGCTAAGTTTTGGCTTCTATATTTATCTTTTTTGTGTGTGATTGGAGTGATTGATGCTAATTGTTCATTTTTTTCAGTGCATTCATTCATTAATTCAATCATTCAGTCATCCATTCATTCAAATCCTCAGGTAACCACTTTGAGTGGCAGCTGTTCAATGGAGCACAGTGGGATTGTATCGCTAATGATATTGTCATTGAGGCTCATTACTGTCAGCCAGGGGCGAATGGGATCACCCTCTACTTCGACATTGGGTTAGTTGGTCTTCACTGAATACTGAATTTTGACTTTAAATTCACTGATTGTTTGTATGCATGCATTATAATGATTCATTAGTCATATATTAAAGTAAAAATTGTATTGATATATTCTGTATAGGATTAAATGGTTAGTTCGCCCAAAATGAAAATCCTGTTAGTATCCCACCCTCATGTCGTTCCAAATCCGGTAATACTTTCTTTCATCTTCGGAACACAAATGCAGATATTTTTGATGAAATCTGAGAGCTTTCTGTCCAACCATAGATAGCTACGCACCTACCATTTATTATTCTCGTGTTACGCAGCACTGTTTGAGCTTAAGCAAGAACCAATGAGGTTCATTCTTGTGTTACGATGCATATTTGATCTTCAGCAAGAACCAAATGAGGTTCATTCTCATGTTGCGCAACACGTTCTGAACAAGTGGTTTGTTCTTGCGCGTCAAGCAGGTTCAATTGAGCTTCTTTTATGTCCGCAGATCAACATATAAAGTAATTATGCCTCTTCAGAAAATTTGGACTAAACCGTCAATTCATTTGGATTAGTTTTACAATCTCTTCATTAACTTTTTGAAGCGTCAAAGTAGTAGCTGCATGAGATTCCATTAAACAGACTTTTGTGTTCGAAGATGAACTAAAGTCTTACCGGTTTGGAACGACATGAGGGTGAGTGATTAATGACAAAATTTTCATTTTTGGTGAACTGAACCCTTTAAATATGAATTTAAGCCTTTCCATTCATTGCACAGGGCCGTCAATATTGACTTTGACGAAATGACAGTCAGTGGACGCCATAGTAACCTTAGAATACGGCGCAATACACTGCTGTCCCTTAACCAGAAACAAGAAGTAGGCTGGTACTACAAAGATAACCATCGCTGGTGTGAATATGGATCTCAGGTAAGTGGTTCTAGAAAATATATTCATTAACGCCACACATCCATTCTCACGGAGTAAAAAAACATGCGACAAATGTGCTGACAGACAAGACAGAACAAGTTATTTTCGATATGAAACAGTCTCAGCCTTCAAATTTTGCGCAATTGAGGTAGTGCAATTGAGGGATCATCTCTTCCTCTTTACTACTAGTTACTATACAAAATGTCTCATATCTTATATAATTGCACAGTGTTTCAACTACGGATAAAACAGCATGTAAACAATGCGTCAGGTTCATGGTCAGGTTAAATTGAATTTATCTCAGAAAAGCTATAAATCCATAAACTGTATGGTTAGCAAAAAACATTTACTCTAGAGGAGTATTTTGCACAAAAAGCACTATATTACATATTCATTATATTTTTACTCTAATATCATTAGATATTTTTATGTTAGATATAATTTTTATTATTATAAAAACGGTGTCATGCAATTATATTAGGGCTGTCAGCGATTAATCGCGATTAATCACGATTAATTGCATCCAAATGTATGTATATATGTATATATATATATATATATATATATATATATATATATATATATATAAATACACAAACATGCATGTATATTTAAGAAAAAAACATTATTTATATATAAAATATTTATATTTATATATAATATAAATTATATATAAATCTATATACAGTATATACATGAAAATATTTCTTAAATATATACAAGCATGTGTGTGTATTTATATATATATAAAATAATTATACACAGGGTAATATAACCCACATTATGTAAACACAAACTTTTATTTTGGATGCGATTAATTGTTTGACAGCCCTAAATTATATACAAGTATATCAGTTATTAATTAACCTTTAATAATAATGTACAAGCCCACAGGTTTCCCTGTTTAGTTTACAAACATTTGATTATTTTTTCTGTGAGAAAAATGAACATGTACTCTAATGTACCCAAATTAATATATATATATCGAAATTGAATCGCAAGCTCATGAGTCGAATCATGAAATTCGATTAGAAAGCTAAACTCAAAGTTGTCAGTCCTGCTATATAATATTGTTTCCTCTCTGATTTCTGCAGGGATTCGGTGGGAAAGCATCCTCAATTGGAAGCGATTTAATAGAGCAGCAGTACAACAGCAACCCAAGCGGCTCAGTCCAGTTCACTGCTGGAAACATGACTTACAACGTGGACTTCACTGGTAATGGGACAAATGAAACCGATTACCTCCATGGCTGTAAAACAAAAGTGTCTTTCTCCAAAACAATGGAAACACTTGAAATTTGAAGTCACTAACTTGTTTTCATGTTTTTTTTGGAACGCTGTAGCCATGACTCAAACAAATCTATCCACAAACATGTCCAGGAAAGTAAGACGGCGACCAAAATTCAATGCAATTGTAACGGGCAACAGCAGTTATCAAAACAGGTATTACTTTTAGGTATTATACGACATACCAAACGTACAAATTTATGTAAAGATTTCTTATAAAATCATCCGTACATTTATTTACAACCTATGTAAGAATGTTTTAATCAAACTGTTTATAAATTCCTTCAGCTCATTTTTCACTGAAGAGTTCCCAATATGTTTAAAATTGTATTTGTAGACAAACCATTTGATTTCCTTTTATCACATGCAGTTCACAAATTCTGGCCTCTCCCTTGGCAAACCCAACAAATTCTTCTTCTCAGTACATCTGGGAGTTTATGGGTGATGAGGGATTTGGACTGAGTACCAAAAACCCGTGAGTTCTAAAACACTGTTATTCCAAATACACTTATTTCTTCAACTGAAATGTTTAGGATGAAAGTGATGTTTAATCTAACAGTTCATTGAACTTTTTGTGTGTCTCTACAGGAATGTTCATTGGATAGTGCAGAAATCGAGAGGTTGTATCAGCTCAACCCTCAGTGCCAAGTTTCATTCACATCAAGACGATTCACTTACTCTCTTTACTTTGGGGGTAAGATGCTATTAATCGCAATTGAGAAATATATTACGCAATTCTGACTTTATAACTCGCAATTGCAAATATTTCATGGAATTCTGACTTTATATCTCGCAAAATGCGAATGCTGACTTTACATCTCGCTATTGCGAATATCACGCAATTCTGACTTTATATTTCCGCAATTGCGAATATATCACGCAATTCTGAATTTATATCTTGCAATTGCGAATATATCACGCAATTTTGACTTTATATCTCGCAATTTGTGAATATATATCACGCAATTCTGACTTTATAACTCGCAATTACAAATAGATCATGCAATTCTGACTTTATATCTCGCAATTGCAAATATATCACGCAATTCTGACTTTATATCTCGCAATTGCAAACATATCACGCAATTCTGACTTTATATCTCACAAATGTGAATGTATCACACAATTCTGACTTTATATCTTGCAATTGCGAACATATCACGCAATTCTGACTTTATATCTCGCAAGTGCGAATACATCACGCAATTCTGACTTTATATCTCGCTATTGTAAATATATCACGCAATTCTGACTTTATATCTCGCAAGTGCGAATACATCACGCAATTCCTGACTTTATATCTCGCTATTGTGAATATATCACGCAATTCTGACTTTATATTTCGCAATTGCGAATATATCACGCACTTCTGACTTTATATCTCACAATTGCGAATATATCACGCAATTATTAAAAAAACTTTATATATAGAAGTCTGTCTGTAGTGTACAGCTAACATGAGGGAAAAGCAAAGGCCTACCTATTGAGATTGTCTGCTAAGAGAAACGTGTTAAAGTTTTAAAACTAGATGTCAAAATGTTGATATTTATTACTTATCTATATATCTTTATCTTCATGTCTACAGGAATGTACCAAGTGAACAATAAATATGGTACAAAAAGAGCTGTCCGAGAACCCAGCAAACAAACAGGTATGAATCTATTGATAAAAGGTGACATTTATATGGAAACTAATATCTGCCATGGAATAAAAATACAAATATGGAGGCTTGTTTCTGTCATGAAGAAAACTATTTAAAAGGTAACAGCAGCTTTCTGATTTCTCACAATTCTGAGTTTTTTTTTCTCACAATTGTGGCTTTATATCTCACAATTCAGACAAAAATGTTTAACTCTCAAATGCGACTTCAATTGTGAATGCGACTATATAACTTGCAATTGTGAATTTATATTACATAATTCTTACTTCATATCTCGCAATTGCGAGTTTATATCAAACTATTCTGACTTTATAACTCGCAATTGTGACTCACGCAATTCTGACTATCACTTGCAATTGCGAATATATCACGCAATTCTGACTTTGTAACTCTGCAATTGCGAATATATCACTCAATTCTGACTATAACTCGCAATTGTGACTTTATATCACACTATTCTGACTTTATAACTCGAAATTGTGACTCATTCAATTCTGACTATCATGCGCAATTGTCGAATATATCACGCAGTTGTGAGTTTATATCACACAATTCTGATTACAACAAGCAACTGTGACTCATTCAATTCTGACTATCGCAGAGTATATATGTGATATACTCGCAATTGTGAATATATCACGCTATTCTGACTTTATATTCGCAATTACGAATACATCACACAATTCTGACTTTATAACTTCACAATTGTGACTTTATATCTCTCCATTCTGACTATAACTCGCAATTTTGACTTTATATCACACAATCCTGACTTTTTATCTCGCAATTGCGAATATATCACACAATTCTGACTTTATAACTCGCAATTGTGACTTTATATTACGCAATTCTGACTTTATATCTCGCAGTTGGGAATATATCACACAATTCTGACTTTATATCTCTGGCAATTCTGACTATAACTCACAATTGTGACTTTATAGCACAGAATTCTAACTATAACTCGCAATTGTGACTTTATATAACTCAATTCTTGACTATAACCCGCAATTATGACTTTATATCACACAATTCTGACTTTATATGACAAGCAATTGTGACTATATAACACGTATTTCTGAAAAAAAGTCAGAATTGTGAGAAGAAAAGTCAGACTTAAGAGATTAAAAGTTGAAATAAGTGCCATTGTTAGAGGATTATCCTCTGCCTCAAGTTGTTTCAAACGTGTGAATTTCTTTCTTCTGCAGAACAAAGAAGATATTTCAAAAAATGTCAATAACCTAACTGCTGATGTACCCCATTGACTGCCATAGTATTATTTTTTGACTATGGAAGTAATTGGGGTACATCAACTGTTCCTATAACTTTAAAAAAAGTCTCAAAATTACTGTTAATGTATTCATTACAATAAATACTTTTGTTCGAATGTTTGTTCTATCACAGCACATTGTCACAAGCTCGCTGGCAGTTCAAAGACATGGATGGCAATTGGAAAGATTTTAATAAAGTAAATATATCTTTCTTTTTCCCCTTCTTTTTTACATTTTTGCAGAAATTGCTACAATGCATTCTTAAGTGATCTATAAGTGATTGGTGGTATTTTGCTAGAACTAATTGGCCTTCTAACTGTATAAGGGTTATATTTTCAGAAAAAAATATATAACCCAATATATGGCCATCATGCTGCCTACTTTCTAAAGCAATTGACCTTTGTTCTTGCACAATAACACTAAGACAGTCACACCTTCGGTTCTGTGTCATAAGCGTGGACTTTGTGTATGTGTAGGGCGGTTCTCGGGGACATTGCAGTGTGTCAAGTCAAGATATTGAAGCCGAGTACCAGCAGGACTCAACAGGGACTATGAGTTTCAGGACGGGCAGGTTTACCTATGAGCTGGACTTCTCAGGTGCGTTCATAAACAAACCAACAGAAATATGTGTTATTTAGTACAAATATTGTTTAATCAAATCACTTGTGTTTTGTTGCAGATATGACCCAGACCAACCAGTCCACTAACACCAGGAGACCGGTACGCGCGCTTCAGCAATAAGACCTCACTTGCCTATTCTTACGTTTACTTCATTTACTTGTAGCTATATGTGAACTCAGGACTCTTGTTGTGCAATGTCTGCTAGAATGTGATAGGAAATATTGGATTCAGTTTGTCCATGCAGACCTGTGTATATATCGTTTTATTAACTGCCACAAAATAACAGGTCTCATGATAATCATGTTCTTGAACTTATTTCTGTTTTTATTCTTGAAAGTTTTTTTTTCTATGTCTTTATTGTGATTAGAAGATTACATGTGTAATATCTTATGATTGCTTTCAGCGTTCATGTTTTATTTTTGTTTGTTTAAAAAAAAAATACAACTATGGATTATAAGGATGATATAAGACTATAAGATTATAAATTGTACAGTATTTTTCCTGAAATGTGCTTAATTATCATGGAAACAATGTCAGTTTTAAGGGTCCACAAATTAAGCTTAATTTCTTTAAAAAAAATAATAATAATAAGATTTTACTTTCTACTTTCTCTTCCCACTCCGTAAACCTAGCTAGACCACCTGTTGTTGGTTTGTTACTGATAAACATATGATTAAAGCATTAAAATGGTTACTATTTATTCTACTTGTTTTTTTTTTGTTTCAATACTGCAGAAAATAAAACAAATAAATGACTTAGGAAGTGTAAAGGTATTACCCTTTAAATAACCAATTTATTTGATTCCAAAAATCACAATCTTTCCAACAATCCAGTTCACATTTTTTAAATGAAAACAACCCAGATGTTCTATCTACCTTAATTTAGATTATTTGAAAACTGCATGTAGTGAAACGCTCATACAGAAAGTTATTTTCACAATCTCCACCACAGACCTGCTATTGCACAATTCTCAACATAAGGCCTCTCATTCATAAGACCAGGAAAAGCATTCCCTTTAATAAAACCTGTCTGGATATTAAAGATTCTCCTCAGGAAAGTGATTCATCAGTATTTAAAAAAAAAAAAAAGAAAAACTCTAAGTGGTGGCAGTTCACCTCTATATACTGTACACTTCATTCATGTTCTTTTCCAGAAATAATACACATTTTGGTGATTTGCTGTGTTGCAGCGGTTTGGTCATGATATGGAAAAACATGATATGGAATTGAGTTCCCACCACAGGAAACTGCTGTATATAATAATAACAGACAACCAAAAATGTAGCTAAATGTAACACCCCCAAAAAACACAACATTACAGGATAACACAGATGATTTAACATAGATTTAACAGGGCAGGAAGTAATAGCAGAGAACAGAAAGGGAAACAAACGCATCGGGCTTCATTCATGAAACACACATTTCTATGTTACAACTTAGTACACGTTGTTGCACTGAATTTAATGCTACAATTTACCACATAAAAGTGATTTTCCCAAGTGCAAATTTCAACCCAAAATGCACAAATAATATATATTTTTAAATAAAAAAAAATGTTCTAACCTGTTGCAGTGTGAAATGTACTTGACAATTAAGCAGATTTTCCACCAATTCTCATTATGCAGTGCAATAAACGAATTCTCAATACCATAAAACACATAAAAAACAAAAAAAGCAACGTATTTCTGTAAATGATAAAAAATAAAAAAACACATTCTCATTACAATGATGGAAAACTATTTTCATTACTGTAATCTGAAAAAATGTGTAAGTGTAATAAATGCACATTCTCTCATTACAATAATGAGAATACAATGAAAATTGTAAAGTAAATACGAAGTATCGATTAAGTTCTGTAGTGAATTTAACAATAAGCTAACTTAACTTAAAAAGTCATTTTTATTACAGAAAAAAAAATTCTTTGAAATTTTGTCTTTGGGTTTTGGGATGAAATATGACCCTTCAAGAGATTGACAGAATTGACAAAAATTTATTCTGCTAGTGTTTCATGAACGAAGCCATTACAGTGAAGCACAAACTCACTTTAAAAGTACTGACAATATCCCAAAAATCTCTTAAATAAAATATCTTTAAGCTCGATTACATTAAGTGCACCTACAGTATGAAGTGTACTTCCTTTAATAAATTTCACCTCCGTGGATCATTTCTCAGTATAAAACTCAAACAATAATCACCAGATACAGTATATACACAAATAACACATTATAAAAAGACTCATTCAGGTACCAACTATGCACTGTACTTATTTATTTACTCATCTATCGCATATCTCAGACGAGGGAGAACACAACTGAGAGACCTCCTTTTGAGAGACAACATCAGCAATTTCTGAGGCCATCGATGATGTTTGTTGTGGTAGAGGAAGTCAGCTCAATCAGGCGAGCAATGAACGTGAGGCTCTAGCAAAAAGGAAATGAAACCAAAAATGTCTTGAGTTTGTAACGCCAAATTTGTTAACCCTTGTGTATGTGTATTTTTCTTCTGGGCGCGTTTTAAGCCAAACGATACACCAAATGCAAGGCATCCACCAACTGAAGCAGCTTTCGGTAGAAGAGCCCAAGCTTTAAGTACAAACGTGACAGTTTGTTTGGTGCAGTCTGCTTTTGATTCACACGATGATAAGATCCCCCCCCAAAAAAGACAAGAACCAAAACAAAATCATCTTTCAAGGATACCATGTCCATCCCTCCAAATAAATTTTGACTTTCATCTTCGCTGCTGATGTTGTTTCGCTTTCGATTCCCACATAACAGGGAATGTGAACGAAAGGCATATTTTATCCGAAG
The DNA here is from genome assembly GCA_030378365.1 of Hybognathus amarus. Classification (NCBI taxonomy): domain Eukaryota; kingdom Metazoa; phylum Chordata; class Actinopteri; order Cypriniformes; family Leuciscidae; genus Hybognathus; species Hybognathus amarus. Next base: position 1,490,189 of record JAQIUQ010000268.1, on the reverse strand, counting down.
AGGTCCTTAAAATCGTTGTTGACTGAAGCACTTTGCTTTATCATGCCAGTGTTCATTGTGGAAGAAGCCACGGGTTGCGAGAAGTTCTGGGGGTTGAAGAATGGGTTTGCTTGCATTCCAAAACCACCTTGAACTCCCGTCATCCCCATTGGAGGTGCCTGTATGGGTGCAGTCTGGGAAGGTTGGCCTGTACCAAACTGATTGAGCCACGGAGAAGGTGCAGTGGTTCCTTGGGCCGGTTTAGGGGCCATTTGGTTCAGGCTGACTTTGGGTTTATTAGAAGTGAAGAGGGAGTCTGAGGGCGGACATGTCAGGGGGTTTGCCGGGTTGATTTTGGTTCTTGTTTTGGGTGAGGGCACTGAAATTTGGAGCGCTGGTAGTGGTGGCCATACCTCCATAGAGGCCAGGAGTGGCGGGTCTCATGGCCATCACCATACCTCCCGTTTGGAATCCCATGGGTGAATTGAAGCCGTTGCTGACACCCATGGTGCCCATTCCACCCATGGTGGGTGCTGCTGGGAAGGTAGAGGAAACAGTGGTCCCCTGAATGGGCATCCGTCCTGAGTCCCAGAGTTTAAACCGAGGTTGTTGAGAGATGTCATATTGTTCAGAAGACTGCTGGTCAGATCCTTTGCCTGAACAATAAAAATATTCTTCAGTTATAGCATGTACATCCCAAATCAAAAATGACCCTTTTTCACAGACTGTGATGACATCTCAACAGTTAACATTGTAAATCTGGTTTTCATTTTTAATTTACATTTATAACACTATACTTTGTGTTATATTACCTAGACCAGTGGTTCCTAACAGTGGTTGTCTCACTTACTGGACAACCATCTGAGGTTTTTCAAGTCTTTACTAATGAGCTGATGAGTTCAATCAGATGTGTTTGATTAAGGAGACATCTAAACTGTGCAGTGCTGGGGGTACCAGGATTGGAACCACTGAACTAGGTCTTAAATAACATGAACTTGCTAACAATGCTGTGATGGTGTTTCAGCAGAGGGAGCGACGATAAGTTTGAAGAAAAAAAATCTTTCTCTCTTCTGAAGGATGGCCTTTGCTTCCTGGAGTATTTTTCATTTTCTTCATTGGGATTTAAAGGGTTAGTTCACCCAAAAATGAAAATTAAGGCCCAGAAGGAAGAAAATGAATAGTCAAATGCAAAAAAATGCAAGCAGCGATGGTTCGGGCCCTCGCACCTGTAGTGTGAGGGGGCCACGTTGAACATTCTGGAGACTCAGCCGGTGCGGCAGTGAATTTGGCGCTAGTGAGCCATTTTGCCACACCCATCCGTGAAACCCACAAAATACGAAATTTTTCACCAGTCGTGACATGCGTGCCAAATTTGGTGAAGTTTTGAGCATGTTGTGCCCGCGAAAATGGCGCTTACTTTGCAGAAAAAAAATAATTTAAAAATCCTAACAGTTTCAATAGGGGCCTCGCACCGTTAGTGCTCGGGCCCTAATAAAAAAAAAAAATAAAAAAAAATATGAAGCAACCAACAATTAGCACAAAGTTGAATCACATCATCAAAAACTTTGATTTGAAATAAGAGGGGTTTATGTACTGTTCTTAAAGATTGGAGCATTACATAAAATATTAAGATACAATATTTAGACATGTATTAAATAAAAATATTGTAGACCTGGTTTCACAGACAGGCCTTAGATTAAGCCAGGATTAGACCATGGTTCAATTAGGACATTTAAGTAGCTTTTATAAATGTGCCTTTAAAAAAACATTTCAGGTGTGAATATTGAGACAAAACAATGGCACTGATATATTTTAAGATATAACCAATCACTGCAAGTTGCTTTCAGTTAAAACAGCTCAAACATGCATTTTAGTCTTGGATTAAGATTAAGCCTTGCCTCTGAAACTGGGGGTTAAAGTTTATAGGAAAACAATCAAATATAGTAGTTTCAGAGTGTACGGCTGGCCAGTGCTTGACAATAAGGACTGCCTGATGGGCTGGGCTAGGTGCAGCCCATCAGACTAAACTTGTAGCCTTTCTAGGACTAAACTTGTAGCCTCTCTAAGACTAAACTTGTAGCCTTCCTAGCACTAAACTTGCAGCCTCTCTAGGACTAAACTTGCAGCCTCTCTAGGACTTAAACTCTGCAGCCTCTCTAAGACTAAACTCGTAGCCTCTCTAGGACTAAACTGTAGCCTCCCAGGACTAAACTTGTAGCCCTCTAGGACTTAAACTTGTAGCCTCTCGAGGACTAAACTTGTAGCCTCTCTAGGACTGAAACTTGTAGCCTCTCTGAGGACTCAAACTTGTAGCCTCCCTAGGACTAAACTCTAGCCTCCCTAGGACTAAACTTGTAGCCTCCCTAGGACTAAACTTGTAGCCTCCCTAGGACTAAACTTGTAGCCTCCCTGAGGACTAAACTTGTAGCCTCCCTAGGACTAAACTTGTAGCCTCCCTAGGACTGAAACTTGTAGCCTCCCTAGGACTAAACTTGTAGCCTCCCTAGGACTAAACTTGTAGCCTCCCTAGGACTCAAACTCTGTAGCCTCCCTGAGGACTAAACTTGTAGCCTCCCTAGGACTGAACTTTAGCCTCCCTGAGGATGAAACTGTAGCCTCCCTAGGACTAAACTTGTAGCCTCCCTAGGACTAAACTTGTAGCCTCCCTAGGACTAAACTTGTAGCCTCCCTGAGGACTAAACTTGTAGCCTCCCTAGGACTAAACTTGTAGCCTCCCTAGGACTAAACTTGTAGCCTCCCTAGGACTAAACCTGTAGCCTCCCTAGGACTGAAACTTGTAGCCTCCCTAGGACTAAACTTGTAGCCTCTCTAGGACTAAACTTGTAGCCTCTCTAGGACTGAAACTTGTAGCCTCTCTAGGACTAAACTTGTAGCCTCTCTAGGACTAAACTTGTAGCCTCTCTAGGACTAAACTTGTAGCCTCTCTAGGACTAAACTTGTAGCCTCTCTAGGACTAAACTTGTAGCCTCTCTAGGACTAAACTTGTAGCCTCTCTAGGACTAAACTTGTAGCCTCTCTAGGACTAAACTTGTAGCCTCTCTTAGGACTAAACTTGTAGCCTCTCTAGGACTAAACTTGTAGCCTCTCTAGGACTAAACTTGTAGCCTTTCTAGGACTAAACTTGTAGCCTTTCTAGGACTAAACTTGTAGCCTCTCTAGGACTAAACTTGTAGCCTTTTTATGCCAAGCCTTAGTTTATTTAATAGTCTTAGTTTAGTAAAAGTGTTGTCTAAGACAAATATAGTATATGGCAGCTATTGTGAATATCAACATATGGTACGTTTTACTGTAGAAGTTACAATCTGTTACCTGAGGTGTTGTTGTAGCTGGTTTGATGCTCTGTGGAGCAAGCGGCTGCTGGCTTCTAGTTTAGCAGCCTGTTCCTGTTCTTTAGCCAAACGCTGCTTTTCTTCCAGGGTAAGAGATACCTGAACATACCACAAACAACAGTTAGTACATCAACCAGGTCTAATGCCAACAACCATTTAAGCTCCATAAGAAAAACTCAGTTGAGAAAAAAAACAACGCATTTCTAAAATATTAGAAACGGTAACTCACTCGTGAGAGTTGTGAAACAGTTGATGAGGAACCATTCTGGTTACCATTCACACCTGTAGTTCCTGGAACTGCCACCAAAGATCTCATCGAACTATCAGAAAGTGAAGAGAGGACACAAATTACAGTTCATTTCACAGTGTGGCCACAATTAAAAGCTGTGAGTTGGTTGCTGGATGTGCAGCAGGTGTATTTACTTACATCTCTGACTTTTGTGGCTGGGCTGGGGGTGTTTTTAGTCTCCTCTGATTGGTTCAATGGGTTTGCAATGTTTAAACTCCTACAAAAGACAATACTTATTACTCATAAGTTAACTGTTTGTTTGGATAACGCTGCACTCAGGTCATGCTCAAATTACTATATTTATTTTATACATCTATCAGACGGCCTCTGCCTGTTAAGGTGGGCAGTTCTTGACCAAAAAAAAAAAGCTGCAGAATAAGCTTATTTTATTAAGCCTGTTAAGAAGAGAAAAACAATAATAATAATAATTGAAATGACACCTCTGCTGCTCCTGCATGATGTGCAGCTGCTCTAATTTGGTCTTATGCTCCGATTCCATGCGACTCAACATGTCCTTGATCACAGCCATGAAAGAGTTAAACTGAAACACACCAGAGACAGAAAAGAGTTTACAAAAGTATATGTTGTGTACGCGTAATCTATACAAATGATCGGAAGTGACACTGAATCAAGTTTATATTCGGTGGGCAAACAATAATACACCTATGTTTATGTGTAAGAGTGAGTGCGTGCTGTTAACCTCACCTGGTTTAGGTTAAGGTTGTTATCAATACTAAGTGACACCAGATGAGGTAAACTCTTTCCAGCCAGGTGCTCTTTTGGGATGCCCAGTTCTCTTATGGGTGAAAGTGCACTTGTAGATGCCTGAAGAAAAAAGAAACCACAACACATACATTTTAATAACTGCTTAAAGGGATAGTTCACCCAAAAATGAAAATTAGCATCAAAGCGCATCTATTCATGATTAAAGTGCTCTACGCATCTCCAGGGGTTAATGAAGGTGGAGCATTTTTATCATGAAAGCTTTGCTTTGATGGACTTCCAAAGACATACACCCATTCACTCGCATTATCAAGCTTGGAAGAGCCAAGATGTTTTTTAGTATAACTCCGATTGTATTCGTCTGAAAGAATGTCATGTACACCGATGACTTCAGGGTGAGTAAATCATAGGCTAATTTTAATTTTTTGGGTGATATATCCCTTTAAGTAATAAGATGATAGGATAAAATTATTAAATTTAACGTTACTAATTCATTTTCAAATAAGATTGAAGCTCTGAAAGCCTCAGTCAGGCACAAAAAAAGTGATGAAAAGAGAGTAAAAGAACAATTTAATTACCCAGAATGCCCATGAGCACTGCTGGTTCCCTGGATGGAATTTGTTGAAGGAATGGTAAAATTTCATCAATGACATACCATTTATCGAGATATTCCAGAATCTTGCCTAGGCACACAAGAGAGTTCACCCTCACCTGAAAGAGGACAACCAACAGAGAAACTATACTCATTTTAAAGCTACTTTCCTAAATCTTTCATTGACGTATAGAACATTCACTTATTACTAGAGACATAAAAGGCATAAGAACACAAACCGCTCAGCGAGGATGTCTGTAAACAGGCAGATTTGATATGAGGGATAAGTGCATTTTTCATAGATGGGTACTCAATCAGATTGGCAAATGTGGGAATGATATTCAGACAAAGTTCCTGTTTAGGACAAAAAAAAGAACATTAGATTTTAAAACACATACATTTTAAATCTAGAAAGACACATTCCAATGCATTGAATTGTTTGGATAATGAAATCGACTGGTACTGAAATTGATCAATTAAAAAATACAAATAAACGTTCTCATCCAAACAAGTTTATGGTGTGGTTACCTGTATTTGAATAGAGGGGGCCTCCACTGCCCTGTACACCATGGGCAGAACACCTGTTCTTGATGTCTTCAGGAGGTGTTTTGGTCAAAAGCAGGTCCATCTTTTGTAGAAATATCAGCAGAATCTGGATATGTGAAAGAAAAAAAGAAAGAAAAAAAATCAAGGAAATAATATGATTCCTAAAAGCCATCCCATGAAATGTAGCACTGGGGGAAAAGACAAACAAACAAGCAAAAAACAATACTAAACAAAACAAAAAAAAAGAACTAAAAACAAACTAACTCATGAAAAACACATTAAAAGATCAGTGGAAACTGTGGAAACAAACAAGTGCAGACAAAATATAATAAAATATTAACTAATCATAATAGAAATATTATGATGAAATAAACTACCACAAAGACAAAGGTTCAAACCTCACTCACCATGTTGCTGGCCTGATAGCGTGAAATAGAGAAATTAATTACAAACTTGAACCCTAATGGATTACACAGGCATGCAGCGGCCATTGCAAGTGCACATCAAGTGTGGCATTTAGGCTGTGTGTCCACCAAAGCGTTTTTAGCCAGCTGAAAACGCCTTGCTGTGGACGCTTCAGAGCGTTTTGGCAGCGCAGCGTTTTTGATTGAACGGTTCGTTTCTATGATACAGAATATATGCAGCACAGTTTACTTCTTACAGATTTCACAAAAAATTTAGTTTGATACAAAAAAAAATCATCCATGTTGTTTGGTTTGCCCTGCTGTTGATGTCGTTGTACAGAAAGAATGTTGTGACAATTGGTCGGTGTGGTGTTAGCCCCGCCCCTCCTCCACTGTGATTGGACGACTGGGTAAAAAGTGACAGTGATGAGTGATGCATTTTATCCAAAGTTAAACATTTTTCAACTCTCTGCGCCCAATAAAAAAAAAAAAAAAAAAAAAGCCGGGCGCTCGGCGCTTCAGCTATGAAAAAAAAAAAACGCTCAGCGCCTTCGTCACGCTCATGGGGTCTCATTCATGAAACATACGAGTAAATATGAGAGTGATTTGCGCGTAAAGAGACCTTCCCGAAAACTCTTTAACTGATTCACAAATACTTCGTAAACATCAGATGTGATAGTGAAATGTGTGTGTGTGTTAGTGAATTCCAACCAGTCGTAAATGGGATGCGCGTGCACGTTCATTCTCAATTACCATAAATCCCGCCCATTATATCCGACTGACATCTATATATAGGCATATAATAACATGAATGCGAATGAAAAAGAAAGATTTCTCGGATGCAGAAATTGAAGTTTTATTATCAGAAGTTCGTTCAAAACGCCAATTTTATTTTCAAGCGTACATAGTGACCTATCAGGTCCTACAAAGAAAAGGAAGTTTGGCAGCATATTACAGATGCAGTTACTGGAGTTTCATCTGTTAATCGAACAGTCCCAGAAGTGAGAAGAAAACGGTTTGACATTAAGCTTGACAGCAAAAAACTAATTAGTTCACTTCGGAAAAATCGTATTCAAACTGGAGAAGGACCGCCATCGATCACCAGATCTGCTATTACTGGCTCTCATAATAGAAGTAAAAAGAAAAACCGTAAGTAATTACTATATAAAATATTTTTTTCAAAATGCTGTTTAAATATGTACCCGATTAAGGTGAATTAAAATGCAGCCTTATTAATGAGCAAAACGTTCAGATGTTAAGCGCACTATTTACGCGTGGCTGGGAGCAGGTGTAGATTTCTTGCGTACCAACTAACATTTGGAAAATACGAACATTTAATAAATCCGAAAATTCGTTATGCTTCGTGTTTCATTAATGAGACCCATGGTGTTTAAAAAACGTGGCACTCCCATTGAAAACATACGCCAGGCGCATGGAAAACGCTTTGGTGGACACACAGCCTTTCAACAGGGCCAAAGAGGTTAACCAGAGAAAAGGCTCACTCGTGGGGAAACAATTCAAATCCATCTGGCATCAGTGATGTATGTGTGTGTACCTGTACGGGCTCCTGCTGTTTAAAAACTGGGGTGAGGTCTGGGAGAACAAGGCGGACGTATTCCTCCTTAGTGCATTCCTCAGCGATGAGCAGCACGTTGGAAGGACAGAATGGAACCATGTCAGGATTCACAAACTCAGACGTGAGCGCCGGGAGGATTCTGTAAATCACCACTCTCTGAGGACAGAAAAACAGAAGCCAGTAAGCTTAGGCACATATAATGCCATAAAATACTTGAACATATAAATGCACTCTAGCAACGTGTCAATATTTCTCAGGCGTACACAACAAATTCACTGAGAGCACGCGCAGTTCACGTTCACGCACATTTGAAAAGTCGGGTTTTACCTCCAACCCCCGTTTTGAGTCGCTGAATCCACCCCGCGACAGTATTGTGGTGGAGACTTTGTCTATTATCACTGGGTATGTTAGACGAGGTCGAAGTATTCATAGTACGGATAGGGGTAACGTGAAGGCAGGGTGGGGAGTCGAAATAGTGTGCATACTTGGCAGATCTGGCCACGCCATAACGCAGTGATCTTTTGAACTAAACAGGTCTTATCTACTTGTGTTTGTGTGTCATATTAATATTAAATGCCCCATACATGGAATCAGAGTGCCTACTGTATGTAGTTAGTCAAGTTGTTCAGCTGGTAGCTGTTCATTTTCTTTAGACAAATATAATCAGGAAGATTGTTTTATTATAATCAATGTAAATGGCATTTTCATCATTTACTCACTGTTTACTTCCTTTTGAAGGTGTGAACATGTGTTGGTTGAGAATTGCACATTGAGCAGGGTAAGCCCAAGCTAATTTGACATTACAGTACATGACTACTTTGGTCTGGTTTACATAGTTACTGCTGTTCAGAATATGCTGGATTTTTGTCAGTATAGACTGATCTTTTCCCCATGAACCTGAATATACATTTTTAAAGTCCTGGGTAATTTGGTTCATGCTGCAGGGCTCCAGACTGCGACCAAATGGTTGCATTTTGCGACCAAAATTTGAGAGTGTGCGACTGAATTTTACATCCAGTCGCAATGTGCGACCAGAATATTTGCCACACGTAAAACGCATGGTTAAGCATGGAAAAAGGGCCGCGTCAATGAATCCGTGACAAGAATAGCGCGCGTAAATGTCTATGGGAAGAAGACGGAGACAAATATAACAACCTGCTATGTGCGTCTGAGCAATAAGCGATCTATCAACTCGTTATTCGTTACCTTGCAGCGAATGTAAACAAAATGAAAGTGAAACGAAAATACGCTTGCCAGTTGCGGGCCGATCTCGCTCACGCGACACTGTTACCAGGAGATCCAATGAAGAAATCCATTGAATTCACCTCAGAATTAATAACGTCATCGCTACGAGATCCAGTGAGAAACACTCCGATTTCGGCGCAGAGTTCTGTTATAAACCATAGATATCAAACAGCGCTGACGTGGAAACCAGGAAAAACACTTATAGAAGGCTTTCAATCCACAAATCAGCAACATTCACCATGGATTTAGGCTAATTAAGTAACTTAACTCTAACCATAAATACGATAATGTGACCGAAATAGTCAAACGCTTACAAGTAGCCTAAACATCTTTTTCCAGCACTTCAAAACTATAATATCATATATAAATGTTTTATTGTTTTGTATTTTTTATGTGATGACCAACACATTTTTTGTTCATCCTTTTAAATATTGTGCTAAAACGAAAAATATTAAGATGTTGGTAAACAGTAGGATGTTTATTGGCAATTTATTTTACTCAATATACATGTTTTCGCTACTTAAAAAAAAAAAAATAAATTAAGACATTATAAATGATAATACCTAAAGTTAATTTAATCTACACCCTAAATTAAGCTTTGTGATTTATTGTCAGCCCCAGTGCTACCAGAATTTTTTTTTTTTTTTTTGTAGAACAGTGTGAGTTCTCATTTGAGGTGGTGCTGCCCTCAAATTTGAGTCTGGAGCCCTGTGTACTTAAAATAAAACAGCATATCATAATGTTAAGTATATTTATTATTAAAGAATTTGTCAGTATTACAGTTATTTTGGGGGAAATTTGAATAATTGCATTGCAAACTGATTTAAGGTGTACCCCTAAATTTTCTGTTTGCGCTCCTAAAATTTTCAGTCAGGGGCAACAGCGCTCCTTGTAAAAAAAATTAGTCTGGAGCCCTGTGCTGGCTAAATAAAAGTTTCACTGAACATACAGTATACCTTGATTGCACCTTATATTTTCTAATTTTGATTACACATTGTTTAAGGGGTAAATATATTTCTCATCTCAACATTATTTTTCTCCTGGCTATAATAATTGTCTCTTGTTTATTGGTAGAATAATTTTGATTAGTTTTGGAGTGGCAGTGATTTGCAGCTGGTAATGGATGGTAAAGAGGTTCTATTGAGTAAGATAGTGGCCTATCTTAAAAAGAATTTAACAAATGAATGTGAACTAGTTCATTTTTAGATATGTGACATACTGCATTACGGACACTGGGCTTAATATTGTGGAAACTGGGCTTATATTTGAATTATTATATAAATATATATATATATATATGTCACAGTAATATATAATAGGTCACAGAATTTGGTACATTTTGGATGAATAAATCTAGGATTTACAACTCATCAAATCAGAATATGTATATATCAGACTTGTGTGTTTGAATATTAAACTGCAATTAATGAATTAGGTAAAATAATCAAGACATGATTTTTACTGGTTAAAATGTATTTAAACCATTAAATCAGACTGCAGAAAAATTCGGACAACACGGAATTTGGGGAAAAAAATAAAACAGGTTTCAAAGGGACCTGCGTTTTATATTGCTATTTTCTAGCTGAATGTCTTTGTGAAATGTTTGTTCTTGCCTTGGGCAACTTGGGCAGAACTTTCGGGAGGCCTTTGTAGAACTGAGACTTCTGCAAGTTGTCCCGCTGGAAAAGCGAGTTGAAGTACTGAAGAGTCATCGCTCCAACATCATCGAAAAAGGAATCTGCACACACACACACACACAATAGACTGAATTGTCACTCTCAATCATGGTCTTACAAAATCATGGATTTTGATTTCAATCAAGTACAGATACTTACTACCCAAAAAAATAGAAAGTTGAAGAAAACCAGCAAAGAAGGGAAAACACTGACCTTTGTCATCTGATCTGCGTCTGGACGCACGTTGGAGGTGACGCTGAGCAACATCTTCACGTGTTCCCGGACCTCCTCTGGGATCTGACTCAACACTCCTGGACTCAGATGGCTCAGCTACACAAGATAATGAAATACACATGTTTTAGGATTGTCACAATTAGGGTACAATAAAACACTGAAGTATCACAATAACACTATTGTAAGAGTTGAATGTTGTGGTTATTCTGTTGTGATTTTAAAGGGGTCCTATTATGTTTTTGTAACATTTTCAACTTTTAGTGTGTAATGTTGCTGTTTGAGCATTGAAATGTCTACAAGGTTACAAAGCACAAAATCCTCTCCAAAGGGAGTTTCTTCTTTATATCAGTAAACACTACGGGTGCAACGGATCACAAAACTCACGGTTCTAGTTACAGTTTTTGAGTTACGGATCGGATCAGCAATGATCTATTAAAGACAAGTGAACAGTCAGTCATAAAATAAGAACAAATATGAAAATTGCAAGCATAGATACAATAGACTAAAGTTACAAATAAAGTAAGGTCTAACAGAAGTATTCAGGTATAGAAATGAAATAAATAAGTGTTAAATACCAATTTGAGTCCACTTTAGCCTTTCCTTGCGCTTAAATGGTTTAAAATTGCTTGCCAGTTTAAAATGGCGAGACTCATAACAAAACACGAGCAAATGATAAGCTTTTCCTCTATGATGGTTAAACTTTGCAATTAATCCGCGAATCATGTATGCTGAACAGTGGGGCCTGTTACGTACAGATCATGGATCAACTACGATCCGATACAGTCTTGATTTCAGCGCCTCAGGAGCAGGTACTCGCCAGTTATGGTGAGTTACATTTCCAAAACATGCTCTAAGTGGTAGACCAATAACAACAGACTGTGGCCGAATGACCACAGGCAGGGCGGTTTTTAAAGAAACCGAAACTAAAACAGATCGTTCACACAAAGGGTGAAAACAGTTTATTGCTGCAACAATTTAAACTATAAGATTAAAAAAAACTATTTTTAGTTTTAACTATTTAACATTTGTTTTTTGAACACTAAATGATGAATTCTAGTAGACGGCTATAAGAAATATTAACTGAGCACAATATGAATGCATAATATAATGAGCATAATAGGCCCCCTTTAATCATTTAAAGTTCACCTATATATTATTGTTGTTTTTGTTTGATTTCATCAGTAATTATTAAATGTTGATAATCAATTCTTATGTGTTAAATTTAAAACATGATTACAAGTTTTTTTTAAAGAATCTCTTATGCTCACCAAAGCTGCATTTATTTAAATAAAAAATACAGTAACAACTAATAATGTCAAATACTATTAAAATAAAACAAAAGAATTCAAATTTAAAATATTAATAGCAACTGATAATGAATAAATAAGCAACAAATCAACATATTAAAATGATTTCTGAAGGATGTGAAACTGAAAACTCAAGTATTGATCACAGTAATATATATTACAAATAGAAAAAAGTTTAAACTGAATAATATTTCACAATATTACTGGTTTTATTGTATTTTTGATCAAATAAATGCAGCCTGGGCGAGCATAAGAAACTACTTAAAAATATAACACATATATACATATTTATACATATAGACACTGGTATATATATATATATATATATATATATATATAGAGTAGATGAGAGAGAGAGAGAGAGAGAGAGAGAGAGAGAGAGAGAGAGAGAGAGAGAGAGAGAGAGAAGAGAGAGAGAGAGATTACATGATTATATACTTGCATATATATATATATATATATATATATTTTTTTTTTTATATATATTTTTTCCTTAAGCTTTTGACTGATAGTGTATATTACTAAAATGCTGTTTTAGGACAAATGGGAAGGTAACATAATTTAAAACAGGACGATGAATTCACAGGTGTGCAGAAGGTATTGGCTCCTCACCTGGTCCAGTTGTCAACTGAAGCTCTTGTCATATGTCCTGGCTTGTTGACGTGAAAGACGGCCTTGCCTTCATTAAACACGGCGTGGACCCAACACCCCAGTGAGACACATGTCAGAGGACACGTCACAGCTGACGGACAGGATGTACTCTGGAGCGACATATTCTGGGTTCGGGAGGCAGAGCCGGCGGTAGATTGGGGTCCCACTCTTTACACCCATACTTGGGCTAAAAGGCAGAAACACACAGACACGTATTCGCTAACAAAGATTCAACCAGGCAGACAATGATCTCTGCGACAGTTCCTAACCTCAGCGTCAGACAGGGTTGCTCGAGGAGATACTGAAGTCAAAGCCCATGATCTTCCAGGCTCCGCTCTTATTCAAGATGATGTTCTCTGGACACAAGTTACCATGAACCATCTTAACCCCGCTGTGCAGGAATGACAAACCCTCTGTGACCTGAGAGAGAAAACAGAGAGAGAGCGCTATCTTGTCAGCTACAAATCTAAAACAAAAAGCATGATAGTATTTCATCCACTGCATTTATTTTTATTTTAAAAAGTATTATTTCAAATATGAATATATTAGTGCTGTCAAACGACTTCAAATATTTAATCGCGATTAATCGCATTAATGTCATAGTTAACTCGTGATTAATCGCATTAATATCATAGTTAACTCACGATTAATCGCACATTTTTATCTATTCTAAATGTCTCTTGATTTCTTTTTGTCCCATTATATTATTTTTCTCATTTTAATGCTCTTATCAACATGGAAAAGTGGATCGGCTTGCTTTGTGCAAATGTTTTTTTTGTTGACAACAACATTGTCTTATACTGTGTTCAAATTCACAAAAAATTCTCACTTGGAGCAAATAATCTCTCACACAATGTAACACTCGTCCATCAACAAAAAGGTGAAAGAAATACTGACGAGGTCCTGATATTGAGGCTCTCAGCTGTGTGTGTGTTTGTGTGCGTGTGTTTGTGTGCGTGTGTATGTGTGCTTGGCCATCATCAAGTGGTATTTCAGACTTGGACGTGCTGCGATGATGACTGATAGCTCAGTTCACAATGACAAAACACACAGATCACTTTGGTTTTGTCAATGGAACCATTTGGCAAATTTTTAAAAGTAAAATTTCCATTCAGAATCTTATTGGCATCCATTTCGGCATCTGACGCTCATCATCCACTCAAAACGCAACAGTTAACCAACTATTTGGCCGACTCGCAAGCCCAAACGAGTGTGTGCGACGTGCCTGTTGTTTTGTTTACGCTCTAGCTAGATCCGCTTGCGCTTTGGAGGACGAAACAACAAAACAGCCTTGCGCGGCGCAAGCCATTAAAATGAATGGGTTTCATAGTGCAGCGCACGCATGTTGCAAAAGCATGTGAAAGAAAACGACAAAGTTTGCTAGGCCAAAATGACCGTTAATCACGCGATAAAAATTTGACGCCGTTAAAATGGGTTTGCGTTAACGCCGTTAATAGCGCGTTTAACTGACAGCCCTAATATTCATATATATAAACAAGGTTTAATTTTATATTATACATTTTATATATTTAATATAATGAAAAATAAGATTTATTTTATTATTTAAAATTAAATGAACGATCATTACATTACTCTATTACAATAAAACTTTCACTCTCCTGACATATTGCTAATTACTCAGGGATGCACCGATATGACAATTTTGGCCGATACCAGATAACCAATAATTCTTTATATTTGAAAGCTCGATAACCGATATTTTGGCCAATAAATCTAAATCCAAATTTTTAGACAATTTTTGAGACTGATTATAAAAATCTCTCCTCATTAAAAGTCAAGATACAAACACAATTATGATGTTCTTATTTTAATGTTGTGTAGCCGATATGACAGACTTGCGCATTTTGCACTTTTACTGGATTTTCCTTTTTTAAAGTAATTTCAATCGTATTTCAAGCGATTTAAAAGCATCATGTTGAACAGTGCGCATCTAAAGTGCCTCAGCTGAAGGAACTAATACATTTAGGGATGCACCGATACCACTTTTTGGAAACGAGTACGAGTACGAGTACTTGCATTTCAGTACTCGCCGATTTAATAATTCTGAGTACTTAATAAAAAAAACATGATTTAAAATCAGTTTTAACTATTTTTCCAATTTATTTAATTATATTTTATTTCATTTATATATATATATATATATATATATATATATATATATATATATATCTTTTTTTCTTCTTTTTTTCCAAATAGTTAAATAAAAAAAATTCAATTCAATGACTATTATTTATGATGGTACATTTATGAAAGCATTGAAGGCTGTAGCCATTGAAGGCTGTTTATATGAAAATATTGATGATATTGAGAAATATTGCTTATAAAAAAATCAAGAGAAAAAGCAACCTTATGCACACATTATTAGTAGTAGCAATTTTGATTAATAGAGACGTAGTTAAATCTATTGTACAGTAGCCTAATATAATTATTTCTGTCAATTTCTTACCAAACTTTTATTTTGACGGGTTGCCGTGAAGACCTTTGAGTTTCTGTGCGTGTCTGATACATAGACAACATTGGCGCTTCTCAATGTCAAAGGGAAGTATCCTTGACATTGAGAAACACCTAGTAAAAGAAAATGATATGACGATCGTTTTCTCAAATGAAACGGTAAAATACCTACCGTTACTCATGAAGTGACTCTCGGAGATGAAATCATGAATCATGTCATCATATCGTGAGGCAGCAGAGACGGAGAACAGCGCGAGCGTCACTCGAGCTTCAGTGTGTGTGAGAGGTAGCTAACGTTAAATGAAACCGCGCGTCTGCACTGTTCATTCACACAGAGACAAGCAGAACATGCAGGTTTTATATTTAAACAGTCGTTTGGCAGTTTAATATACACAGACACACATCAGCAGCGCGCCGGTCGCCATGTCTCAGCGCTTTCATGATGATGACGCAACTTCACGCCCTTCGTGCATGCATGTGCAAACGGAACTGGGTTTGATCAGGTATCGGTACCACCGGGACTTGGTACCGTGACGTTTACATTTTTTTAGTACCGACTTGGTCCACGCGGCTGACAGGTTCGTCTCGCCTCGCCTTCTCCCGCTCTCGAGCTGCAGCCGGGGCCTGGGGCGGGCACTCGCGCCTGTGATTAACCCATTTCTCAGACGTGATATCGGTCTCGGTATCGGGGGACTTTTAACGAGTACGAGTACTTTAAAGAATGTGGTATCCAGGCCAGATACCTCGAGACCGGTATCGGTGATCGGTGCATCCCTAAATACATTATTTATCGGCTTTTAGATATCGGCTAAATGTTCTTGTTGGCCCGATAACGATAAACATTAAAAATGATCACATATCGGCCAGATACCGATAATGTGGCCGAAAAATTGTGCATCCCTACTCAATTACCACATACAATTATTGTAAAAAAATCATAAACCTTGTCCTTTGAGGGTTTCTTTTTTACTTAAAAATTCAGCAAAAATAGCATTCACAACAATGAAGTAAACAAGCAATCAAAAGCAGAAAACGTAATCTTATAATTGTGTTAAATGGCACTATATGAATTATTTAGTAAAAACAGTAGTTTCTGAATTTTTTCTTTTCCATTCTTGGCTAATTTATGACCTCTAAAGCCAGGTGTACATGGTACGATTTGCTGTTATATCTACTTTATCTACTGTGCAAGAAACTCTCACCTGCAGTAAGCCGTATTTCGTCTCTACATCATAGAGTTTGTATTCTTTGATGTCTGTGGGAACAGGACTAGGGAGATTGTCCCATTGGCCGAGCACATTGGCTAGACTGGCAAACACGGGCTCTGTGCAGAACGCCAGACAGTCTCTAGAGATAAACAGACAAAGACATTCAGTGAGAACAGCAATGACGGATAAAATCGCTGGTTATGTTCGTGAGCCTTGGAAACATTTTGAATGTGATGCCAACAATATTATTCCTCAGTGTCATTATTTTAAATAATGTTAATTTGATCCATTGGATTATGCACCTTTTCATTGTGAGTGTGAGACAGAGAGTTCACAGGCTCTTCTGATTTGTGAAAGATCGTGTCTTATAGCCTTGTCGCATCTAGTGCGGACAGACAAACTGCTTGCCACTGAATCTTATTGGATTGTGTTTAGTTGGGATAATGTGTTTGAAGATATCGGCCTGTGTTGACTGTAACATCAGGATCTTGAGTCTCACATCTAAGGGATCCATGTATTATTCAGAAGAGATTTTCCACAGGATGAACTCCTGCATCCACACAAACACATATTGATTGTAGAAGCACAGGAAGAAAGAAAAGCTCTGAGCTCTTTTATCCTCCTAAAGCTTCAGATCAGTTTTATTTAATAAAAAAACTAATTTGACGTGGATAAGACAGTTAATTTCATTGCAGTGCTGATAAAACTGTGGTTTTATTCAAAACATAATGAGCTGACCTAAATGGCATCATAAGCATATTCATCTAAGCCTCCCATAATGCTGTCCATGTAGGCAGATTTTGTGGTAGCATGCGTTAATGCGTGTTCACGTTGTGGTCACCTGGACTCCTCCAGCGGATGCTGAACCGTGAGGAGGCGCGGGTGTCGGAACCGCGTCAGCTGTTGAACTCCTTTCTTTAGAGAATCAATAATCTGATCCTTCTCGAACTTCTGATAGCGATCAATGATCTTCTTATCAAACACAAAAACTGCCACTTCCTGTGGGAAACAGAAAGAACATTTATTCCAAAATATTTAAATTTATATTTCATTTGCAATAGGATCCTTACATTCAACAATTTATTTATTTATTTAAAAAAAAATTATAATAATTTAGATGTACTTTGCAAAGCTATTTGTACACTCAGCAAATACTTATAAAATTGAATTCTATTTTAATATTTAAATAAATTATAATTTTTAATTATAATATTTTTATTTTGCAACTTATCTGTACATCTGCACATTCACTAAATAATACAAATAATTTAATTCATATCTATTTTGAAACAATATCTGAACATCAGCACAGTCACCAAATTATTAAAATATTTAAATTTATATTTATTTTGAAACAATATGTGCATCTGCACATTCAACAAATAATTAGCCTAAAATATTTAAATGTATATCTATCTATTTTGCAACAAAATATGTACATTTGCACATTCAACAAATAATTAAAATACTTACATTTATATTTATTTTGCAACAATATGTGTGCACATTCAACAAATAATTAAAATATTTAAATGTATATTTATTTTGATACAATATGTGTGCATATTCAACAAATAATTAAAAATATTTAAATATATTTATTTTGCAATAGTATATGTACATAATTTATAAAGAAATATTTACATTTATATTTAATTTGCAATCATACATGTACATTAAACTAATAATTTATAAACAAAAAATATTCACATTTATATTTATTTTGCATAAATATCTGTTTATCTACATATTTATGAACAACATAACATGCTTACTTAATTAGCAATAATTTAATATATTTAGGAATATATCAACCTGTTCTAAATTATGCTATCAAGATGCTATTTCAAATCATACACAATTTGAAAACAAAACCACATACAGCTATGGAAAAAATTAAGAGACCACTGCCAATATCAGAAGTTGCTCTTGATTTATTATTTATATTATAAATAATAAATCCAGAGCAACTGCTGATTTGGCAGTGGTCCCTTAATTTTTTCCATAGCTGTATATATTAGCCATATAAATTATTTTATCACGTGACATGAACTGAATTTACTTCAACAATACTAAAAGAAAATAATAAAAGAAACCAAAAATGTAAGTCTTAAAGCCTTTAAAAAACATGTATGACATCAACAAATGTACAATTGTGGCAATGTGAGGAAGCAATGGCAATGTGACAATTGTGTCATGACAATTGTATCATTTAAAGACTTCCTCTTTCACTGTAAACAACATCTAACATGATCGTGTCCTATTATAAGTGAAACAAGACTGACAGAGTTAGAGTTAAAGTGATAAATAACTGGCGCACCTGTTTGGTGGATTTTTTGGTGCCGTTGTAGATCCTCCAGCTCATTCCTGGACCCCGCTGGCGATGTGTCGGCCCACCTCAAACTCACGCGTGACAGGGTTGCCCATGATGGTGCTGGTCATGTCGGCCGTCACCTTAGTGACGGTGCTTTTTAGTTTATTGAGCATGGACTCCATGATTTTACTGGCTGCTCACCTGAAACAGGAAGTAGCAACACAGTGCATGAGCATTTCGTTATTTCGTCATCGTTTACAAGCTTCCTGTTGGTTAAATACACAGCGAATAGGATGAACTCAGGGTTATTATCATTAACCAAATCTATTTAAAAAATATGTTGATTGAAATAAAGACAAAATAATACAAAACATGGATATTAAATGAAAACCTTAAACTTATTTTAGTTATTTGCCAAGGTAACATTTAAAATTCACTTATAGTGAAAAAAAAAATTAAACCTAAATAGTAATAAATATATTTATATTTTTAAACTAGAAGAAATGACAAAATCTAGTTCAACAGTTAGTGTTCATGAATAATAATAAATAAATCTGTACAAAGCAGGTGATAAACATTTTGGACCCCATTGACTTTCATTATATGCACAAACAAAACCATTTCTTAAAATCTGCTGACCCTTTTAGAATGAAATCTCAATCTGTGTGTTTACAAGCTGCTGAACTGTCCAGAGGTCATCTTTGATTGACTTCACAGTCTGAGAACGACTCGAGCATACGGCTAGACCCTAAACTGGCTAGTTTTACTAGTAGGCTGATGTGTCGAAAGAAATAAAACATAAAAAATAGACTTAAATACATCTGAAAATCTGTCACTGCGAATTCTCAGCAGGGTCTGAGCGTTCCTGGCTCAACATAAACGATGCTGACAGCATGAGAGAAATAAAAAATGCACTGTTCTGTCAGCTGCACACATCAAATAGTCTCTTGTAACAGTTGTTTCAACACTGAAATGTGGATCTGGATTTAGCTGGCTGGATTTTGAGCAGATATCATAAAACAAATAAGAGTAAAAATAAAAATTAAGATTATAATTAATTCTGACCAAGTTATGTTATGAATAATAAAGAATGATAAACCAAGATCTATTAATATTATTAGTTAAAAGTTTGATACTTATATGTCCTAATTAGGGCTGTGCAAAAATTAATTGCGATTAATCGGATTCAAAATAAAAGTCTGTGTTTACATAATATATTTGTGTGTGCTGTATATAATTATTTTGTATATATACATACCTATGCATGCATGTATATATTTAAGAATTATTTGCGCTTAAATTCTGTATATATATATATATATATATATATATATATATATATATATATATATATATATATATATATATATACAGAATTTAAGTCAATAATTCTTAAATATATACATGCATGCATAGGTATATATTAAAAATAATTATTATATTGTCCTAATCTGTAAATGCAAAACAAACTACAAAAAAACAGTAACAAATAAAAACCTACTAAAAATGAAATTAAACAAAAGTTAAATAGAAAATTAGAAATATGCCCAATTTAATGTTACTACTATTGCAAGTTTATTGTAAAATAGTATAAAGTACTATTAGTGAGGTAGGTTATTATTACTAGCAGACATTTTGAATAAAAATAATATATTTAAGAATATCTATAGAAATGGCAAAAATACCAAACAAAATTACTACTTGCATTTAGCCTAACAACATTAAGGCTAATTCAAAATATCAACAACAACTATAACAGAAACTGACACTAAAATAACACTGACTAATAGAAAGTAACGTTACTAAAATAAAGTAGTAAGTTATCAGATTTATTCATGAATTCGGTAGCTAAATTAAACCCTTAATCATCATAAGAGAGTGACTTATCATTATATCGTCATTATTATTCAGAAAAGTATTATTAATATCCGTGTTTGTTAAAAGAAAGTCACACAATGGCATCATTAGGAAAGGTGTGACGTTTTTAGCATTTAATGAATGAAGTTTGAGACTCAATGACATGAGAGACATAAGTTGACAAGACTTTACTGGCGGAATAAACTGCCCTTTACTTAAAAAATGCAGCTAACATCAGCGTTTTGAGACTAAACAAACCACAGGAACGTAGAAAAAAAGAAACTTGAATTATTAGTTACCAAAAATGATGTCAACTCGAAGTAGGCAGTTGGTTTGGAGACACAGAAAGAGACGTTTAAATATTAATGCCACTATTTGTGTTTTTTTAAGAAAACAAAACACTACATCAATAATTGGGGATCAATTTACATTTGAGAAACCAACTAAAACCTAAAAAATATTATTATCTTCACAATGTAAACACTCAATAAAATCCCGAAAGCAGCTGAGCTAACCGGCTAATGCTAATGGAGTGAAGCGTCACTACACATAACCGATCAATAACCGCCGAATACAGTCTCAGGATCATTAACCAGCTCATTAACACATAGACTTCAGTCTTACCTTTACACTAGAGGAGCTGACAGAGAGACTGGGTGATTAAAACCAGGATTTAGACAGTAACAAAACCGTCAGCAGTGGTGGTGGCTAGCAGCCTCCATGACACTTCATCAAAAACACCTGAGAGATTCCGCGACGTGAAGCCGGACGAAACAATCGACGCTTCAGAGAGAATAATCTGTGATAAAAGTCGATGTTTTCTAAAAACTACCCATATCGCCACACTTATAACTCTTTTATCTACTCCTGAGATTGATTTGCTTTCTGTTTGGGACCTTATACAGCCGATGATGATTGTAATAATAAAATTTACCTCAAATTGTTATGTTAACCTTACCTAGTAGCCCAATATTGTTGAAAATTAGTTCAATCACTAACACTCTTAGAAGAAAAGGTTCTATATAGAACATTAAAAGGAGTTAAAAATGTAAAAATAAAAATAAAAAAGGCTTTAAAAAAGTAATTAATCAATATCACACGAAGAGTGACATTTCAGTTTTTATCCTTCAAAAATCAGCATGATTAAAATGGGATATTAAGTTACTACAACGGTTTAATAAACAATAATTTAATTACAACTGCAAAATGTTGCAGAATAATGTAATATATAAATGAATAATAGCCTATAAATAACTTTTGTGCCAAATGGGTTCTGTCTTGTCATTATCATCATTTTTTTGCATAAAAGGTCCATTGAAGTTGACCATATATGGGCACATCTTTCAAAATGTTCAAAGCCTGTTACAATTGTTTATAAAAATCTCTCATAAAGACAGTAAATTGAACCTGCAATCTTTTTTGAGCTTTTGCAAGTATTTTAATGAGAGAAAATTAAAGTGCATCTACAAAAATAATCTAATACGACAATAATTAATCAACTTTGACAGTTCAAAGTAACGTTACCAGTAATGCAATTTAATTCACTTTCTGTTCAATTACGTAATAAAT
The DNA here is from genome assembly GCA_030378365.1 of Hybognathus amarus. Classification (NCBI taxonomy): domain Eukaryota; kingdom Metazoa; phylum Chordata; class Actinopteri; order Cypriniformes; family Leuciscidae; genus Hybognathus; species Hybognathus amarus. Next base: position 1,468,197 of record JAQIUQ010000268.1, on the reverse strand, counting down.
ACAACATTTAATCCAGTGCATTCAGTCATCGTTTTAGAAGTTAAAATTACTTCGGCAATTAAATATTCCCTTTGTACTTCTGAATAATTATGCCTATTATGAATAATTACACCCTATTATGCTACATTTTTCAAGACAAATTCATTTAAAATCAGAAGTTGACATTTACACAAAGTACAGTAATATATAAGGTCAATATTCATTAAAACGTAAGTAAATAAGTGAACCAAGAAAGAGCATAATTTGAATCTTTAGACATTTCTCAATTTCAAGTGCAGCTAAAACTAGCTCTAATAGCTTGAAAAAACCTGAGTATATCACACAATTCAAGTAATCCTAAACTGAGGTGAAAACAGTATCTGACCTGATTAAATCTATGTAGTGTTCAGTAGTGATTAACGGTTTCATTATAGTATTAATAACGTGTAATAACTGTCCTGCTTGTAAAGCTTCTATAAAACAGAGTCTATTTGCAAAACAGGTAACACTTAATTTTGCAGTGTCCTTGTTACAAATTACATGCATTTACTGTGCTAATAATGTTTTACACTGTTGTGAATCAGTAACTAATCCATTATTTAGTTACTTTTTATAGAAAGTAATGTCACGTTACTTTTGCGTTACTTTTTCTCACCTGGGCTGGGCTTGCTTGTTGTTTGTTTTATATATATAAAAAAAAGCCATTTCACAGCTAAATTGAAATGAATAAGACTCAGGCTGAAGGAAGCACAGTCAATAAATGGGAAAGTTAGTTGTTACCTACACTACCGGTCAAAAGTTTAGGGTCGGTAAGATTTGGTATGTTTTTAAAGAAGTCTCTTCTGCTCACCAAGGCTGCAATTTTTTTATAAAAAATACACAAAAAACACAGTAATATTGTGAAATATTATGACAATTTAAAATGACTTTTTTAATGTTAATATATATTAAAATGTAATTTTATTCCTCTGAATTTTCAGCATCATTACTCCAGTCTTCAGTGTCACATGATCCTTCACAAATCACTCTAATATGATGATTTTATGCTCCAAAAACATGTATGATTATTATCCATGTTGAAAACAGTTTTTTCCATTTTTATTTCAGGATTCTTTGATGAATAGAAAGTTCAAAAGAACAGCATTTATTTAATTAGAATCTTTTCTAACATTATAAATGTCTTTACTGTAACTTTTGATCAATGTAACTCATCCTTGATGAATAGAAGTATTGTTTTCTTATTTATTTCCCCAAAAATAAAATACAAATTCTTACTGACCCCAAACTTTTTAAAGGGTAGTGTTTAATGTAACAAAAGCTTTCCATTTCAGATAAAAGCTGTTCTTTTGAACTTTCTATTCATCAAAGAATCCTGAAATAAAAATGTAAAAAACTGTTTTCAACATGGATAATAATCATACATGTTTTTGGAGCATAAAATCATCATATTAGAGTGATTTGTGAAGGATCATGTGACACTGAAGACTGGAGTAATGATGCTGAAAATTCAGAGGAATAAATTACATTTTAATATATATTAACATAAAAAAGTCATTTTAAATTGTCATAATATTTCACAATATTACTGTGTTTTTTGTGTATTTTTTATCAAAAAATTGCAGCCTTGGTGATCAGAAGAGACTTCTTTTAAAAACATAAAAAATCTTACCGACCCTAAACTTTTGACCGGTAGTGTATGTGATAAAGTAACTTAGTGTGCATTCAAAAGTAATGCGATACTTTAATAGTTACCTGAAAAAGTAATCTGATTACGTAATTTACGTTAGTTGTAATGCACTGATCACCTACAACTAACCCTAAACCAAACTTAATCCTAACTCTATAGTAAGTATATAAAATTATTAATATTACTCAGTATTTAAATATATAATTACACTAACTAGGGCACCTTCAAAAATAAGTGTAACCCACAGTCCCGTAAGGTTAGTAACCCTAATCTTCGAAATTGCTATATTAGGATGAAATGCCTTCAACTAATAAAAATAAGTTTAACACACAACGCTACCTGATATAATTCTATAACCCGGGATTGCTAACAACCTTCGCGGACTAACAAACTATGTTTATGTCCAGTGCTCATTACTTTCTAGTATGTAGAGAAGAAGTGCTGGAGGAAAATCCCTGGGTGATGTTTCTGAAACTGTTTGGCCAGTCGTCTCTTCTGTTTGACGGACAGGTCGTCACTGAGAGCGATGTGGTGCATTAACTGCTTTAAGCTGTCATGAGTGGCCTTATCTTTGTTATCCTCATACTGCTGGAGCGACACCTGCTGGCAGAATGTGAACACTGCAAAGGCAAAAGAAGTAGCTTCAGGAGACGGGAATCAAATCAATGCGTAAATCATTTGTATAGGGAGACTGTGGATGAACTTACCTGCTACATTATCTAGATCCCTTCCTTGCTGTGAGGTTTGCAGTGTCTTCCTCACAGCCTCAATCAATGACGACGGGGTCTAGATGCACAGGTATGAATGAAAAATGATTCTGTGATTTGAACAGAACTTTCAGAGATAACATATTTGTAAAAAGGGCATACCTTAAAGAGTTGAGTGTGATTATCCATGAGGAACAGCAGTAGTTGCTCACATTGGACTCGAGTCATTTCTTTACTCTGGATCACAGCCTTCACAAACGTCTTGCTGACCAAAGCACGGTTCTCGATCTGTTTCAACACAAATGTGCTTGTGCCGTTATAGTACACATTCAGATGTTTTTTTTCTTAATTCAAACGTGTTAAAAATTGCCAAAATTGTAAAATATTAAATATATTTTAGATGAAAATGTGCAAGACTATTCCAGTAAGTATAAACATTTAAAGTAAGATTGTTTTTTTTTTAAGAAATGAATGCTTTTCTTCAGCAAGAATGATGTGACAGTAAAGGGATATGTTGTAACAAAAAATAAATAAATGCTGTTCTTTTAGAACTTTATATTTATGTTATATGAAGCAGCTCAACTGTTTCCAACATGTTTCTTGAGCAGAAAATGATTTCTGAAGGATCATGTGACACTGAAGACTGTGAAGTAATGATGGTGATGAAAAATCATCTGTGCATCACAGGAAATAAATGACATCATTACAAATAAATTAAAATGGAGGAATTGATATTTTAAATTGAAATAATATATCACGATATTACTGTATTTTTTATCAATTAAATTCAGCCTTGGTGAGCATAAAGACTTTTGAGTGGTAGTGTTAGTGTATAATAATACAATAATTAATACTTTTTTGTGTTAAAGCTACACTGTGTGATTTTAACCCCCATCTAGTGGTGAAAAGGTATATGACCATCCAGTGAATTTTAGTTTCAGTTCCTCTCAATTCCGAATTCGTTTTAACTCCTACGGTGGCCAATGTAGTCCAAGATTAACATGGCTTCCAGTTCAAACTCGTCCATGAGTGTTAAACTGAAACGTAAACGCGAAAGGCGAAGCTTGAATTAACGGGTATGTCCCTCTTTGGCTAATGTACTTTCAAGATGGAGGGCCAACATGGCGATCCGACATTAGAACCCCTTACCCGTATGTATTTTCAATGGCATATTATACACTCACGAGAATACTTTATTACTTAAGCGAAGTAAATATACATTAATGAGCACATATATTTTTGAAAGAACTAAGTGTTTTTAGCTAAGAATAAACTAAAAGAGCTACAAAGTGTAGCTTTAAGGATAATGAATTAAAGGGGAAAAAAGGATCTAAAGGTCCTTTCACACTGGATGCGATTTTGCACGCACAAATAATTCGTAGATGGTTTTATTTTTTATTTATTTGTTTGGAATCTGTTTCTATAATGAGTGCTTCCACACTAAACGCGAATGTGCTGCGGCGAAAAACAACTTTGATTTTTTGCGCTTCGATGTCGATTTTTTTTTACGTTTGAGGTGAAAGAAAAGGCTTCAGCCAATCATATACAAAGAAACAAAGGTGATGTGACCGCAGCAATTTCGGATCTTCTGATTGCTTGTGTGTCGAGTCGTCTGTGAATGAAAATCTGAAACAAGGACTGGTGGGACGTTGTGCTCATTCGTTCGTATTGAGCCCAACCGGGTGTTTACAAGGCTTTTCAGTCTATTTGAGCCTTCAATCCGTTTACTAAAAGTGTTTATTTGATTGCATGTAAACGTAGCCCCTGATGAATGAGACAGCTCACCTTTTGACATTATGTTTCTAGCTCACTCTCTGTTCTTTAAGATTGGGTGCACCCAAAACCTTCTTTTCTGCTTTTAAATAAAAATGAAAAGTCTTCACTGGATGATAATGATGGTGATGAAGAAGCTGTTCTACATCCGCAAGTCATAGCATTGTTCCGCGTTAAATTTTTGTCTGCATCCTTTTATTTAATCGTCCTTTAAATTACAATTCTACAATAAATTTTTTTTTATAAGAAAACTGTTACTGGAGCCATCACAAACTCTTCGTGGAGACGGTGTTTGCTTTGATGAACGCTGCGCAGAAAACTGTGGACCTCTTTTAAAAAGTGAACTGGTGAAAGTGAGCTACACCTGCCAGTAGTTACTGACATATGTCCATAATTTATGAGAAGGCCCTATCGAAGCTGCCAGATCAGACAAACAATATAAATTCAAGATGCACTGATTCGAATCCGTTAAGAACACATTCATCTTTAATCTTTTCTAATGAACTTATGTGCTTTTTTTTTTTTTTATAAATGTAAAGCATCATGTTAACATCACTGCAAAAAGACATCTAATATAAAATATATATTTATTCACGTAGTAGGCTATAATAATAAGTATATAGCACGTTTTCTCCCTATAGTAAAATCATGTCTGCTTTCCTGCAACAGAGCAATAGCCAGGTGTTCACCCTCGGCGCGAATGTTTGGAAGCTCTTGACGTCGCAAATTCGCGTCGGCTGATGTGAATGGTTTTGACGCAAACTATTCTCACGTGAACTATTCGCTCTTTCGTTTTGCTTTTTCATTACGCGTCTGGTGTGAGAGGGCCTTAACACATCACTTTTTTTAGTAGGAATTACAAGAGCGCATGCGCACACAACTTGATTAGAGATCTATGCTGTCAGAAAATAGTTTTGATAATCAATCAATCTCATGCGAAGGTTTAAACATCTCTTGATCACCTGCTTGTGCAGTCTGAAGCTTCATTATCTGCAGCGGTTGCCATAAAACCCAACAGTCTGCGTAACTCGTCTCTGCTCGTGGACTCCAACATCTGCAGACAGAGCTGAGTCGCTCTCAAAGCATCCTGACCTCTCCCACAATCTACACACAAAGATCATTCTAAATAACCCAGAAAGAAATGAACAGCCTTGAACACAAACGACACTGAACCCATTGTGTTTTACAACTAACCCAAAAGATGTAGGATTCCAGTCTGGATGTCTGTGTAGCGGCCTGGCATTAGTGGCGGTTTCTCCGGGCTGGTGTAATACTTAGCGATGGTGTCGAACAGCAGTCTCTTATGCTTCCTCTCCCGGATGATGCATTCTGCTGGATGAGCTGCTCACTGGCAATCACGATTAACTGATCTGGGAACAGCTCAAGACAATCAACCGCTGCCACCAGCCAAGAGTCCAACCTTGGAAGAGATACACAGGTGAACCCACGTGAAAAACATGAATCTGAATGTGACGGCACTGAGTATTGTGCACTGACTCATGAAGGTTGAGACTCTCTGAGACTTCACGATCCACGCAGGTGTTGGAGATGACCAGGTCGCCGTGGTGGTGGCGCAGAGATGAGCGCAGGGGCTCTGGTTTGGCAGGCGAGGTCAGAATACAGTCCAGCATGGAGATCTCAACCACCTGTAGCAACTGAAGTAACGTTGCTGCCTCCAAACGTCCGCACCACTGAGACAAACACAAGAAGGAAGAAAAAGTAAGTAAGCCCTGTTCACACTACACATGACTTTGTCGCTGCAGGTCGCCAGTGACATTCACGAATGTTACTCTATGTTAGACAACAAACGCGTTTTATTAGGGAATGCACGATATATCGGCCACATTATCGGTATCGGCCGATAAATGATCATTTTTAATGTTATCGTTATCTGGCCCAACAAGAACATTTAGCCGATATCTAAAAGCAGATAAATAATGTATTATTTCCTTCAGCTGAGGCACTTTAGATGCGCACTGTTCAACATGATGCTTTTAAATTGCTTGAAATACGATTGAAATCACTTGAACCCTTTACCTGTCACCCCCCTTTTTGATAATTGACATTAAAATGCACTATACAAACTTAAATGGTTGTAATTCAAGAAAGCACTTAAAAAAAAATATACCAAAAAATAGCCACCGGGTGCACATTGAATTCCATTGAATTTAATTGTATGCTTTCTGTCATAACAAATTAATAAATTTCTATCCAAATATCACTTCTGTCACTAAATATGGAACCTTGAGACTCAGACCTTTCTGACAATATGTGTTTAGTCAAGATTAGAAAAGGTTTTGATAAGAAATTATGAAGGATGATGCCCAAAAGGGGAGGGGCCTAATAAAAAAATACCGTTTCTATGGTAACGCAACGTCTAATTACAAAACGGTTTTCACAGGATGAATTCTGAGTTCGTAAGCTTTCAAATGATACCTAATTTATGATAACTACTAAAATATGTGATATAATAATAATGAAAAAATGATTTTTATATATATAATATATTATACTTTTTAGAGGACTTCTTAACCTTACTTTTAAAAATACAATTTTATCTTTTTTGTTGACAAATACTAGATTATGTTTTATTATTAACTTTTAGCACTAAAAACCAAAGTTTCAATTATTAAAAGTGTGTGTGTTGACTTTTTGTGACAAAGGTCAGAAACTCCTGTAATGACGTTGATTTTTTGAGGCGCACTCTTGTCATAAATTCATATATTACTGTTCATTCCTAATTTGTAAGAAAAAAAAACAAGGAAAGGAGTCTTAGACCTTTCCAACGATATATAGTTTGTCATGAATAGATTAGGATTTAATAGTAATATAATGAAGTAAATTTAGGTTGCCCGTATACGGGCAAGTGACAGTTAAGGGGTTAAAAAAGGAAAATCCAGTTCAGAGTGCAAAATGTGCAGCATAAGTCTGTCATATCGGCTACACAACATTAAAATAAGAACATCATAATTGCGTTTGTATCTTGACTTTTAATGAGGAGACTTTTTATAATCAGGCTCTCAAAAATTGTCTAAAAATTTGGATTTAGATTTATCGGCCAATATATCGGTTATCGGCTTTCAAATATAAAGAATTATCGGTTATCGGTATTCGGCCAAAATTGTCATATCGGTGCAGTCCCTAACCTACGTTTTATTGCCGCTACAAACAAATATTTTGGAAGGAAAAGTCTAAATATAAAATGGAATCACTATATAAAACGCATCTATCTGGGTTATCGAAACCATTCAGTCACGAATAGTCAGTATGGTAAACACCACTGTATGTACAGAGATAGATCATCCATTATCAGGACAGTTTCTGACGGCTGAAATCAGCTTCTCGTTTAACTTGCCTCGGTTAGACTCCGCACTGAGAGTGACGCGCGCTCCACTGACTTCACTCCTATTGGTTGTCGCTCGCGAAATCGCTCTTCATTTGCATAAAGTTAAACATTTCTCAACTTTGTTGCGTCGCTGGACACGCCCCTCCGGTCGCGACCGCGCGTGTCGCCGGAAGTCGCCCGTTCACCATTGAAAATGAATGGTATCGTGTTGCTTGGTCGCATGTAGTGTGAACGCACCTTTCGTCATTCATCCTTCTGCACTACTATCGTAATCGTTTGTCGAGTTTTCACCATCTCATGCCATAACAATTGTGTCTTTAAGATACAGCAAGTTAAAGCTAGTTTAAAAGTTGAGTTTTAGCACATAGCTATGTTGTAATGTGCAAAAACCCATCTCTGTAAAAGGAAGAAAAACACTACCAAAACAGGGTTTAGCAAGTCAAATTTAGAGACCTGTTTAAGACATTCTAAGACCATAAACATTGAAATTTAAGACCGACACGTATGCATTACCAAAAATTAAAATAAAAAAATATTCAGAAAAAATTATTTCAATGAATTCAGTAATTGAAAAAGCTTTTTAGCTAGTTTTTATAGTCTATGATCAAGCCACGAGCAAATGCTAGCGGCGTGTTTGAACCCCTGCTCTAGAGCTCCGCATTGTAGGCTACGACTCAATACTTTTTGCTACTTTGTAATAACTTTCTGCGGCCAGAGTTTTGGCAAATGAACGAGGGTAAAATCTATTTCAGACCTGACTAAATCAAATTTAAGACCTTAAAAAAATCTGGCCATTTTTAAGACTTTTTAAAGCCTTAAATTTAAAGTTCAGAATTTTAGACTTTTTAAGACCAGCGGTTGCGAAAACCCTGCAAAAAAACCTTTTTGGTGAGTGTTTTATTTTAACTTTTATTTTTTGTTATTTTTTAAATTTAATAACCGAGATCCACTACGAACCTTAGTTTGGGAAATGCTGCTGTTCAGTACACACTATTATAAAAAAAAAAAAAAAACAGCATTGCAATAATAAACGTCTCTGATATTATATAAACACTCTACATGGTTCAATCAGTTTTAAATGGTTGAAGGTTTAAAAAAGCATCAGACAATGTCAGACCTGAAATAAAACCAATTTAGACCTCAACATACCTTCAAGAAACCACTTCAGACACATTTTCATCTCAACAGACACTAAAATCAGACTCTATGAGACCACAATACACTAAACCATTTCAAGCTTAGCTTGAACCTCCTCAATCCCATTCAGAACTCATCAGAGACAATAATAGACTATATCTGAACCCCAAGAACCATCACACCACACAAGACATTGAAGAAAAAAAAACACTTAACCTCTTCAGACTCATTTACAACTAGAGACATCAAATCAAACCCCAAAAGACCCCCTCAGACCACAATAGACTACCAGAAACAGCCATAGTTTTGAAATTATAAATGGACAAACACTTAAATAAGCTCCACCTCAACTTATTTACATTACTATATCAACACAGTGAGGAAATGTACTTCTAACAGTTCTAACAGTGTGTGGTCGAAAGACTTTAAATGTGAATGCAAAAAGATGTTCTTTAAAAATCTAAATAATGAGCAGTTTTACCTTTTTTCGAGAGGAAACTGTTGGAAATTGCAGCACGATGTTGATCAGAGGGCACGGATGGGTGTACAGGTTTATATTCTTCAGTAGTCTCTCCACTCTTCTGTCTGATGATCCAAGAACCAAAGGGTTGGAGATGGTCTGCATTTCTCCAAACCTACAACATAAAACACTTAGTACTGCAAATTAAGCTTTTAGATGCGTCAATGATTCAAAAGCAATTACCTTGAAGAGGTCTTCCACTTTCCAGTTTGTTTGTCAGGAGTCTGGTTCTCACCGCCACTGTACCTCCTTTTGGCTGATCCGTCCTGGAAGCGGTACAGGCTGCAGCTGGAATCCTCAAAGGTCATTTCTTTTTCTCGTCTGAAGAGCTTCATCCCGATGGGTTCAAACACTCTAGACTCCATTAAGGCTTGGCACAGCCTGGCAGCTTTGAGACGGGACACTTCGCTGGAGCAGAAGTAGATGTTCTGCATGAGGTGGCTCAGAACCACGTCCACCGCGTCAGAACCGGTGAAGCAGTCATGATGGATGCGCAGGTGCTGTCTGCGGGGTCGGAGCTCCACCTGCGTCCGCAGGGCTTCAATGATGTTCTGCCACAGCTGGGTGGCCCTGAAGGGGCCAGAGAAACCTAAAAGACATCAGGACAAGATGATGATTCTTCATACATGAACAAAAAGTACCAAAATAGACCCCAAAATGACATTTCCACATTTTTATAAATCTTGAATACGTTGGAGCACAGACCTCACTTATTGTATAAGTGATTTTTTAAAAAGAATAATAATAGAAGTTAGAGTTCATGAAAATGTAAATAAAATGTATTTTATATAAAATGTATGATGTGATGAAGTGTGTTGGAAGATGAGTGCTCAAACCCTAACCACAGACGAACTTGCACTTGGTGAAAAAGGTACATGAGGTTCATGAAAAAATTGTGATTTTTTTTTAAATATACTTTTCAAAATATACTAAGATATGAAGTACACTTCAAGTGCACATAAAAAAAATTTCAGAAAGAGTGGTATTATCATCTGATATATCATACCTTCCCAACACTTTTATACTTTGTGTCTTTAATATTTGTATTTTTATAAATTATATTATACATATATATATATATATATATATATATATATATATATATATATATATATATATAATCTTTACAAATAGTATAATAATGGTGTTTCAATATAGTTATTACGGAAACACGTTTACATTAAGCACAAAAGACTGTTCATTTACATTAATATAAATTAGCTAGTTTAAAACTTGTTATTTAATACGGGATGCTAAAGAACTCAATCATAACCGAAAAATAATGAAAACACGGTTAAAAAAAACTGTTTAACTCAGCTGAATGACCTGATAAGGATCTTGATTCATTAGTTCGTTATCAAACTGATGGAAATATAACACAAAAGTAACGTTTAAAAACAAACTGTACATAAACATAAAGGCTAAGTTCATATAAACCGTTTGTTTATACCTGACAGTTGTTTATTCTCTCTGAAACAGGTTTGACTGGTTCAGTCTTCTGAACCGAGGAGTCAAATCCACCGCCATCGCGGCACCGGAAATGGCGTCACGTGCCCATCTTCTGACGTACACCGGTGCGACGAAGCTCTGATCTGGGTATCAGCTGCAGTATGCAAGACCGATTTTACATTCTGCATGTTTGCGTGAATGAATCTGATTCTAGAACCCTGTGCTGTACACCTACACTCTACCGTGTAAACTTCAGAAAGTAAGAACTCTTGTACCTGTAATAACACCCATTTATTGGTACTCCAGTTTTTGTTGCAGAAATAAGATATTTTTCCATCGTTCTTTTCCCTTAACTTTATTATGTTTTTCTTTGTGTGTGTGTGTGTGATCCTTTATATTAGATAAGTAGGATATGCTTTCATATAAAGGATTTTGAACAGAATTAAACCAAATTTAATATGTATATTTAGTACCTTGAAATCTAAAAAAATAATTCACATACTAGAATTAAGAATGACTAGTATTATCTCTTATTCAATTGACAAATGGTGAATAAATGGTGAATATACGAGGAAATTCTATACTGTGCGTGTAATATAGAGATGTAATCATTACATACTATAGAATTATTATACAATGGTTTCGTTTCCACACAAGGAAGAGTGATATTTGAGTATGTGAAAGTGTTGCGGTGAGTCCGACTGACACGTCAACATTAATCATATACACTGTATAAATTGGTTCACGCGCCCTTCTCGTGTTTCTACTTTATTTAAATCTGAATATCCATTTCAAGATATTAAAACGCTACTCTTGTTTTGAGAGGTCTGGACACCGGCTCGCGTGGGCTCTCCGGCATGACGTCACAGAGGGACACTCCACTCCACGCGACAAGTGTAGACAAGATGGCGCTCGCTGTTGTGCCACAGAAGTAACCAGTGCTTGACGAAAAATCAGGTTAGTGAAATATCGCCTATTTTAAACAGCTTTGAACTAATCGCGTTTACACCAGTGGCGGAAATTAAACACAATCAGTGTATTTCACTCGCCCAGCACCTCAGTCTCACTCCTGCGCTGTGTAATTTTAGCATTAGCACACTAGCATCCCGTGTGTTGGTTAACTTTCCTCTATAACAGGCTCATTAGAGACACTAAAAGGCTGAGCTGCTGCTCTGAGCTCAGCTGTTAACCGGGTTAGCGCTTTGAAACCATGTAGATGAAGGAGTTAACGTTAGTTAGCACCAATCACCATTCGCGCGCCTAAACACCTTCAAAGTCAAACTGAGTTTAACCAATGAAACGAGATCAATTTGGTTGTCCATCCTCGATTAAATACAATACCGGAATTGGCTTTATGCACAGCTGCACTACTTCCTGAACTTAAGCCAGCTCCTTGTTTCCTGTCTGCCATTATTGGCCAAACTTGATTAATTTCAGGTGTGTCTGATTATTGTTGCTGTGACTACTGAGGTCAGACACACCTGAATTAATCAATTTGTCCAATAATGGCTGACAGGAAACAAGGAGCTGTGCATAAAGCCAATTGAATCTGCGTAAAAGCAGAGTGATAAAGACAAGTAACATTACTGACTGTGCAAAAGCAACTTTTACAAAGGCCTTCTAAATAAGCCTAATGTCAACAAACTAGGTATATTACTAATGTGACTAGTTTGTTTTTGTTAAACACACGTGGTCCCGAGGAACTGAGTGTTATTTTGGACGTGACACAGATTATCAGGCATCTGTGAAGCTAAATAAGGGACATTTGCATAAGCCGAGTTGTTTACATGCGAAGCCAGTTATTTACTGATGTTTAAAGTGCCTTATTTAAGTTTTAAAATATGGGGATTCTTTTGAAGCATCAAATTACTGTCGTGTTTTTTGGACAGAACACCATTGGAATACTTTTTTAAACATACATATACAATTACATGTAAATACTGTGGTATTTTGAGTGTGACATGTAAATTCCATGTTATTTGATATACCCTTTATTATAGTGATATGTTTCAAAATACTACAGTATTTCCAGTTGTTTGTGTACCATGATTATACTTTTTGAAGGACCTTGAAAAGGTAATCACTCTGTATAGAGCATTTCACTCTGCCTAGGTAATACTTAAGAAATACAGACATTGTTAGTTTCAATTTGGTCACTCTTATTTTACGGCCCTATAATTTCTGCGATCACGGAATAAAAAGCACACTTTTTTACAACTAAAATAACAGTAAAGGGGAAAAAATTAATTCCCAAAAATTTTAAAACAGAAAAAATGGAATTTGCAAAAATTAAAACGGAAAAACGGAATTTGGGAAAAAATAAAACGGATTTTATAGGGCCCTATTATTTATGTGTGTGTAATGACGAGAGTAGATTCTTCCTCCTGTTGTGTCAGATCTCTTGAGCAATAGTGTTATGATGGTTGTGTTAAATTGCTGTCTTGATATGATAAAATGTACATCGTCTATCTGCAGGGTTAATTTGATACAGAATCACAAAGTCACAAATTACTGAAGAAGACCTTGGCTTGTACGATCGCACATTCACTGCCGTCCAAAAGTTTTGGGTAGATACATTTTTGCTTTTAAGAGAAGTTTTCTATACTCACAAAGGCTGTATTTATTTGATAAAATTCATAAAAATTGTCAAATATATTAATATAATTTAAAATAAATGTTCTATTGTATATATGTAACAATTTAATTTGTTCCTGTGAGGCAAAGCTGAATTTTCAGGATCGTTACTATAGTCCTCAGTGTCACATGATCCTTCAGAAATCATTCTTAATAAGCTGATTTGCATGTGGAAAACATGGTACATTCATATATACAGAAATTTTCGAAAGAACAGCATTCATTAGACATTTTTGTAAGAATGAAAAAGTTACCGTCACTTTTAAAAGAAACAAAATCTTACTGACCTTTAAAATGGTACTGAAATAAAACAACATGCATCCATCTTTTTGCTGCAGATTAACCATCATGCCTTGGGAGGAGCTGGTTTCAACTGCTGGCTGCCGTCACCATGGTGATGTGAAGAGGGGCAGTGACTGACTGTGATGGACAGGTGTAAGCACGTGGGTCGCCTGAAGACTCGCGCAGGACCACTCGATCCTAAACCCGCAGAAATGGCACTGTGTGAGACTGCAACACCACAGAGTCAGTGTGGGCATGTCTCAGCTGTTCACACGTAGCGTGCGGACGCTACATAGAAGAACACGCGCTTCAGCACTTTAAGGTTTGCGTTACATACATGTAATTGATGCATTGTTTAAAGCCATGTAAATAAATAATACATACGGCAAATAGTTACATTTAGTTTACAGATTTTCTTTTTGAGGTTTAAATGCTTGCTCCCATCTCAGCTTAAAATGCAGCGTAAAGTTATTCATTGGTTGATCTTGAAATGATGCACTTTACCTTTAGATATAAACATGACTATCCATACAAAAGTTTTTTAAACTTATCACAACTTATAAGGATGTAGAGATTGTATTTCAATTGAAGTTTGATTTGTTCATAGGAGCAGCATCACCCTTTGGCCCTGGAGGTGAATGAATTGTATGTTTACTGCTACTTGTGCGACGACTACGTGCTGAATGATAACGCGACGGGTGATTAAAGCTACTGCGTAGCACGCTAAGCGCCATTAAGAGCCAGTGCTATGAAGTCACCACACGTAGCGGGCGCACCTTGCGCTCATCCTCCGCCGCGGAGACCGCTGTCAACGAGCACGCAGGAGCTGCAGTTACGCGACGAGGACCGCATGTTCACGGCGCTGTGGCACCGGCGCCGCGCTCTGATCTGGTCGTGTGTTCCGCTTGTGGTTTGTGCAAACCGAACGGGGGAGGACGCGATTGGAGGAGGAGCGGCAGCAGGAGGAAGAGGAGGAGAGGAAGCGGGAGGCGCGGGAAGGCGCGGCAACTCGAACGGCAGCTGAAAGAGGAGCTGGAAAGCGCACCTCCGAGGAAGAGCCGTCGGATTCGTCGGCAAAGCCTAAAGGCAGATTCAGCGGATCCGCGGCAGCGCCGCCCAATAGAACCAAATCTGTAAGGCGTAGGTCTGCTCCTGCTCGTGGCTCCACCCGTACTCCACAACCTTCTGAGAGAGAACGCCTCAACAGAGGCAACGTCCACAAGCCAAGGCCAAACAGCCCCGCGCCCAACCTCCTAAAACAGGGGATTCGCCCATCAGACGGCGACCCACTCGTAACTCCAGGAGTGACGGGTTTGCGCAATCTCGGCAATACTTTGCTACATGAACTCGATTTTGCAAGTTCTGAGTCACCTGCATGTATTCCGGGAGTGCTTTTGAGACTGGATCTGAACCAAGCGCTGGAACTGCTAGCCTCTGCCGTCAGCCGCAAGTTAGGACTCTCGGCTCAGCGCGTGACGCAGCCCAAAGCCTCCACCCAGTGGTCAGGGCTCAGCGGAGGGGCCTCCCGTTCACGAAACATGGAGCTTATACAACCCAAGGAGCCCAGCTCCAAACACATCTCGCTTTGTCATGAGTTACACACACTGTTCCAGGTTATGTGGTCAGGCAAGTGGGCTCTACATGTCCCCGTTTGCAATGCTGCACTCCGTGTGGCAGCTGATCCCGGCCTTCCGGGGTTACGGACAGCAGGACGCACAGGAATTTCTTTGCGAACTCTTAGATAAAGTCCAGCATGAGCTGGAACGGACCAGAACGCTTACACCTGCAACTGTTCCGGCCAATCAGAGACGGCTTATCGAAACAAGTACTCAGTGTGGTCAACACCATCTTTCATGGCCAGCTCCTCAGTCAGGTAATGGGTTTCCAGATTATTACATCAGTTGATTAAGTCAGCAACCAACTCTATGCAATTGCACAGACTTATGGTGCGTTCTATTATAACCAACGCACCGAACTCGGACCTCGAATATGATGTCACGTCCACACTTTCAAGGGTTCTATTATGTTTTGCGCGTAGGAGTAGAGAGAAAAAAATGGACACCACCCGGAAAGCTGTTGTAATGGTAGCACTGCCCGAGTACCAGGCACTTACATAAAAAAAATATTATGACTACACCTTATCAACGCAGCCATTTTAACTTGAAAATTTTAACTTTATTTCATGTTAATCTTCTGTTAGCAATGTTAGTAATTGCACTCACAACAACCGAATTCCCATACCTACAGGGGACGCAGTAATACAAGTGATTATAATCGTCATTTAAAATACCAAAGCGGTTCAAAAACAATGAAAACAATTCATACTTAAGTCACAGAGGGTGCAGCCATCTTGAATTCCGAAACGGAATTCTTGCTCGGTGTCCTCACGGCTGTCCGATGTCCGAGAGGAGAAATCCGAGGAAAAGGGTGTTGCTAGGCAACGTTGTCGTCCGATTCGGATCTCCGAGATGGATGAATAATAGAACGCACCATTAAGTCAACGCACTGCAAGGGTGCTTAAAGTGTTCGTTCAACCAAAATAGAAAATTATTCAATAATTTACCCACCCGATAATAATTTACGACTTCATCCAAACACAATCGGAGATTGTAGTAAGCTTTAAGGGTTATTAAATGCCTTCTGAACCGATGCGTTTACGTAAAGAAAAGATCCATATTTATAACTTTATTATATAAAGTTATAGTTAACTATAAAGATTATAGTTATATAACTTTATAAACTATAATCACTGGCTTCCGGTACGCGAGTCTAGTTCCAGTGGAAGAGTGAACTCTGAGACGACCCTTGACCTATTGATGAGTGCGGAAGCATGGAGGATAGAGAAAAACAAACACTGGTCCGGAATTAGAATTCCAAAAATGAGAAAAATTCTCAGTCTAAAATGAGAATTTAAGGACAAATGTCAGAGGAGCTTGAGTTTGTTCCCCAGACGCGACTCAAAGTCGTCTACTCTAACCTAAGCTGACGCAGATACTATTTATATAGAGACATGCCACTTCCTCAATCCTTAATACAACTATATAGGGAAAACCTGTAACACCAAAGATGGCGGTTGTATGCACATGCCCCGCCCTTCCCGCTGGAAAGCCAATCACCAGCCTATCATCTGGTTCCACCTCGTTGAGGTTTGCGACAGCGGAAAATGTCTTACTGTTTGAAAAGGCGGCAGATTTGATGTGTTAGTTGTGTAAATATCAGACCTCCCAAGTCTCCCGGAAGTTCCGAGACTGCAATTAGTTCAAATCTCCCGGAATCTAGAGCGAGCAGTAGCGCGTGTATCGACAAGAGCGAGAGAACCCGCATGCGCAGTAAAAGTATAACCTGGCCCTCCAGGAGTAGGAGTCTACATCCTGCCATATGGTGTCCCATTTGACATTTCTAGGTTTCAGAGGGCTGCTCACAAGTGCCCCTACTGTTGAAGCTGCAAAGTGCACATCAAAGACGACTACCCCACAGCTATGCAGAATTGTGAAGGACGACAAGGGCTTAGGGCGGCATTTGGCATAGGACCAAGAAACACAGTTTACACTTGCACCTGTTGTATTCTCAGTGTTGCTGCATGTTCACGTATTTGACGTATTGATTTGCGTTCACGTAATTGACATTGTTCTTTAAGCAGTTTGACACATTTAACATTCAGTTTGGCTAAAAATGCCTGTGTCTCCTCTTGTAGGTGAGGTGTTTAGCGTGTGATCATCGCTCAAACACGATAGAGCCCTTCTGGGATCTTTCTTTGGAATTCCCAGAACGTTATCACAGCAACAGTAAGGATGCTGCACTGGTTCCATGTGGGTTGACGGAGATGCTGGCCAAGTTTACAGAGACTGAGGCTTTGGAGGGAGCCATATATGCTTGCGACCACTGCAACAGTGAGTTGGAAACACGCCAACATGTAATGTGACTGTAGGGAAACATTACAGGATAATAAATAGCCTGGAACTTGAAAGGGATATCATGGCACTCAAAAGTGAAGTGTGTTATTTCTGCAGGGTTTTTCCCCCGCACCCCACTCTACCCAGTGCTCGTTTTCAATTGGCCAGTTGAATAGATAACCCCCTCCCCAAACTCACATAATTAACTGAGCCTAAAGCTCTCGTCAAGCCACGCAATATTTTGAAATCATCAGTGTTAAATTCTTTCAGAGTAATGGCTTTGACTAAACCTTAAACTGGGATAAAATTAGAACACACTTCACTTTTAAGTTTTACCTCAAGTGAGGCAATCCCACTTGGTCATCAAAAAGTTCTTGTTTTTCTGTCTCTTCAAGGCAAACGACGGCGATTTCTTGTTCAAAGCAAGTGGTCTTGAGTGAAGCTCAAAAACAGTTGATGGTTCACAAACTGCCTCATGTTTCTCAGACTGCACCTCAAACGCTTCAGGTATCCACACAAGCACATGAAATCCTTGATTTTCCCAACTTCGAGGTTTCTGTTGGTCAAGTCAGATGTTAACGTGTATGTGTGTTTAGGTGGTCTGGACGAAACCACAGGGAGAAGATTGGGGTGCACGTTCAGTCTGAGCAGGAGCTGAACATGGAACCGTACTGCTGCAAAGACTCCAGTAACTTACCCCACCCGCAACACTTCCTCTACCAACTCTCTGCTGTCGTCATGCACCATGGGAAGGGATTCGGCTCTGGCCACTACACTGCCTTTTGTTATAATACGGAAGGAGGTAAAACGTTCTTTTCATCTGCCATGTCAGAATAGTCCAGTCGGTCAAATCTGTTTCGCATGCAATTAGGTCTGTCAGTTAAGCGCGTTATTAACGGCGTTAACGCAAACCCATTTTAACGGCGTGCAAATTTTTTATCGCGCAATTAACAGTCTTTTTGTCCCTGAGAAAACTTTGTAGTTTTCTTCGCATGCTTACGCGCTGGCGCTATGAAACCCATTCATTTCAATGGCTTGCGCCACGCGAGGACGTTTTGTTGCTTCGCAGACCAAAGCGCAAGCGGATCTAGCTAGAACATAAACAAAACAGGCACGCCACACACACTCGTTTGGGCTTACGAGCCGGACAAATAGTTGGCTTACGTTACGTTTTGAATGGATGACGAGCGTGAGACGCTGAAATGGATGCCAATAAGATTCTGAATGGAAATTTTACTTTTAAAAAGTTGCCAAATGGTTCCATTGACAAGACCAAAGTGATCTGTGTGTTCTGTCGTTGTGAACTGAGCTATCATCATCGCAGCACGTCTGAAATACCGCTTGATGATGGCCAAGCATACACAGCTGATGCGAATTCTCCACCCCCTTGTCAATATCAGGACCTCGCCAGTATTTCTTTTACCCTTTTATTGATGGACGAGTGTTACATTGTGTGAGAGATTATTTGCTCCAAGTGAGAATTTTTTGTGAATTTGAACACAGAATATGCCAATGTTGTTGTCAATAAAAAAACATTTGCACAAAGCAAGCCGAATCCACTTTTCCACGTTGATAAGAGCATTAAAATGAGAAAAAAAAATGGGACAAAAAGAAATCAAGAGACATTTAGAATAGATAAAAATGTGTGATTAATTGCAATTAATCGTGAGTTAACTATGATATTAATGCAATTAATCGTGCGTTAACTATGATATTAATGCAATTAATCGTGGTTAACTATGATATTAATGCGATTAATCGTGAGTTAACCATGATATTAATACAATTAATCGTGAGTTAGCTATGATATTAATGCGATTAATCGCGATAACCATGATATTAATGCGATTAATCATGAGTTAACTATGATATTAATGCGATTAATTGCGAATTAACTATGATATTAATGCGATTAATCACGAGTTAACTATGATATTAATGCGATTAATCACGAGTTAACTATGATATTAATGCGATTAATCGCAATTAAATATTTTAATC
Source organism: Hybognathus amarus (assembly GCA_030378365.1). Classification (NCBI taxonomy): domain Eukaryota; kingdom Metazoa; phylum Chordata; class Actinopteri; order Cypriniformes; family Leuciscidae; genus Hybognathus; species Hybognathus amarus. The sequence continues at coordinate 1,448,789 of JAQIUQ010000268.1, read as the reverse complement.
GTGTGACAGCACTACATGCAATATATTATTTGTAAAAAAAAGTATGCACAGTACTTTTGTTTGACTCGTGCAAGTGTACCAGAAATGGCTTCATTACTATTGTAAACACATAACCAGAAGTACATCTGCATAGAAAAGTAGTCCTTTGATCAAAGGACCATTTCTAGCATTTTAAAACTCAAAAAACACATTATAATCGCTTTGTAATGCATAGGTACATTTATGCTTTGGACTTCCATTAGACTTCGGAATAGACTATGTAAATTATAAATAATAAATAAATAAATAATAAAATAGCTTGAATGGAACTCTACCCCTCACTTTTAGTATACGTGGTTCTATGAATATGCTAAATAGCCCCCGCTTCCACTCACTCGCACCAGCTTCGGAGATCCACTCGATCAAACATTGTCGTGATTGGTTACAAGGTAGTTTGTGACGTCAGAAACACCAGCGATTTCAAACTGCGTTTTTGGTTCACGGTCGTTTTAAGGAGAAAATCCTCAGTGATGGCGTTGATTTATGAAATTTTATTATATTTAAACTGAAACATTTACAATGAACTTAGTCATAGGTTTGTTTTAGTTTTTTGCAAGTTTAATGAAGTTGTCATAACTCTATTCTAGTATTTTTGTCATTAATGCAACCTATCCTCTTTCTTCTCAGGGTTTTGGGTGCACTGTAACGACTCTAAACTGAGTGTGTGTGCTGTGGAGGAAGTGTGTAAGGCCCAGGCTTACATTCTCTTCTACACACAGAGAAACTCTCAGGACAAAAGCAAAGCCAGTGACCTCTGACCTCCGCTGAGTAGCCAGTCAACCGCAGAGACTGTTTGTTTTGTACATTCTGTTGATATCGTTTTGAGACGGTTAGCTTGTCTCCTTTTTCTAGTGTACAGCAAATGTGGAGAGTATGTTTTTGTCACGCACACTTTTGCCTTAAAGTTCTACAACTGACAGATTTTGGTAGGAGGCATTCATGCCATGATTGTAGCGTTCGTGTTGTGTGTACGAAAGAGAGCGATTGTCTAGAGTTGGAAGCATCAATGTCCTCATTAGTGTCTGTGTTTTCCTGATTGATGTCATCAAACCAAAGTTGAGTTTTGAATGTGTTCGTAGCAGCGAGTATGAAAGAAAGTGTAAGAAACAATGTTTCTCTCTTCATATTAAAAGTGTTTTAATATCTTCAGACATATTTTTAAAGTGCCCTGCCAAGTCAAATCAGTTTAACTCTTTCCCCGCCAGCTAAAAAAAGTCAACACCAGGTTTTTTTTTATCATTTCCACAAAAGTTTCATGGCTTCTGAATGTTTTGTTGAACATCTGAACATGCAACATATCAAACAAAATGGAGCCTTTGCTTTTTAACAAACAAAAAAAAATTCTATCTTCATGCATTCACAACACTTAAATGTGGGTAAGTTTAATTAAAAATGACAACGTTTTGAGCAAAAAGCTGAGAAAACCTTGTTTTTGTCAGACTGCGTCAGGAAGGGATTCAGAACTATGATTAAAACATAGACGAAGTGGATTGAGTCCATCAACGCTTCACAGTCCTTGTCCACATTTCATTCGGTAAACATTTGCGTTTTGATTTATATGGATTTAATGTTGATTATCGCGTTATTTTACATATCCAAATGTTATCGCTTGTTTCTGTTTCGCCTGTGTTTTGATCACGAGATTCTTTAGAAGATATCATAACCCCTACCGTTTAAAAGCCGAGAGACCCTAAACGCGCCAGTGTCGGTTAGCGCATTTTTTCGATTTTTTTCTTTCTTCTCTATCTAACCTAAGCATTTAAATGCACCAATATTTTCATAATCACATGAGCCGACTGGAAAGACGATTAAGCGACTGGAAAGACGAGCTGATTAGCGTGATTTTCAAATTGGTAAGCAAGCATTGCTTTGTATATCCGCAGTCCTAGTTTGGTTTCCCATTTCGAATGACGAATATTGAATATTAATACCTGCTGATATTTACTTAGACGCAGTCGCAGAACTCGCGATATTCATTTCGCGACTTCGAGTCATTTTGGTGTGTTCAAGCTCATCTTTTTGGCCGAGACGCAAGACGACATTAGTTTTGGTGTGTCCCGGGCTTACAGTGGAAAAGACGGAGATGCAAAACTTGCGTTAATGGCGGGAAAAGAGTTAACTATGTTGAGACTTTTAACCAAGAGTCCGATTCAGGAATTTTGTCTCCTTCTCAGAATGTAGTTTTATACCTGGTATTTGGGTAGATATTTTTTCCATTTTACAGGAAAATGTAAAATATATTTTTTTTCACCAGCAAAAGACAATGTGTGCTGTATACATTGCTGTGTGTGGCGTAAAGTCATTCTCTAGTTTGTACATTTTGTTTGGATGTATGCGTGTAGACACACACACACTTGCTCAGAATATCTAACAGTTTCCACATCTGGTTTGTTCTTTTTTTCATCATTTGAGCAAGTATAGATGTAAAACTATGCAAATTGTTACCTCAATTCATAGAAAAATTTACCTCAATAAAAGGAGAATATTTTTGCATTTTTCTAAACAACTTGCCAACTGTTTTCTTTACTATTTTTTGAGATTGTCTTGAAATTTTTGTGAATTCTATTAATTTTTTAATTTTTTCTATTAATTTAAAGAGATTTACTATTAAAAAACTTTAGGATTCATTCATAAAACCTAAAACTATTGAGAAAACTGCAGCATAACAATTACATAGTTGTAATTTAAAACCTGATATCTTGAGCAGAGTTTCCTCATGTCACGGCTTCTACTTGAAATTATTGTCAGTTTGCAATAAAACACTTCATCTTAATTTCAAGAATAATGCTAAAATATAGTTTTGCAATTATGAATCATTTTGAGAAAACAATTTGAAGTATTGTACAGTTTATTTTGTCTTTTTAAAAAACAAACTTCAAAATGTAATAGGTAGGCTACAAGATGAGAAAGCCATTTGATATTATACAAATACCAAAAACGAAACTGTAAAAGCTGTGCGCATTACGACTGACTACCTGATGAATTTGTTTTTCTTGCAAAAGCCCTTCAGTGATGTGTAAAGCCAAGCAGCCATACTTTACATGATCTCTTTTACAGCACAGAGCACAAAAGAGTACAAAGGTTTTGTCTTGCTCACTTAATTCGGGCACTGGCTTGTACACATGCATAGTAGTTTGCCTAGACGTAGCGCTGAGTATATGCTGAATGATCAAAATAGCATTTCAGGGTTTAAACTAGTTTCTTCTTTAAAGAATGCCTCTTGTTTTGTTTTTTTTGCATGGGACTGGAGTGTGTTCACGCATATGCAAGTCTCAGTAGTCGTCCCACGGCTCACGGACTTCCTTGCACGTAGGCCTGAGCAGGATGGTGTGTTCAAACTGAGCTGTGTACGAGCCCTTGGCGTCACACAGAGGGGGCAGGGGTCGATGATGCCCAGGTCACACAGGTTCTTCAGGGCCATCAGGTACTTGCTTTCACCCAGACGGTCGAGCCAAGCGGCGGCAGAAACGCCAGGGTGCTGAAGTTCTCGTTCACCACGTTTAGCAAGTGCTTTGCCCTGGGCAGCCTGAAGTTCATTAATGTAAGGTTACAATACGCTTCTTTCATTTATTAATCTGGTTTAAAGCAGTTAGAGAAGGTAGACTTTTTTACTAGCGGTTCACAGAAGATTTTCTTAAATTTTAAAATTGTGAGATATAAACTCGAAATTCTGAGATAAAAAGCTTTTTTTTCCTCATAATTGGACTTTACACGCAATTGCAAGAAAAAGTCAGAATCTTCAAGATGTAAGCTCAAAATTGTATGATATAAACTCACAATTGTGAGAAAAGTCAGAACTTCAAGATGTAAGCTACAAAATTTGTACGATATAAACTCACAATTGTGAGAAAAAGTCATAATTGGGAGATATAGACTAAGCAGTTCGCGAAAAGTCGGGAATTGCGAGATATAAACTAGCAGTTGGGTGAAAAAGTCCGAATTGCGAGATATAAATTAGCAGTTGCGCGAAAAAAGTACGAAATCCGAGATATAAATTAGCAGTTGCGCAAAAGTCCGAATTGCGAGATATAAATTAGCAGTTGCATCGAAAAAGTCAGAATTGCGAGATATAAACTAGCAGTTGCGCGAAAAAGTCAGAATTGCGAAATATAAACTAGCAGTTGCGAAAAAAGTCAGACTTGCGAATCATAAACTAGCAGTTGCGCAAAAAAGGCAGAATTGCGAGATATAAACTAGCAGTTGCACGAAAAAAAGGTAAAATTTTTAGGGTAAAAAGGTTTTATGTACATCCCTGCACCACTTTATTTTAATTTAAAACCATATATTTGAGCAGATTTTCCTTATCATCAGAACTGAGTAGTGTATTTATGAGTGGCTGATACCTGATTGGCACATGTCCGACATCAAAGTTCTTCATGTAATGGGAGCAGTCCATGTCATCATGCACCACTCCTTTACCAGTGCTGCCGAACGTCTCAATAGCGAACACATCCCCCTCCTGGATGTCAATGGAAATCAACAGAGCCAGTCAAAATAGGTAGTAGCTTTTTCTATAAATGATGAATGTAACAAATTACCTTTTCAGTTTTTCAACACAAGTTCCTGAGTTGCAATTATCAGAAAGGACAATTACACAGCTTGTGTAATTAGCTTTAGCATATATGCTAGCATACAATAGTAACCAGTAAGGCTTTAGAAAATACTGAATATTAATACTGTATAGGTTTAGATTGCACATAATTCTATACTATAGTACACAAATCATACTGTATACAAAGTAAAATAAATAAAAGGAAGATGAACCTCGATAAGCAACAAACTTTCAAACAATAGTCTACTACACTGTTGTCACTTGAACACATAAATAAAACGCTTGCCTTTTTCAGTTTTCATTCAGGTTTTAGAGTTTAAACAATGGAAGTATGAGAAGAAAATTTTAAAATAATAATAATAATTCATTTTGAATTGAAAATACAGGCTATTAGTTAGAGCTGAGACCGATATATCTGGACAGGCCGATATTATTGACGCCGATATTAGACATTTTCCAAACTATCGGTATCGAGCAGTTATAATGGCCTGATAAATTAATATTTCATAAAATAAAATAAAAACGGATGAAACACGCTCTGAACCATGTCATGAGTGTTGTAGTAGTATAGTTTGTCCACCAGAGGCACTCTACACTGTTCCTGTTGGGCAACACTCGTCTGAGTTGGTCACGAGTCATACATTGCGTGAATAACAATTAAAAGAACATCCGCATCAGTTCTCTTAACTCTTAATTTTGCTGCTGTTAAATAAAGCCGAGAGTGAAGCGGAATTAGCTAGTTATAATTACGTTACGTTGTTAAAGTGTAGTTGACTGACTGTCCTTTTAACTTTTGACAATGTGACTGAAGTATTTATTTAATAGCGTGACAGTTATAGCAATGAGACGTATCATCTCTCCTTGGCCTGCTATACTGAAAATATGTTTTACAATTTGCAGTATGACGTTAATCCATTGCTAAATTATGGCTCATCATAGACTAGCTAACCATAAAGCTAGCTAATGCCACTATCGCTCAGTCTGTTCTGTTGTGACAATAAAAGAAACAAGTTTCTTTTTTAAATAGCATTATCATATTATTTTAGTTAAAATTCAAATAACTAATGTTGGGGAAATCTGTTAATGTTTTGTTGCGCGTTTCTGAAAAAAAATAAAATAAATAATATCGGCTGATATATCGGAATATCGATTTTTAAAACCAACAAATATTTGTATCGGTCAGGCTCTAGTCTTATTTACGTGATTTATGTAATTCATAACTGAATGTGATGTGACAAGAAACACTAGGCATACATTTTTCTAGCAACCATGTGAATGTTCAAAAGATGGTTATGGGTTATTATGGGATATACTGCAGAAATAGTACCACCGTGTCCTAACCACACGCGATGAAAAGGTATCTTTTCCGTGTTAATTAAGAGTTTTTGTTCTAACCCGACGCGACGGCGTCACGCGAAGTTTCTAATTTAGAAACGGTTCCTATTTCTGCGACATCGCGGCTGACAGATCCGCCCACACAGAGATCTCATCTCATATAATATAGCGTTCAGAATGTGTGGTGTCTCACCGTCGCATCTAGTGTGGACAGACGCACTTGCTGTCACGTCACGTGTAGTTAGGACACATTGTAAGAGTAGTAATCTAGTATGCTATTCAGTATGCGTACAGTATACACACTAGTAAAAGTAGTATGCTATTCCAGACATCTTCAATGACAAACACACACCTCCATTCTGGTGGCTTCTCCTCCCTTCACTATAGGCACGGTTTTACCAGCGTGTATCCGATACTGACCAATAGAGTGTCCGTTCAGATTCCGGATAGGTTTGACTGAGGAAACACACACACAATTTATTTTAAATTGAGATTAATATTAATAAGAATGTGCATGATTATTTCCTATTTAAGTCAATACCTTGGTACGTTTTCCCATCTATTTCCACCTCGTTACGACTCCATGACTTCCTGTATTGATTCTCCAACATCGCAAAGACGTACATCTATACCTGCACACTGTGGAAAGAGATTGTTAATTCTGCACACACGCACGATAATTTATGGTGTCGGTCACACACACACACACACACACACACTCACATTGATGCCTGTGTTCGGTAGCGTCTCTCACAGCCTCAAGCAAGCGGTCATACTTTGGATTGAAGGTGACAGTGAAGGCACAGTCAATGATCCTGCCTGAAACACACACACACACGATTCAAAACGCGAAGCAAACTTTCATTAATGCAGACATTGTTCCCGCCGCTTTATGAATCCTTTCTCATAATAAAAACGAAAGCAGCTCACGACAGGGATATATCTAACTCAGTTGACGGCTCATCTGCACAATATTAAATGAAATGCAGAAATTTACTTTCCTCACTTTCCTAATAGGCATTTTTCAGATAATTAGAACCGGATTCAGCCAAATATATCTAAGGTTTGCTAGTGTACAGCTGAAATTATGTTCTATTAAAACATAATATTGTATTATTTTATGTTAAGGTTTTTAATTAACTATTGTAAAAACAAGCTATCAAACAATTATCATCATCATGAGTCATAATAATACTAAATTTAATTCTTATTGTGTCAAATATTTCTATGGATTTTAATTATTATGACTTATAATTATTATTATTTTTAAAAGCAAATCATCATAATTTAATTATTATTGTGTATCAAGTACTTTACATGGCTGTTAATAATATTCTATATAGTATAGTAGTAAAAACCAACAATCATAATTTAATTATTATTTTATATTAAGTACTTAGCATGGTTTTTAATTATGTCCATTTAATTATAATAATAATAATAAAAGCCAATCATATTAATTTAATAATTATTGTATACAAAGTACTGTACATTGTTTTTAATTGTGAATGTTTTATAATAATAACAACAATAATAATAATAATAATATATTTTTTTTATTATTAAAGCCAATTGTCAATTTAATTCTTCCTTATATTATGTTCTTTGCATGGCTTTTAATAAATGTTATTGTTTCATAATAAGTATAATAGCAACAACAGTAACTATTAATATTTAAAGTCAGTTGTCAACTTAATTCTTAATTTATATTAAGTACTTTACATGGCTTTTAATTATTATGATTGTTTTTAGGGCTGTGCAAAAGTTAATTGCGATTAATCGCATCCAAAATAAAAGTCTGTGCTTACATAATATATTTGTGTGTGCTGTATATAATTATGTTGTATATATAAATACCTATGCATACAATGTATATATTTAAGAATTATTTGCGCTTAAATTCTGTATATATATATAAATACATAATCTATATTATATAAATATTTTTTATATATGAATAACACATATTTCTTAAATGTATACATGCATGTGTGTGTATTTATATATACAGCACACACAAATATATTGTGTAAACTCAGACTTTTATTTTGGATGCGATTAATCACAATAATTTTTGCACAGCCCTAATTGTTTCATAATACTACTACTAGTACTAACAATAATTATTATTAGTAGTATTAAAAGCCAATCGTCATCATTTAATTCTTGTATTAAGTACTTTACATTGCTTTAAATTATTAATATTGTTTAATTATAATAGCTATTATTATTAAAAGCCAATCGTCGTAGTTTTATTCAGGTTTTATATTTACATTTGCTTTTAATTATGTTTAATAATATAATTACACTAGTAAATCACTATTATTATCATAAAGGCAGGCTACTTTTTTAATCATCCATGATGGTACCATTCTAGGGCCCTATAAAATCTGTTTTATTTTTTTCCCAATTCCATTTTTTCCGTTTTAATTTTTGCAAATTCCGTTTTTTCCATTTTAATTTTTGGGAATTCATTTTTTACCCTTTACTGTTATTTTAGTTGTAAAAAGAGTGTGCTTTTTATTCCGTGATTGCAGAAATTATTGGGCCATACCGTTGATATGCGTGCCGAAGTCGATCTTGCACACGTCGTCGTACTGGAGGACTGTGGGGTTCTCCAGCGTTGGGTGTGTAATGAGCAGCACAGTTATTCAGCGAGCAGCCCGTGCGGAAACGCCAGCCCTGCGTTCAGACCGTCCTCTTTTATCAACTTCCTACTGCAGTCTTCAAGCGCTCACTGAACCAGAGAAAACACAGAGAAACACATGGGTTATGAGCGCTGTCGCTAATAGCAATACCATTTGGTATTTAAAGTAGTTCCCTTTAAAAAAACTTTTGCTGTTCATTTACTCACCCCCATGTCATCCAAGATGTCCATATCTTTCTTTCTTCAGTTGAAAAGAAATTAAGGTTTTTGATGAAAATATTCCAGGATTTTTCTCCATATAATGGACTTCAATGGGAACCAAACAGTTCAAGGTCCAAAAGACAGTTTCAGTACAAACTGCAAACTGTTCAACGGGCTTTAAACGATTCCAGACGATGAATAAGGGTCTTATCAAGCGAAACGATCACTCATTTAATAAATAAAGAACAAAGTTTAAGTTTTATAAGCTCAAATGCTCACCTTGCTCTGTTCTGTGATGCGCGTTCGTGACTCTCCTGTTCAAACTCGTTCATCAAAATGAACAAATCTTTTCATTTTGGTCATTGAACGAATGGAATCGTTTAAAGCCCTTTGAACAGTTTGCAGTTTGTACTGAAAGTGTCTTTTGGACCTTGAAGCCGTTTGGTTCCCATTGAAGTCCATTATATGGAGAAAAATCCTGGAATGTTTTCATCAAAAACCTTAATTTCTTTTCGAACTGAAGAAAGAAAGACATGGACATCTTGGATGACATGGAGGTGAATAAATTATCAACAAAAGTTTTTTCAAAGTGAACTAAACTACACTTCAACTGATATTTTCAACAAACAAAAAATCACTCTGCAGGTTTACAGATATTAATGTCCTCACCAGATGTCAATCATAGTCATTCCAGGTTTAATCCAGCTTTTCACATATTGCCGCACCTGCCGATGGGCTTCAGCCGCCTGCCGGAAATCATTCCACATCTCCTCGTTGGCTCTATCCATCATTTTCTTCTCCTCACTGGTCGTTTCTCCAAGCCGCGCTAGTGCTGAGAGATCCAAAAAAAAAACACTTGAGATGACGTAGAAAGAACATTTATAAACCCTGAGAATATCCCCCATCATATCAACATTATTAAAGATAGACATATAAATGTTTCTCCAGGCCATTACGGACTTTCTGTAAGGATCGGAAAAGTCTTGCAAATGTGCAATTTAATATTCTATAAGTCTTTTAAATAAAAAGAAATAAATAAAAAGTATGAAGTACATCAAAATTATTTAGAAATGCACAAAAAAATAATATATATATATATATATATATATATTTTGGGTGTGCATTTCAAATATATATATATATATATATATATATATATATATATATATATATATATATATATATATATATATATATATATATATATAAATGAAAAATTTCTGTTATTCCCTGGGCCTGTAGTGTTACATTAGTTTAAAGGAACACTGAGTTTTGGGGATTCTAGCTTATTCACCGTATTCCCCAGAGTTAGATAAGTCCATACATACATTTTATCACATGTGTGCTATAACTCTGTCTGAAGCACCCACCTCTAGCCTAGCTTAAGCACAAAGACTGGATATGAATGGATACAGTCAGCATCCCAATAAGAGACAAAATTACGCAGGTGTGTTTGGATCTAAAGCTATATCCAGAGCAAGTAACTTAGCCATTGATTCATCAGGTCAGCGTTTTTGGTTGGAATTCTATGAAACACCTGGTCTTCTAACCGGTCTCCCCTGTTTATTGTCGCAGCTCTTCACAATATACCGAACGCCCATGAACGTAAACTATGCTTTACTATCTAGTAATTGCTGACTGTATTACTCCAACTCTGAACGAACTCTCTGCTCCTCGTTACGGTGCGTCTCAGGTGAATGTGGTTATCACTCCGCCCAAGTAGCAGTGCTTTGCCTTCTGAGAATATAGTTCCCAATATCTATACGGTTATAAGATGGCTGTGTCTCATATGACCTTGTTATTTGTACACTCTGTGACTATATAAATCACACGTAAATAGGAAAATGTTTGCGTTATTTTGTCAGTTTTTGTCCTATCTGGGATTACTATGCTAGCTGTATCCATTTACATCCAGTCTTTGTGCTAAGCTAGGCTAGCGTGGATGAGTCAGACAGAGTTACAGCACGCAAAAGAGATGAAAAAGGTATGTATGGACTTATCTAACTCTGGGGGATACGGTGAACGAGCTAATGTCCCAAAAGTGTTCATTTAAAGGAGTAATTGACTTTTAAAAAACACTTTTGCTGATAATTTTCTCATTCATGTCCATGTCTTTTTTCCCTCAGTTAAAAAAAGAAATTAAGTTTTTTTTGATGAAAACATTTCCAGGATTTTCTCCATAAAATGCACTTTACTGGGAACCAAACGGTTCAAGGTCCAAAAGACAGTTTCAGTGCAAACTACAAACTGTCCAAAGGGCTTTAAACGATTTCAGACGATGAATAAGGGTCTCATCAAGCGAAATGATCTCGTTTAAAAAACAACAACAACAAAGTTTAAGTTTTTTAAGCACAAATGGTCGCCTTGTTCTGTGATGCGCGTTCGTGACTCATGTTCGAACTCGTTTATCAAAATGAACAAATCTTTTTCGTGTCATTTGGTTCATTCAACGAATTCAAATTAAAGAATTATGAATTCGAAATTAAGGAATTCATTAGAAAAAGATTCGTTCAGTTTGATAAACAAATTCAAACAGGACAGTCACTAACGCGCATCACAGAACGAACATTTGAGCTTATAAAACTTAAACTTTGTTATTTATTTATTAAATGAGCGATCATTTCACTTGATAAGACCCTTATTCATTGTCTGGAATCGTTTAAAGCCCTTTGAACAGTTTGCACTGAAACTGTCTTTTAGACCTTGAACCGTTTGGTTCCCATTGAAGTCCATTATATGGAGAAAAATCCTGAAATGTTTTCATCAAAAACCTTAATTTCTTTACAACTGAAGAAAGAATGACATGAACATCTTGGATGACATGGGGGTGAGTAAATTATCAGCAAAAGTTTTTTTAAAGTGAACTACTCCTTTAACGTTTCTCTAATTAGGTCAAATCAGTCAATTGTAACTTACAGCTGACTGGTTGTACCTTCTCTGACTATAATGGTTAAAGTGTGGAAAAGTCAAATCAAGGTTATCAATGTACAGGCCATAAACGCCTTTGAAGATGGCACAGGAATTCAGTAAGATGATGTGAGGAAGTTAAGTTTATGAGTTGGCCCTCGCGCACACACACATCGTTCACACACAAACTATTTTTGGAGAGAGTACTTTAGGCGCGGGGGAACATAAGTGACCTCTATGTCAGTAGTCTCAGCGATATAATATTACACAGAGCACAGGGTAATACGAGGTAGAGCGGCCCGTAGAAAGTACAAGGTGACCTGAGGGCGTTTAAGAGTGTGTTCACATTGAGAAAAGACAAAACATCCTTACCCATCCTGTGCTAGAGGGTATTCACACTCCTGACCCACAGGGAACACTCCGCTAGTGTACAGATCACAAATGGGGATGGTTGGAGGGTCCAGTTTGGGTTTTGGCTACAGGAGAGAAGGTATGTCAATGTGAGAAACAACATCTTCAGGAAGTTCTAAACCTCTTTTGTGGAACTCGAAAGAAGACGTTTCACAGAATGTTCTTTTCCACAATGAATATGAAGCGGTCTATTTGGATGCCGTTGAAACTATAACAGTACTGATAACAGTATCATTTTCAAAAACTTTTCCATAATTAGTTGAAAACTGTGTAAACGGCGCCTTAAAGAGCAACATGCAGGTTAGACACCCCTATATAGCATAAGTGTATGTTGACGATAAAACAACTAGATTTTCTGAACTGGAGTAATACATATTTAGCCTTTAATGTTTATTTTTTAGAAAAATTGTGATAAAATAACTCCCGCGTCTACGACGCACTGAACCGGAAGTGACGATCGCAGAGGGAGTCAAGTTCAGGCTCAGGTTACAATGGATGCGAACGACGAAACCGGGTGATTCTCGCGAAATTAGACTTATGAGGTGTCATGAAACATTTTGATTATAAAAGTAAATGCTCTCAAAATAAAAAGGATACAGTTATAAACATCTCATCATGTACTATTTTGCACATGATTTCAAATGACATCATAAATAGCAATTTTGTTGTTTTTTCCACATTTAAGGGGAAATTTCTCATTACCGCAACGTGTCCATGACTGGATTTGGGTTCTTTGAAATGAAAATATTTATAATTAAAAAACATAAAAAACTTCAGTGCATGTTATACTATAAATATTTACAATAAAGAAACGTGGTATTTGGTGATCATTGGTAAATGTAGTGGCAATAATAAGGAATATAAATGTGTCCAAGACCAATTATCTCATCCTCCGCAACAATTTTCAATTATTGTTTAAGTCCTCAAGGAACTAACATTTTCAAGATTTTTTTTTGGAAGGGACATAATTGACTGTGACACACAAGATGCCTACCAGATAAGCAGTTCTTATTTTTTCTCTCCAGATAAAAGTTAAATTTTTGTTTGTCATAGTACCTACATGACTTTTTAGTTCTCATTACCGAAACATATTACCTTAAATATATGGTATATGTTTCAGATAATGAGAACTAAAAAGACTAATAATAGACATGCATTGTCATGTTAGACTGGTGCAAATATTGTAAGGCTCAAATACATGGCAGAATGTGAGGCCTTGTTCACATGAATACATTTTTGTTTGAAAACATATCTTTTTCTCTCCGTTTTGCCCTTCCATCCACACTGAGCTGCTGAGCTGTTTTTATGCAGGTTGAATTTATTTCTGAATTAATACTAATTATTATTTACATTTTTAGATGAAGTCCATAAAAAATGATCATTACCGCAACATGACATTACCTTAAATATATGGTACGTCATGTTGCGGTAATGATCATTTTTTATGGACTTCATCTAAAAATGTAAATAATAATTAGTATTAATTCAGAAATAAATTCAACCTGCATGTTGCTCTTTTAAAAACAGCAGCTCAGTGTGGACGGAAGGGCAAAGCGGAGAGAAAAGATACATTTTCAAACGAAAATGTATTCATGTGAACAAGGCCTGACATTCTGCCATGTATTTGAGCCTTACAATATTTGCACCAGTCTAACATGACAATGCATGTCTATTATTAGTGAATAACAAGTGCACAAGCCATATGGAGTACTTTTTAGTTGTTATCTTTTTTAGACCCTGATCACAAAGACCACTATAAACATTTTGCTTATGCTTTTACTTCTTTTGACCACCAAGTAAGATGGATTGTAAATTGTCTCTCATTTTTGAGAGAAAATATTTCAACATCATAAGACATGCATCATTACAGTGAAAAGTTTGTGGAAACTTAGCTGATAACATCTGTTTGTTTTTAAGCTGACTTGAGCGTTTTAGGTCACGTCACTGATAAATATCTGCTAAATAACGACAAAGCATTTGGTGACACGTGGACCCCACTCAGAGTCCTCCGCTGAAATAAAGGCTGCACTGCAGGATTTTCCCAGAGGAACAGTGATCTGGCGTCACTCCAGTCCGCTGCATTGGCAGCCAAACACGCTCCCTGCCCCCATCAACATCAGCACACGTACGCTGATTCGTAACGCGGCCCCGTATTCGGCACACACTCAAAGGTGCTGCAATGACACGGTCACAGATTCTCACAGATAACTGATTATTGCTCTGGTCTCTTCAGTGGGCATCATCTCACATCTTATTCAAAAGAAAAAAACTTACGTCCTTTCTTCTTTTTGGTCTTCTTTTTCTTCTTTTTCCCAGAGACGTTATCAGCATCCTCACCGTCTGTGATGGTAACAGGGTTGACACAATCAGAAGTGACGTGCAATTAACATTTACTTTTTAAAATTATAAACAAGAAAAATAACATAGAAATTATATCTATATATGTATGTATATATATCTATATATATATATATATAAAGTGGGGGTACTTATTTTTAAAAACCCATGTACTAGTTGGATTAAACAATCAATCGACGTATTTGCATTATTGCGTTCTCACAAAACAATTGACTACACAATATACAAAATAAAAAAAAAGGTTTATATATATATTTATTTATTTTATACTATTTTTTTAGGGCGAAAATGAACCCAAATTGCCTAAATTAATCCAAAATAAAAGTTTGTGTTTACATAATAAAGTTTGTGTTTACATAATATATATGTGGGTGCACTGTGTATAATTATTTTATATATATATATATATATATATATATATATATATATATATATATATATATATATATATATATATATAGATATATAGATATATATATACATATACACTATATATATATATATATATATATAAACCACATATACGCTTGTATATATTTAAGAAATATTTTCATGTACTATATATAGATTTATATATAATTTATATTATATCTAAATTAGTGCTGTCAAACGATTAAAATATTTAATTCGCGATTAATCGCATTAATGTCATAGTTAACTCGAATTAATCGCACATTTTTATCTATTCTATATATCTTTTGATTTCTTTTGATTTCTTTTTGTTACATTATTTTTTCTCATTTTAATGCTCTTATCAACATGGAAAAGTGGATTGGCTTGTTTAGTGCAAATGTTTTTTTATTATTATTATTGAAAATAACATTGGAATAGTGTTAAATTTCACACTATATAAATAATCTCTCACACAATGTAACACTGTCTACCAATAAAAGGGTGAAAAAAATACTGACAGGTCCTAATATTGACGAGGGGGTGGAGAATTCGCATCAGCTGTGTGTGTGCTTGGCCATCATCAAGTGGTGTTTCAGACTGGACGTGCTGTGATGATGATAGCTCAGTTCACAACGACAAAACACACAGATCACTTGGTCTTGTCAATGGGACAGTTTGGCAACCTTTTAAAAGTAAACTTTCCAATTCAGAATCTTAGGGCATCCATTTCGGTGTCTCGCGCTCGTCATCCACTTAAAACGTAACGTTACTATTTGGCCGGCTCGCAAGCCCAAACATCCTCGCGCTGCGCTCTGAAACCCATTCATTTCAATGGCTTGCGCCGCGCGAGGACGTTTTGTTGCTTCTTCGAACCAAAGAGCAAGCGGATCTAGCTAGATCGAAAACAAAACAACAGGCATGCCACAAACACACGTTTCGGCTTTGACTGGATGACGAGCGCGAGACGTCGAAATGAATGGGTCAGGACGCATGCCGAAATGGATCAGGACGCATGCCGCGTCCTGTTGCAAAAGCATGTGACAAAAAGACCGTTAATCGCGCGATAAAAAAATTAACGCCGTTAAAATGGGTTTGCGTTAACGCCATTAATAACGCGTTAAACTGACAGCCCTGAATCTAAATATAAATATTTTATAAATAAATTTAAAAAAAAAATTTTCTTAAAATATACATGCATGTGTGTTTATTTATATATAAAATATAGGGATGCACGATATATCGGCCAGCATATCGGTATCTGGCCGATATATGTTAATTTTTAATGTTATCGTTATCAGCCTGGTAAGAAAATGTGGCCGATATATTAAAGCCGATAAATAATGTATTATTCCCTTCAGCTGAGACACTTGTTGAGCACTGTTTATGTTTTTGAATTTCTTGAAATATGATTGAAATCTCTTAAAAATGTGCAGCGCAAATCTGTCATATCGGCTAAAATTTATCGGCCAATATATTGGTTATCGGCTTTCAAATATAAAGTATTATCGGTTATCGGTATCTGCCAAAATTTTCATATCGGTGCATCCCTAATAAAATATATAAAATAATTATACACAGTGCACCCACATATATTATGTAAGCACAAACTTTTATTTTGGATGCGATTAATCATATATATATATATATATATATATATATATATATATGCACACACACACATTATTATATACACAATTAATATATTATCTACACACATACACAAACAATTTGTGACTAAAATATAGTGTATTTAATATCGCAATATAAAAGTCTGTATACAAAATGAACTAAATGGCAAACAGTAGTATGTTTTTGTGAGTCTTGTGACCTGACATGACCTTGAGTTACTGTTTTTTAAATAAACAAACAAAAAACATTTAACTATTTTAAATCCAATTTGTGTAATAACATCTGAACTCTAGCCTGACAGAAAAAAAAAGTCAAGACAATGTCAAAAATCTTGGTTGATATTACTTCTTGGTTGATCATCACACTAAAAATGGAAAGGGCACATTGCATTGTGGGATACAAACCTCCTATTTGTCTCCTACACAATTTGACAAATGTAACAGGTTATCCAGATATTGTATGCATATTTGAGTAGTTTATCAGGATGCAATTGCATACAGTGTGAATAAGATCGCTGAAGCATTATAGGAAAAGCATTATTGGTCAAAAATGAGCATAAGAACTAGAAGCGTTCATTTAAAAGAGGAATACCTTCTTCTCCATCCTCTTCTCTATCTTTCTCATCCAGGTTCTGCTGTTCTGTTTGTTTCCTCAGCTCCACCTCGCCATCCTCACCCTGCTCTCCTTGTCCTGCTGCAAAGTCACACACACAGGTGAACAAGCACATAAGCAAAGGAAGTGCTAAGTGTGCCAGATGCATCAGAAGCGGCGACCTGTGTGTGTGTGCGCACGTGTGTGTGGCGCAGAAGTGAGTAACTGCTGTCAGTTTGGAAACTGTCCACAACTTCATCTCTTATACTGGATCTACTGTCTATGAAAGCAAACTTGGCTCAGAACACGCCTGAGAAACAATCTGCAGCATCATATAACCTTGGTAGGGCAACACAGTAGACATGGTGTTGCAAGTACATATTATAAAATACAAATACAATATCTCTTCTAAAGCAACGTGAAGTAAAAATCATAATTTTGCCAGGCTGCTTGTAAAAGCATTTATTTATGGTTAGCAATAAGTAATTGTTTCTGGACATTACTGGACATCTAAGGCTCAAATTAACCCAGTAGACACCTACCTAGACATACTGCGTTAGTCGACTATTAGGGGGCGAACATAAATACGCCATACTTGCTGTTCAGTGTATTCATAACTGCCTCGAATGATGGCTGCTCTGATCAGGTGCATAAAGAGTCTCTCTATTATAAATGACAGACTGAATAAGAATAGAAATCCAGTACTTCTGTGATAATATGAATATTTGTAATACAGAAATTATGAAACTGTGTGTTTGTGAAGTACCAACGCAGATCTGTGTTTTCCGGTGGGATTTTGTGTTGAATTAAGACGTTTTGAATTGTGTTTTAGGGCATTTTAAAAAACTTTGACTGCCATCATAGACAGCATTTTTTATATTAAATAATAATAATATAATATTTTGAGATGCAGCCTATATGTATTCTATACTCTTCTATTTCTCTAAGAAAAAAATACAATAAAAATGTAAAAATTTATCTCAACACAACCTACATTCTTCATATATATATATATATATATATATATATATATATATATATATATATATATATATACAAAAAACAAATATATATTGTTAATATAGGTTTAACAATAAATAAATATAATTTCAAAATTAATATATATATATATATATATATATATATATATATATACATATATGTATATATACATATGTATATATATATATATATATATATATATATATATGTATATATATATATATATATATATATATATATATATGTATATATATGTATATATATATATATATATATATATATGTATATATATATATGTATATATATATATATATATATATATATATATATGATATATATATATATATATATATATATATATATATATATATATATATATGTATATGTATATATGTATATATATATATATATATATATATATATATATATATATATATATATATATATACATATATATTTACTATGAGATATCAATACAGCTTATAGGCTATATAATCTTTATCTTTGTAAACATATAAAGTATATATATATAATAATAATTATATAATAATTCAATAAAAATTAAAACGTTTAGATATTTTGTATTTTTCATCAATTTAAAAATTTTTAAGCTTTTCCCACAATCCCACAACATTCCAACACACACTAAAATTCGAAAGGTTGGAAAAAAACTTTTACAGACCTTATAATGCCTGACTGAAAACGCATATTTACACATAGGACA